>CAWUFW010000828.1:600000-1035000 GCA_963921515.1 Calotriton arnoldi
GCACGCATGCCACAGTGAAACGGAAAAACCTTTGATGTTTGGGATGGATAGGAATATGCAAATATGCACCCTGTAAATCGAGGCTGGCCAGAAAATGCGAATGGTTCAAAAGCTGTAATATGTCCTGGAGAGTTACCATGCGGAATGATTTTTTCTGTAGGTATTTGTTGAACTTTCTGAGGTCCAGAATGGGACGCCATTCTCCCGATTTCTTCTTCACAAGAAAAAAGTGGGAGTAGAAGCCCATTCCCCTTTGAGAGCGTGGTACTCTTTCTATGGCTCCCTTTTGTAGCATGACAAATGCCTCCTTCCTGAGTAACTGAAGATGGGATAGCAGAGATTTTTGTGGTGTATGAGGTGGTGGTACAGTGACAAACTCCAGGGTATGACCATACTTTATTATATCCAGGACCCATTTGTCTGTAGTAATTTCTTGCCATTGACTGAAATAGTGTGCGATGTGAGCTCCTCTGGCTGGAATGATAGGGGAGAGTGCAGCAGGCATCGGGACATCGTCACCGTTTCTTAACAGTATCCCTGGACTGAACAGGTTGTTTACGTCTGAGTTGCCTGGAGTATGCAGCCTGTGGTGGTGCACAATATGTCTGTTGATGTTGGTAGGAAGGGTGAAAAGAGTGATAAGTCTGAGGTTGGTATTTTTGGTAACTCCCACAAAATGAACAGGTTCCACTACCACAGACTCCACGAAAGGGGGTCTTGCTGTACTGGAGCGTGCCCAAAGCTTTAGCAGTCTCAGTGTCAGCCTTAATCGCCTGTAAGGCGTCATCAATGTGATGACCGAAAAGTGCATCGCCATCAAAAGGCATACCTAGGACTTTACTTTGCACCTCAGGGCGAAATGTTGTTGCTCTCAACCAACCTTGACATCTAAGGACGGCTGCTCCAGCAAGTTGACGAAAGGCCAGGGAAGCCACATCCATGGACGCATCAATAATCTCTGAGGCCGATCTTTCACCTTCTAGAAGAATCTTTCTCGCCTCTAGTCTCTTGTCTTCTGGAAGGAGGTCCACCTATGGAGCGATATCGGACAACATTTGGCGGTCGGATCTTCCTAATATCGCTAGCGCGTTGGCCGCGCACACAGTAGTGTTGACGTCCCGGAGATCCAAGATAGGACGCAGGCCTTTGTCCTTGGGTAAAAGGAAGTAGTGGGAATAACAACCACAACCTACTTCTGGCACAGGGACTCGCTCGATAGCTCCCTTGGCCAAGAGAGTCGAAACTTCCTGACGGAAAAGGGCCAAATGATCTTCCGAAATGCGATGAAGTGTTGGTGGCATGGATGGAGGGGTAGTCTCGAAGGGGAGGGAGTAGCCCCTTCGGACTATCTGCAAAACCCTCCTGCCCGACGTGATGCTGTGCCATTGGGGGAGGTGATGGCAAATCCTGCCGCCCACTGGCAACTGGTGGCCCTGAAAAGTCAGACTAGGAAGGTTTGGAGGCAGCTGCGGGGGACGGGGGAGTTGGTGGACGGGGGAGTTGGTGGACGGGCCCGCCCTCTGGCCCCTGGACCCACAATGCTGGGTCCACCGTCCCTAGCCGCGCAGAGGCTGGGTGGCTTGTGCGGCCCTGTGTGGAACGTGGCGGGCACCCCTTCCGTGGCCGCGAAAGGCAGACTGCATAGGGCGAGAAGTCGCTGCAAGGCCCAAGGACCTGGCCGTAGCCCTAGAGTCCTTGAAGCGCTCGAGCGCGTTGTCTGCCTTGTCGCCAAACAGGCGACGGCCATCAAAGGACATGTCCAAAAGGGTAGATTGGACATCGCCAGAGAAGCTAGAGGTTCTCAGCCAGGCGTAGCGTCTCAGGGCTACCGACGTGGAAATCGTCCAACCCAGCGAGTCGGCACTGTCCAGCCCACATCGGATGGTGAACTTCGGTGCGTCTCGACCCTCGGCAACAGCGCGGGGGAGCACGGCCTGCGCCTCCTCCGGGCACTGTGGCAGCACTTGCGCAACCGTGTCCCACACAGAATGTGTGTAACGGCCCAAGAGACATGCTGTGTTCACCAACCGCAGTCCTAAGCTGGCGGAAGAAAGCATCTTCTTCCCAAAATGGTCCAGCTTCTTGGATTCCCTATCTTGAGGAGCTGTAGTGAAAGCGCTTCCTTTTGAAGATGAGGCTTGGACCACCAAGCTCTCGGGGGTAGAGTGTTGGGAGAGAAAAAGTGGGTCGCCCGGTGCCGGGCAGTGGCGTTGGGCGATCATCCTATCCACAGGAGCCCTTGTAATGGGCTTGGACCAGGAACCCAGGAGGACGTCAGTGAGGGCCTCATTGAAAGGCAACAAGGGCTCCGAAGAAGCTGCTGCCGGCTGAAGCACCTCAGGAGGTTAGTCCTGACCGCCACCGTAGGAAGCTCGAGGCCCAAGGCCTCAGCCGCCCTACGCAACACCACAGCATAGGAAGCTCCCTCCTCCGTAGCCACGGTAGGGGGAGAAAGCATACCAAGGTCTGGGGAAGTATCCAGGCCACTGGCATCACCAAACTCCTCTCTCCAGTCCGGCTCTTCAAGCTGGTCTGCCAGAGGGTCAACAGACCCCTCTCAGTCCTCCTCACCCTCCTCGGGCCGCCACCCAGGGCGATAAGGAACGCCAAGGTAGAACAGCGGTACAAAAGTACCCTCCGGCGCCGGTCCGGCTCCGTGTCCAAGTCGAGGGGGAGGCCTGGGTGGACGCCAGCCGGGGACACAACCGGTGGCGGCGGTGTCGTCAGAGGAATTGGAGCCTGGGGAGGTGTCGTGAGGTCGACCGGCATCGATCCGGATCCAGGCCTGGATCCCTGGGGGCCCTGCGGCGCGGAGGCCGGAGCCGCCGGCAATCTAAGGCCTAGAGCCCCCAGCTGAGTCCCCGGGGCCCCAAGGCGCGCTGGTGGAGTTGGGCTGCCGAAAGATGGAGTGGAGGGCTTCGTAAAATGCACGAAGCTGGGCAGGGGACGCTCCGGCTCCCGGGAAGGGAGGGAAGCTCAGAGCCGTCCCAGCAGGCTCTGCGGGCGGAGCCGAAGGACGACGACCTTCCGCGTCCCGCGTCGGCCGACGGACGGGGAGAAGGAGAAGAGGACGGTGCTTCTTCGCCTTCTTCTTGTGCTTCGACTTACCCGATGATGAAGACTTCGAGGAGGAATGATGATGGTGACTCCGCGACCTCACTCTCGACCAGGACCTCGAGCGGCGCGGAGCTGACTGCCAGGCCTCCAGAAGCTTTCGGGACTGCTCCCGCTAAGACTTCGGTTTCATGGCCCGATAGTCGGAGCACGACTTTGGGTCGCGCTCCAAGCACCAGAGACACACGAGGTGCGTGTCTGTGACCGACATCAACTTGTGACAGGAGTCACAAGGCGTGAAGCCGGTCTGACGATGGGACATCCTTACGTGCAGCAGGAGCCGAACGGCTTGAAAAAGATGTCGACAAAAGTCGAAAAAGTGTTAGTCAAAAAATGACTAAGGGTACGGCTCTCTCCGGATCTGCGCTGGCTGGCGCGGAAAAAGAAAGAACTGCCGTCAGCACACAGGGGCGGCGTCCAAGTAGACACCACAACGTCATTCCAGCGACCACGATGCCAACGATGGACGCGGAGTTAACTGACACCACCTACCGACACGCAGGAGCACTGCTAAAGAAAAAAATCTCTGGATCCAGTCTGACGTCTTGGGGTAATTCTAGGATAAGGAATCTATAACTAATAGTCTCTTTCAGATGAGGGTTACTCATGTTTTGAGGTCAGATGGGCTTTTTCCTTAGCAGGAAATGGATGCTTTTGTTTTTGTGAAGGACCTGCTGCTTCATGACGGGATTTTTTTGAAGCTTTTCTATTACCATCAAGAGATTCTTGTGACCTCTCTCCTCTTTTAGATTTTTCCTGAGAGATGCGAGGTAGAGCTTCCCTCATCATCAAAGACGACCTCAGATTTACTTTTAAGTCTCTGCAGCCAAAACAACAACCTACCCTCTCTATCTTTAAGAGTTTTGGTTGAGAAAGTTCTACAAATCTTGCAGTCCTTTACCTTATGCTGGGGGTACAAACAGTAAATACAGTTCTTATGGGGATCTTCAGCATGGAGCCTCTTCTTTCCGCATGTTCCACATGACCTGAAGAGACCTTTTTTTGAAGAATCTGACATTTTCTAGAAGATATCTGGTAGTTTTGAAAGAAAAAACTGAGCAGAGCTCAGGGAGACTGTCACACGATGTGCGGTAGAAAATCTGAGGAACTCAGCATCTCTTGGGAGTGTTCTACACAGTGCTGTTGCCTGATTGGCTATTACTTAAGTTTGGTTCTTTTTTTTACAAAAGAAAGTAGATAGGCTATTGCAGTGACTGTTCATTGCATTATAGCCTATGATAGTATAATCTACTGCTTTTATAAGGATACCGTGGGACTCCCACTACGACGGCGGGGATGACTCAAGCATGTAAATCTATGAAAGATCCAATGTTTTATCTATTTTGGAGATAAGCAGCCACAGCAGCTAAGAGGAGCCGGACAATCAATCAATCAAGGATTTGTAAAGCGCAGCTACTCACCCGAAGGGGTCTTAAGGCGCTGCGGGGGGCGCAGCTCCTGGAAGGTCACGGTGATTCTTCAAAGAGCTAGGTCTTTAGGTCCTTCAAGAACTTGGAGAGTGTTGGTGTCTGTCGGAAGTGGAGAAGGAGGATGTTACATGCCTTGGCTGCGAGGTGGGAGAACAAGCGTCCTCCTGTTCTGGTATTCTTGATGCATGGTACCGTTGCAAGAGAAAGCTGGGCTGAGCGGAGGGCTCTTTGGGGTGCGTGGAACGAGAGGCGGTGGTTCATGTAGGTGGGTCCGATGTTGTGGAGGGCCTTGTGTGCGTGGGTGAGAAGCTTGAAGGTGATTCTTTTCTCGACGGGGAGCCAGTGTAGTGACCGTAGGTGTAGGCTGATGTGGCACTGGCACGGTAGGTTGAGGAGTATTCTGGCGGAGTTCTGAACATCTGGAGTTTGCGGGTGAGGTTCTTGTTGATCCCGGCGTAGAGTGCGTTGCCGTAGTCTAGTCTGCTGCGGATGAGGGCGTGTGTGACGGTTTTCCTGTGTTCGAGGGGAATCCAGTTGAAGGTCTTTCGGAGTAGGCGGAGGGTGTGGTAGCAGGAAGAGGTGACAGCGTTGATCTGGCGGTCCATTTTGAGTTCGGAGTCCAGGATGATTCGGAGGTTGCGTGCGTGGTTCGTGGGGGAGAGAGGGTTCCCGAGGGCGGGGGGCCACCAGGTGTCGTACCAGGTGTCATTCCAGGTGTCGAGGTGTGGGCCCATGATGAGTACCTCGGTTTTGTCAGTGTTGAGTTGTAGGCAGCTGTTCTTCATCCACCTGGCGACTGCATCCATTTCTTCTTGAAAATTGTGTTTGGAGATGTTGGGTGATAGGGAGAGGATGAGTTTGGTGTAGTCTGCGTACGATACGATGTTGAGTCTGTGTGATCTGACGATGGATGCAAGTGGTACCATGTAGACGTTGAACAGGGTCGGGCTGATGGAGGATCCTTGGGGGACTCCGCAGGTGGTTGTTGTAGGTTCCGAGATGAAAGGAGGGATTCTGACTCTGTGTTCTGCCGGAGAGGAAAGAGCGGATCCAGTCGAGGGCCTTGTTCCGGATTCCTGCGTCGTGGAGTCTACGGGCTAGGGTGCGGTGTGAGACTGTGTCAAAGGTGGCAGAGAGGTCCAGGAGGATGAGGGCCACAGTCTCTCCTCTGTCGAGGAGGGAAGGGATGTCGTCTGTCGTGGTGAGAAGGGCAGTCTCAGTGCTGTGATTCTTCCTGAAGCCTGATTGGGAGGGGTCGAGGATGCTGTTTCCTTCTATGAAGGAGGCGAGTTGACTGCTTTTTCCATGACTTTCGCTGGATATGGGAGTAAGGAGATCGGTCTGACGTTCTTGAGGTCGGTGGGGTCCGCAGAGGATTTTTTCAGTAGAGGGTTGATCTCGGCGTGTTTCCAGCCGTCAGGGAAGGAGTCGGTCTCGAAGGAGCGGTTGATGATTTGTTGAAGCTCTGGGGCGATGATGTCTGCGGCTCTGTGGTAGATGTGGTGGGGGGGCAAGGGTCCCTGGGGGCCCCGGAGTGGGTTGCCTTCATAGTCTTAAGGGTGTCTTCGATGCTGAGGGCGGTCCAGCTGTCCAGTGTCGGCTGCGTGGTGTGGGGAGCGGTGGGTGTGGGTTCCTCGAGAAGGTTGTTGTCGTCGAAGTTGTCATAGATGGTCTTGATTTTGTGATGAAGTAGGCGCTGAGAGTCGCAGAGGTCCTGGGAGGGTGGGATGTCGGTAGTCTCACTGTTGGGTTGGGCGAACTCTTTGATGATGCCATAAAGTTCCTTGTTGTGTGCGTGGGTGAAGATTCTGTCCTGGAGAGCTTTCTTCCTCCAGTGTCTGATGAGTTTGTGGTGGGTGGTGATGGCTGCTCTTAAGTTGTCGAGGTCCGCTGGGGTTTTGGAGTTCCTCCATAGCTTTTCAAGGCATCTGCAGGTTTGTCTAGATTCTCGGAGTTTGGTGGAGAACCAGCTGGCTTTCTTGGCGTGTGGGTTGGACATTTTCTTGAGGGGGCGATGATGTTGGCGCAGTCGGTGAGCCAGTTGTGTAGGGTACGGGCAGCTGTGGTAGGGTCGTCTGTGGTGGTGGGAGCGGAGCTGCTGAGGGAGGCGGCGAGCTGGTCGTCGGAGATCATGTTCCAATTCCTGCACTAGAGCTGGTGTAGGCATCTGCAGGAGATGTTGGTTTTGAAGGTGAAGTGGACGCAGTGGTGGTCCGTCCATGGGAGTTCAGAGGTGTGGCTGAAGGTAATGGAGTTTCCTGCTGTGAAGATGGGGTCGATGGTGTGTTCTGTTGAGTGCGTTGGTTCTGGTATGATCTGTTTGAGTCAGATGTTTTGGAGGTTGTCCAGGAGGGAGGTGGAGTTGGGGTCTTGGTGGTTGTCGAGGTGGAAGTTGAGGTCTCCCAGCAAGGTGTAGTTGGTGGAGGTGATGGCTTGTGGGGTGATCATGTCGGTGATGGAGTCGGAGAAAGGTGCGCGGAGTCCGGGAGGTCTGTAGATGAGGGTGCCTCGGAGGGTGGTGGACAGGTTGGTCTGTATCTTGAAGTGGAGGTGCTCCATCAGGTCTGTGGGCCCGTCGGTGTAGGTGCTCAGACAGAGGTTGACCTTGTGAGCGATGGCGATACCTCCCCCGGGGCGGTTGGGGCGGTCCTTCCGGGTGATCTTGTAACCTTTGGGGATGGTGATCGCAATGTCAGGTCCTGAGGCGGCGTTTGTCCAGGTTTCGGTGAGGAAGGCGACGTCAGGGGTGGTGCTGTCGAGGTGGTCCCAGATTTCCATGGCGTGTCTGTGAAGGGAGCAGATGTTGAGGAGGATGCATTGCAGGGTTTGGCGTGCGGTGGAGTTGTTGGTGGAGGTGGGCCCTGGGTCTCGGCGAAGATGGAGTGGCGGCAGGTGAAGGGTCCGTGGGTGTCGAGAGGTGAAGCGAGCTTGCAGTTGTTGTTCTTGCCGATGTTGAGTGCGTAGAGAGCTGTAGCGTTGTTGGGTCGGAGGACCAGGGTTCCTGGCGCTGGTCGCGGACTGGAGCAGACGGGCTTGCCATGGACTCTCCTTCGGGGCGCCAGCTGCACAGCCGTGCAGCGGCCGACATTAAGTAGGGGTCGGGGGGAGGGCGGGACAGCTGGGAACGGGAACACGGGGGAGGGGCCGCGGGGGCAGCAGTAGCGGGAAAACCGCAAATGGGGCAGGACACGGGGAGAAAGGAGCGCGAAGTAGGAGAAAGAAGCTTGAGTAAGAGATAAATAGATAAAGCAATAAATAAAATGAGTAAGAAAAATAAGGAATTAAGGAGGAAAATCCAGAGGTCAATAGGGAAAAAACAGGCAAGAGTGGGGAAAAAAAACAGGCAAAAGTGCAGGAGCAGTCTGAGGGTGAGGCACAGGGCCTCGAACCGCAGTCTGCGGGGATAAAAGGCAGAGGCTCTACCTGGGTGCTCTGCGGAGCTGTGCGCTGGGAGAGCAGAAACCTGTTGTCAGGGTGAACAGTGTGGTTTAAAAAAACAACACCAAAGACAAACACTGCGTACCGCCGTAACAGGGAGCAAAGGAGCTCTGGTCGCCTCCAGGGCCCGGACGCTGCGACGGTCACTTGCGCCACCAGCACAGCAGACAGAGGTGAAGGCTAGTCCACAGGTTTCTAGGTGTAGTAAGTAGCAAACAATGTCCTGGATGTTAGCTGCTAAGGGGTCAATATGTTTTGAGATGCAGTAACAGACAACTCTTTTCCATTTTGCAACATAGCAGGCACGAGTTGTCATATGTATGTATTATCAAAAGAAAATGATAAAAGGTTGACTGGTGGTCATATAGCAGCACTAGAACAGAAGCTTTCTGCAAATATAGAATCCGGTCAGCTTTAATGTGTTGCTGAAAATGCATGAATAGTTCGGGATGAGGATAACTTCAGGCTTTGAGAAGATGCAAATCCCACGTCAGAACATAAATTCCGAAGCCAGCAGCGCACAAGACAGACGCAGAACGTTTCTGTTCTAGTGCTATATGATTATTTGCCCGCATGAAGACAGGTTGGATTGCATATCAGTCGAGTGATTCTCCGTACATACTGGGCTCTCTGCTACGAGCTCCAGCATCACCACCGATCAACCTTTTATAATTTTATCTTTTGAAAATACATACATATGGCAACAGTTCATAGCAAGTGCAAAGAGTTTTAAAACAGGTCCTTACAATCCTGATAAGGTGGCTTTCCTGATGAAGGCATTCTGTGCCGAAATGCACGTAGATTTAAGCCAATAGCAGACCTAAAATACGCATTTACTTAATCCGCTTACCATACGTTTTAATTTAATGTACACATTTTCATGACTAAAAGTACTATCAAGTTGCCTGCAATTATCATCAAAATTGTATAGTAAACTATATTGCACAGTTTTGTTCCTGTAGTCTTTGGGTGAGATGAATGCATGAGGACATGAATGATGGGATGTTTGGGTAATTAGATTGCTGCTATTTATATGTGTACAATGGCACCAATACAACAATAAGGAATAATAAGTGTTTTTAATATAATATTGTTGATTATAAATAAAATAATTGTATGATATTCACCATGCACTCGTGTTATTGTGAGCCCTTGAGATAAAAAAACATATTAGAAGTATGTTTCTTTAAAAACTGTTCCGAGTTGCCTAAGGTTCTTCACATTCATGTTATTGTCCCTGCCTCAGGAACTCGTAATGATAGCAGGGGGTCCCCTTCTTCTGTACATTGTTGATTAGTGAGTACATCAACGCAATAGCGCCTAATGAATGTATGTGGGTTATTCCATACCGCTGCTTTACAAATATATTCTATAGGATTATTTCGTAAAAATGCCATAGGGGTTTCTTGTTTTCTTGTAGAGTGAGCCAGTGGTGTTACTGTGAGCACCCTTTTGGCCTTTTGATATAAAGTTTGAATACATCTGACTATCCATCTAGCAATTCCTGCTTTGGATATTGGTGCCCCTTGATGTGGTTTGTTAGAAGCAACAAACATTTGTTGTGTTTTCCTAAATGATTTTGTTCTATCAATTTAGAACATAATGGCCCTTCTAACATCCAATGTATGAAGAGCCCTTTCTGCTACTGTGTCAGGGTTTGGAAAAAACACTGGTAACTCTATGGTTTGGCTTGTATAGAAAGCTGACACCAATTTTGGGCAAAAATGTGGGGTTGGTTCTTAGAACTACTTTATTGGCATAAACCTTAAAGAAAGGTTCTTGCAATGTGAGTGCTTACAATTCACTTATTCTTCTGAGATGTGATTGCTACTAGAAAAGTCACCTTCCAAGTTAAGAACTAGAGTTGACATGAATTAAGTGGTTCAAATGGCGGTCCCATAAGCCTGGTAAGCACAATATTCAGGTTCCAGGCTGGGGCCTGTGGAGTGGAAGGTGGTATAACTCTTTTTAGCCCTTCCATGAATGCTTTAATGACTGGTATTTTAAATATAGACATATGTTGTTTGTTTTGCATGTAGGATGCTAGTGCTGCTAAGTATAGCCTAATAGATGTGTAAGCAAGTCCTGTTTGCTGCAGATGAAAAAGATAGCTTATATCTTGTACAGTAGGTGGTAAAGGCTGTATTTATTTATCTCTACAAAAAAAAAAATCACAAAGTGTTTTCATTTAGCTGCATAACACGCTCTAGTTGTAGGCCTACAATCTTGTTTAAGGATATGTATACATTCTTGCAGTGGCTTTAAATGTCCGAATTTTAGGACTTCAGGAGCCAAATCGCTAGATTGAGCTGTTTGGGATTGGGGTGTATGATCTTCCATTGATTTTCAGTTATTAGGTGTGGCCAAAGAGGTAGTTATGGTATTGCACTAGAGATAGTTGCAGTAGGGTTGTGAACCATGGCTCCTGTGACCATGTTGGGGCTATTAGGATTAGCGTCAGAAAGATTTGTGTTAACTTCTGAACTACATATGGGATGAGTGGGAGAGGAGGAAAAGCATAAGCAATTACACTTGACCAATTCAGCCATAGGGCATCGCCCTTGGATAGCGGGTGAGGGAACATGGAAGCGAAGTTTTGGCATCTGGCGTTGAGGTGAGTGGCAAATAGGTCTATTTCCGGTGTCCCCCACCCTTTGAAGTAAGAGTGAAGTAGTGTCTGATTGATTTTCCACTCGTGCATCTGTTGATGTGTTCTGCTGATCATATCTGCGAAGTCGTGTCCACCCCAGGTAGGTATTCTGGTAGGAGGTGGATTTTGTGGTAAATTGCCCAGTGCCAGATTCTCTCTGAGAGGAGAGAGTTAACTGTGTGAACCCCCCCCTGTTTTTCAATATAATGCACTGCAGTCATATTGTCTGTTTGTATGAGCACTATTTTGTTGTACAAGTGAATGCGAAAAGCTTTGCTGGCTAGCAACTCCAGACAGTTGATATGCAGTTGTGTTTGAGCTCCTGCCGATAGACCGCAAACTGTGAGATCTTTCATATGTTGTGAGGTAATTCCATGTCACAAATATTAGTGTAGATAGTTTCACTTTTTTGGTCCTGAAGAATCGCAAGTGGAATACACTTTGAGCGAGAAACGTGTTGACCTGCACATTTTTTCAACGAGGACACTACAATCCGAGACATTAAGCTTGGATGGGAGCCTTGTTGTCTGTTTTTACTTAGGGTAGGAGACCCCCAGAATAAAGCTTGTCGTTCTAAGTACTCTGAACCCTCTTTTAATCACCTCTTCACATCTACACAGTTCTGGCCCCACACCTGCACTTCACCATACGGCTATTGGATAAAAGATCTCCGAAAAAGTGCCCCTACTATAGGGAGCCCGTCGGGCATTGCACCGCCGGCCCGACGAGGAGCAGCCCAGATGATGAAGCATGACACCTGAAAGGGTGTGTGAGGGCATTAAAATCCAATACATGGATTTCCAACTTCTAACCCTGCCTAGGGATTAGTTGGATCGTGTTTCCTTATCTTTTATTCACTGACATTGGGGAACAGCATAATCTATTTTTGAATCTTTCATATGTGCCTTCGATCCCTGAAGAGATACGTCTGTAGTAATGGTGATTTGCGGAATAGGAGCTTTGAAGGACTGGCTGTGGAACAAGGCTGATCCACCACTGCAGAGAGCAATGAGTTGCTGGCCCAACCAACACTAGATCTTGTAGACCCCCCATTGAGACCATTGAGATTGCAGAGTACATTGAAGGGAACGCATATGTAGACGAGTATGTGGTACTATGGCTAAGCATGAGGCCATCACCCCATATAGCCCCATCACATTTTTTACTGTGACCTGTGGCTGAAATAGAAGTAATTTTTGAAAGAACTTTGTCACTCTTTCTAAACTGTGATATGCTTTGGCTGTGATTGAGTTGAGAGTTGCACCTAGAAAAGACTGAATTTGGCCGGTTTGCAAATGGGACTTTTGTATATTTAGTGTAAACCCCAGTTGGTGTAGAAGGTTTATTGCAAAACCAAAGGGGATGATGGACGGAGTGTTGAACATTGCAAGCACTCACCCCCAGTCAACTGATCTGGGTTTAATCCATCATCATTCTTTAGCTCACTCCGCCACCCCAGTTCAGACATGGCCATATGCAAATCAGTCTGACCCTGTGACTCATGGGAACAGTCCAGCCCGAACTGCCAAGCCATGTCTTCCCTGGACCGGAAACAAGCATCCTGGGACCGGTTTCTGGCTTACAGCCGTCATCAGCCAGGCTATCTTGAATCCAGTGGCAAAGTGAGCAAGGGACCCACGTCTGGGCATACCCTGCCAACTTAGGGCGAACATAGCAAAACCAAAGGGGATGATGGACGGAGTGTTGAACATTGCAAGCACTCACCCCCAGTCAACTGATCTGGGTTTAATCCATCATCATTCTTTAGCTCACTCCGCCACCCCAGTTCAGACATGGCCATATGCAAATCAGTCTGACCCTGTGCCTCATGGGAACAGTCCAGCCCGAACTGCCAAGCCATGTCTTCCCTGGACCGGAAACAAGCATCCTGGGACCGGTTTCTGGCTTACAGCCGTCATCAGCCAGGCTATCTTGAATCCAGTGGCAAAGTGAGCAAGGTTTATTACCTGTTGAACAAGTTACTTATCTTCGGTAACGATATATCTGTAAGAAACATAGGTTAGTTATAGATTCCTTACCTTAGAATCTCCCCCAGGTGTCAGCCTGGATCCGGAAAGTTTTTCGTCAGCAGTACCCCTGCGCGTCTGAAGGTGGCGTCGGTCAACTCCGCTTCCGTCGTCGGGCATCGTGGTCGCCGGGATGACGTAGCGGAAGTTACAGACGCGGCCCTAGCGCGCTGACCTCAGTTCTGTACGCGACTTTCCACGCCAGAAGTGCAGAGCCATGCAAGACACTGACCACTGGTGCACAAAACTAGGGCCCTGAAAGGATGTCCTTAACCCTACAAGTCAGTTCGCAGAACAGGGAGGATGGGTGGGGCGGTAAGTAATCTATAACTAACCTATGCTTCTTACAGATATATTGTTATGGAAGGTAAGTAACTTGTTCATCTGAAAGAAACAGTTATAGATTCCTTACCTTAGACTAGATACTCCAGCAATACCAACCCAGGAGGTAGGTCTGCGAAACAAATTCACACCAGAAAGTCCTGGAGAAAAGAACGGCCAAAGAAGCCGTCTCTCTGGACTTGATTGTCTAGGCAGTAGTGTCTCGTAACCGTGTGCAACGATGCCCACATAGCTGCCTGACAGATGTCATTCATGGGGACTCCTCGTGCCAAAGCAGTAGTAGCTGCCGTCGCCCTGGTGGAATGGGCACGCCGCCCCACTGGAGGCTCCTTCTTGGCCAAAGAATAGCAGGCTTTGATGCACAGAACGACCCACCTGAAGATGGTCGGTTTGTGCACGGCCCGACCTTTCTTAGCGCCTATGTACCCAACAAAGAGCTGGTCATCCACCCGGAATTGTTTTGTGCGATCCAAGTAGAAAGAAAGCGCACGTTTTGGATCAGACGGTGGAGCCTCTCTTCCTCTTTAGAAGGACGCCGAGGCGGAAAGAAGGTTGGCAAAGTGATGGTTTGGCCAATGTGGAAAGAAGTAACCACCGTGGGAAGGAACAAAGGTCTAGTTCTCAGGACGACCTTTTCCGGATGGATAGCCAGAAAGGGAGGCTTAGAAGAAAGAGCTTGTAGCTCACTCACCCTGTGAGCAGAGGTGATGGCCACCAGAAAGGCAGTTTTCAGAGTTAGAAGCCTGAGAGGGCAATTATGAAGCGGCTCAAAGGGAGCGCACATAAGATATGTAAGAACCAAGTTCAAGTCCCACTGGGGCATTAAGAAGGGAACAGGAGGAAAAAGATGAGTACTGCCCTTAAGAAACCTATTTACAACAGGGGACTTGAAAAGAGAAGGCTGATCAGGTAGCCTAAGAAAGGCTGAAATGGCAGAGAGGTAGCCCTTAAGAGTGCCCAGAGCAGAGCCCTGCTGGGCCAAAGAGAGGAGGAACAAGAGAACCTCAGAAAGAGGGGCATAAAGGGGATCCACAGCCTTTGCTGTGCTCCATGCCACAAATTTATTCCATCTGCAGGCGTATACCGTCTTAGTGGAGGGACGCCTGTCTGCCAAGATTACATCACAGACTTCAGGAGGCAGGTCAAACGACGTCAACTGCCGCCGCTCAATCTCCAAGCAAGGAAGTGGAGGCTTAACAGGTTCAGGTGGAGGACCGTCCCCTGCTGCTGCGACAGAAGATCCTCCCGAAGAGGCAGTCTGATCGGAGGATCGATGGCCATGTTGAGCAGCTCGGGATACCAGACCCTTCGTGCCCAATCCGGAGCCACAAGAATGACTTGGGCTCGGTCGCGCTTGATCTTCTTCAGCACTCTGGGCAGAAGTGGTATAGGCAGAAAGGCGTATAGGAGACTGCAACTCCACTTGCGACGAAAAGCGTCGCCTAGCGAGTGCCGCCTTGGAAATTCCAACGCGCAGAACTGATGACATTGCGCGTTCTCTTCGGTGGCGAATAGATCTAACCAATGCTCTCCCCACTGTAGAAAGAGTCCTTGCGCCACCTCAGAGTGAAGACGCCATTCGTGATCCATCATGCACCTGCGGCTGAGTTCGTCCGCCCTGGCGTTCAGTGTACCTGCCAGGTGTTGAACCACCAGGGATACGCCCTGATGTTCCAGCCATGTCCAGAGGCGGAGGGCCTCTTGACATAGGGTCCACAACCCTACCCCGCCTTGTTTGTTGCAGTACCACATGGCGGTGGTGTTGTCCGTGAACACCTGCACTACTCTTCCACAGACAGAGGGAAGGAATGCATTGAGTGCAAGACGGATCGCCCGAAGCTCCAGAAGATTGATGTGGAGCCCGGACTCCGCTGGAGACCAGAGGCCTCTGATCTCCGCCTCTCCCATGTGGCCGCCCCATCCCAGAAGGGATGCATCCGTCACCACTGTGTGTTCTGCTTGGGGAAGGGAGAGGGATCTGCCGTTGACCCAATCCTGGTTCGTGAGCCACCACTGCAATTGTCGAGCAGTGCCCTCCGAGATCTGGACGCAATCGGACAGACTCCCCTGGTGTTGCGCCCACTGGAACTTCAGGTCCCACTGCAGAGCCCGCATATGCTATCTGGCATGATCGACCAGCAGGATGCAGGAGGCCATGAGGCCCAGCAGCTTCAGGGTCAGTCAGACCAAAACCCGGGATAGGGGCTGAAAGATCAGAATCATAGCCCGAATATCCCGGACTCGCTGCTCGGGAGGATAAATCCGAAACTGCGTCGTGTCCAGAACCGCTCCGATGAAGAGGAGCTTCTGAGAGGGGATCAGGTGTGACTTCGGCACGTTGATGGAGAACCCCAGCGAATGCAGGAGGTCAGCCGTATTCTGGAGGTGGGAGACGACAGCTTGGGGCGAGCCCGCCTTCTACAGCCAGTCGTCGAGATAGGGGGAAGACTGGAACCCCTGACCTGCGCAGATGGGCTGCGACCACTGCCATCACTTTCGTGAACACCCGAGGGGCGCTGGTAAGGCCAAAGGGGAGCATGGTAAACTGAAAGTGCTCGTGGCCTACCGTGAACCACAGGTAACGCTGGCAGGACGGGGATATGAAAGTAAGCGTCCTGCAAGTCCAACACTACCATCTAGTCTCCAGGGTCGAGGGCAGACAAGACCTGAGCGAGCGTCAACATCTTGAACTTCTCCTTCTGGAGGAAGCGGTTGATGTTCCTGAGATCCAAGATAGGACGCAGGCCTTTGTCCTTCTTGGGCACCAGAAAGTAGTGGGAATAGCAACCACAACCTACTTCTGGGGCAGGAACGCGCTCGATGGCACCCTTGGCCAAGAGTGCCGAAACTTCCTGTTGGAGAAGGGCCAGTTGATCCTCCGACAGGTGATGGTACTGAGGTGGCATGGAGGGAGGGGTTGTCTCGAAGGGGAGGGAGTAGCCCCTTCGGACTATTTGCAAAACCCACCTGTCCGACGTGATGGTGCGCCAGTGAGGGGAGGCGATGGCGGATCCTGCCGCCCACTGGCTTTTGGTGGCCCTGAAAGGTCGGACTAGGAGGGTTTGGAGGCTGCTGCAGAGGGGGCTGTGGTTGACTGGCCCGCCCGCTGGCGTCCAGAACCACGCCGGTGGTTCCCACGTCCCCGGCCGCGCTGAGGCTGTACAGCTTGCGCCGGCCTGTGGCTCTGGGCGGGACGTAGTGGGGCACCCCTTCCGTAGCCACGAAAGGGGCGAAAGGCAGACTGCGCAGGGCGGGTGGTGGAGAGGCCCAAGGACCTGGCCGTAGCCCGTGAGTCCTTAAAGCGCTCCAGCGCATTGTCTGCCTTGTCGCCGAAAAGGCGACGGCCATCAAAGGGCATGTCTATAAAGGTGTATTGACATCCCCGGAAATACCAGTCGAACGCAACCAGGCGTAGCGTCGAAGGGCTACTGACGTTGAAATCGTCCTGCCAAGTGCGTCGGCGTCTCTCCCCTCGGCAACGGCACGGGAGAGTGTGGCCCGGGCCTCCTCCGGGCACTGAGGCAGCACCTGCGCCACCGTATCCCACACAGAGTGGGTGTAACGGCCATGCAGTGTTTACCGACCGCAGTCCCAAGCTGGCAGAAGAAAACATTTTCTTGCCAAGGTGGTCCAGCTTTTTGGATTCCCTTTCCGGAGGTGCGGTAGGGAAGGCGCCTTTAGAAGTGGAGACTTGAACCACCAAGCTCTCAGGGGTGGGATGTTGGGAGAGGAAAGTGGGGTCGACCGGGGCCGGATGGTGGCGTCGGGCAATCATCCTGCCCACAGGAGCCCCTGTGTTGGGCCTGGACCAAGTGCCCAAAAGGATGTCCGTGAGGGCTTCATTAAACGGGAGCAGGGGCTCCAAAGAGCTCGCTGCCGGCTGAAGCACCTCTGTCAGGAGGTTAGTAGTCCTGACTGCCGCCGTAGGAAGCTCGAGGTTGAGAGCCTCGGCCGCCCTACGCAACACCACTGCGTATGACGCTCCCTCCTCCGTAGCCACAGTAGGAGGAGACAACATGCCTAGGTCTGGGGAGGTATCCGGACCACTGGCATCCCCAGTTCCTCTCTCCAGTCCAGATTGTACTCCAACTGGTCTGTCAAAGGGTCACCAGACCCCTCCCAGTCTTCCTCACCCTCCTCTGGCTGCCAATCTGGTTGAAAATGGCCAGGGTGGAACACAGGGACAAAAGTACCCATCGGCGCCGGATCGGGCGTCGGCCGATGCCGGCCCGGCTCCACGTTGAGGTGGAAGCCGGGGTCGGCTGCGGACGTGGTGCCGGTGGAGTCGGTGCCGGTGGAGTCGGCGCCGGTGGAGGTGTAACGAGGTCGACCGGCGCCGATCTGGATCCAGGCCTGGATCCAAGGGGGCCCTGCGGTGCCGAGGACGAAGCCGCCGGCGTCGAAGGCCTAGGGCCCCCAGCCGAGTCTGCGGGGCCCAAAGGCGCGCTGGCGGAGTCGGGCTGCCCAAGATGGCGTGCATCGCTTCGTAAAACTGACGAAGCTGGGCAGGGGTCGCTCCCGGTCCCGGGAAGGGAGGGAAGGCCGGAGTCAACCCTGAAGGCTCCGCCCGCGGAGCAGCGGGAGGGGCACCACCCGCACCCTGCGTCGCGTCGACCGACGGACGAGGGGGAAGTCGAAGAGCGACTATGCTTCTTCGACTTCTTGTGCTTCGACTTACCTGACCCCGAGTGCGAAGACTTAGAAGAGGAGTGATGATGATGACTCCGCAATTAGTCCCTCGACCTCCCACGCGACCGGGACCTTGCGCGACAAGGAGCCGACTGCCGGGCCTCGAGGAGCTTTCGGGACCGCTCCCGCAAAGACTTCAGGGCCATGGTTCGACAGTCGGAGCATGACTTGGGGTCATGGACGTGTGGAGTTTGAGTTGTAAACAGTACCCATCTTTTATCTTGGATAACACCCATTGGTCTGTGGTGATTTGTTGCCAATGTTTATAAAAAGGTTTCAACCTTCCCCTTGAATGTGTTGGTGGGAGGTGTAGGTTGTCACTGTTTTGGAGGGATAGGGGTTCTGGCAGTGTTTGCACGGCCTTTACCTCTGTTTCTATCTTTTGTTTTGTAGAAAGTTCCCCAATAAAATTGACTTTGATAGGAAACTTGCTGTTAGTTGGTATTATGTGAGGTAGAGGAGAAATTGAATCTGTTTGTACCTCTATACTGACGCTACGAAAGGAACCCCGGTACTGATAGGTCTGTAGGGCCCCTATTGCTTTAGCTGTTTGTTTCTTTTTAAACGTTTTTTCAGAATTTCATCTACTTTTGGGCCAAATACATTTTGGCATTCAAAGGGTAAATTGAGCAGATTTTGCTCTACTTCCGGCTTAAATCCAGATACTCTTGGCCATGCATGTCTTCTAATGAGTATACTAGTATTAATTTCTCTCGCACTGGTGTCTGCAGAATCTAATGCGCATTGTACAGTGACATTGAATATTGATTTGCCTTCTTCCACTAACTGTGTTGCATGTTGTTGGTATTGGCTAGGGAGATACTGCAATAGTTAAGGCATCTCATCCCTTGTAGCCAGATTATATTGGGAGAGAAGCCCCACAGAATTAGCAATACCAATATCGTTGGCAGCTTGTGCTGCTACCCTTTTACCTGCAGCATTGTATTTTCTACTCTCCTTATCTGTAAGAGGTGCGTCTCCTGTGCCTTGAGAATTGGCTCTTTTTCTGACAGTGTGGACCAACAGTGAATCTGGTGTAACCTGTCCCTTAATATACTGAGGGTCCAGCAGACATGGCTTATATTTTTTTTTTCAACACAGGTTGTGATTACCCTAGATTTAACAAGTTGTTTAAATATCTCCTGTGTGGATGCTAAGATACCTTTAAACATAGGTAGTGTTACATTACGATGTGTAACCTATTAAGTGTTTCTACCAGGAAATAATTTTCCCGTGTAACAGAGTGTAACTTGACTTTATATGTAGCAGCCCTAGTAATGATGTCATGATAAGCCGATGTATCATCTGGTGGGGAGGGCTTGGAATGATAAATACTTGGATCCGTACCATCTAATGGATCAGCATCATAAATATCCCATGGATCAGGGGATGCATTGGGATCACCCTGTGGATCCATAACGTAAGGGATGTTATCCTCCTGATTTCGATGTTCACTGTGAGGTGACTGATTTGGTGATTGATCTGGTGAAGGCATTGGCTGCTCTGAAGGAAAGTGTTCTGGAGAGTGCACTTGTTCTGTTGTTAAAGGTATAAAAGAAGAAGTTGGAATAGGAGCTGATGGTATAGGAAGAGAGGAGGACGGGGAAGAGGAGAAGGAGGAAAAGAAATAGGGCTTGTGCCTCTTTCTTGTTTCTTCTGTTGATGGGTTGCTGAGGTCCAGCAATGTCCTCCTCAAAAGATTTTTTCCTCTTCTGTAGTGTTAGATAAGGTGGTAATGTTTCTGTGGCCACCTTTCCAGTATGAGGGTTTATGAATAAAGTCTTTTGTCCTTTATCTAGCTTGTCCTGCAAGCGTTCAAGAATGGGCTCTATTTGTTTTTTCTGTGGCCCTATAGTATCTTTTGTTGATTTTGACACCGAAGATGTGGGCTTCCCGAAGAGCCCACCTTATTTGTTGTTTTCTGCATCTTTGTATGTGGTGCCGAATGCTTGTGTGTAGTTTTAAACACCAAAGCTTTTGTGGCTGAACTATGTCTCGGCTCCGAGATAGTTTTCGGTTCCGATGTGTGATTTTTTGGCTCCGAGATATTTTTCGGACCCAATGAATGCCTTTTTGTCTCCAGTCCTTATCTGACTTCAGTTGTGAAGCTTGTTTCGTGCCGAAACAAATTTTGTCCTTCTCTGACTTCGGTTGTGAAGCTTGTTTCGTGCCAAAACAAATTTTAATGCTTTGAATTTTTAGATGCTTGTTAAAGGCTTTCCAGGTGTAGTGGACATTTGTTTGTGTGTCTGTGGATAGAGACCCTTTATGGCTCGAAGGCAGTGGGGCCCCGAAAGCCGGTGTGGGTGTTTTGGTAGGGTTGTGGGTGGCTTTCGCCGAGGTACTCACATGCCCTTGTATGGAGTCGGGCTCGGACTCCGAACTGCCTCCACCGCTAGCCAGCAGTATCTGTAAGTCTGTTGGTGCGGTCTATGCTTCTGATTCTTCCCGTTTTTGACTGGGGTCTGGCGACTGATCCCCGAAAATATCCGGAGCATTTTCTGTGCGTCGCTGCATGGTTGTGTGTGTCCAACAATGCTCTCTTCGTTGTCGAAGCATTTTATTCGATCTAGCACGCCTCACAGGATGTTTCTTCGTGTTACGGAGATAAATATATTTACATTCTTTATGTAAGTCCTGTCTGGAATATTTAGCGTGGCAGTTAGGGCAAAAACTGAAGGGCGTATTTTCCATCCCTCGTAGACGTATTCCTGTAGAATGGAGGCAAAGAAGTCGAGGAACGGCAGGCCCAAGCCCCACAGGGGCAGTGAATACAGAGAGATCACCAGTTCCTGTCTTCTGGATCTGTGATTTATCGGTTTGGAAAGCATACTAAGAGCCTAAAAAGGCCATGGTGTAGACTGAAGCTTCGGTCCCGGAACTGCAATAACGACATCCGAACCCGATGGCAGAAAAAAACGATCTAACAAAGGAGCTGAGGAACATGAGCAATACACGGGGGGGTCACTATACCTCGGGACTCAAAGACTTCTTCGAAGGAAAACAACTTGTAATCGTCCAAGCCCAACACTAAATGGCAGGATAATGCTAAGCCTATGTATCTATGGCCAACACATGCTATGAATACAAATGAGCAAAAGACACACAATTGATGGACGGAATGCAGAACAATTCAAAACATTCACCCCCAGTCAAGAGATTTGGGTTAAATCCATCACTCATTTGCTCACCATGCCACCCCAGTTTGGACCTGGCCATATGCAAATCAGTCTTGACCCTGTGCCTCATGGGAACAGTCCAGCCCGAACTGCCAAGCCAGGCCCTCCCTGGACGGGAAACAAGCATCCTAGGTCCGGTTTCGGGGTTACACCCCTCATCAGCCAGGATAGCTTGATTCCAGTGGCACAGTGAGCCCGGGACCCACGTCTGGGCATACCCGGCGCACTTAGGGCGAGGAAGCAAAAGACACACAATTGATGGACGGAACGCAGAACAATTCAAAACATTCACCCCCCAGTCAAGAGATCTGGGTTAAATCCATCATTCTTTTGCTCACCATGCCACCCCAGTTTGGACCTGGACATATGCAAATCAGTCTTGACCCTGTGCCTCATGGGAACAGTCCAGCCCGAACTGCCAAGCCAGGTCCTCCCTGGACCGGAAACAAGCATCCTAGGACCGGTTTCGTGGTTTCACCCCATATCAGCCAGGATAGCTTGATTGCAGTGGCACAGTGAGCCCGGGACCCACGTCTTGGCATACGCAGCGCACTTAGGGCGAGGAAGCAAAAGACACACAATTGAAGGACGGAATGCAGAACCAATGAGGCACAGCTGTTGGGATGATTTGTGGCTCCACTGATAACACCATGTTGTTGACTCCAGCACTGATGTGAATCAGGTGCTCCTTACCAGTGAGGGAGAGCTATGAAATGTTTCTGGATTCAGTCTGCACTTGGAGATATTCATAAGGGGAGGGATCTGCAGGTAGATAGGGTATTTCACCAGAAAGATCTTTACAGAAGTTAAGTAACTTTTCTTTAATTTCCTCTAGATTATCATTGGTGACTGGGACTCTTCTGTATGCACTAAATGTAGCATTGCCTTTGTCTGAATGTGAAGAAAGCGATCACAGATGACTGCATGGCTTCTTTTAGAGTGTCCATACAGTTATAACAGAGATTTAAATTGCCATAATCATGGTTTTCATATGGTAAGCTCTTGTAGCTGAATAAATCTACGCAGTAATGTAATGGCAATTAAAAGTCCGCCTTAATGTTACACGCTTTAGTTTTCCTTCATGCATTACCTGAAAGGAAGGCTTTACTAAATTTCAAGAAGAGTACATTCATTTACCAATTTCAAGAATTATTTCCCGGAATAAAAAATATTTTTTTTCTTTTTTAATTTTCTTTCTCAAACTTTCTTTATTGACTTAGGCATAAAAGCATAAAGTGGTGGCAATGCAAAATTAGGAGACCATGAGTACATGTCAAGGATACTAGTAGTGTAAACAGTATCTATAAATCAAAGGTCCCGCAGGTAGGAAAAAACAATTAATTGCATTATCACCGTTAGCTTAATGAGAGTATATAAACAAGTCTTTGCCTGTTTAACACTACCGCCCCCATATTCCCCAAAACAACTAACCAGCATGAGTGTTAATATGGGTCCTTCAAAGGTCGGGTGAGGTGGTGAGGATATCAGGGTGGGATAGACAGTAAATCAAGGTCCCCGTGCCCACAAAGTGATCAACAGCCCCGTTGGGTATCAGATCCGGAAAAGGTGGAGCGCTCTAGTGCACGTAGGACAGGCAAATAACAGTAGACCAGTGTAAAGAAACTTTTCCAAGGGGGCCCATTTGTATTTACAATTTTGAAGTTTTCTAGGAGCATATCGCCCATCCTTTCCACGGTTAGCGCTTGCTAGATGCGAGCGCGTCACTGAGACATCGATGGGACATCAGTTTTCTTCCAGGCCGCCCCACAGCCGTCTTAGCTGTCCCCAACCTTTGCGACGAGATGGAGTGATCGCTAGAGGTCTGGTACTTGAGTCTCGTCATGGAGCCCCAGGACGGCAAACTCTGGAGTATTCAGAAGGGGCACCCCAAAATCTTTTTATTTCAAAATATTTTTATTGAAATTTTTTCTCAGAGAGTGCAGCAAAAGCAGTATATATGCAACCTTTCTCAATAATAACATCCGCCCAGGAATACAACAAGTTCCTAAGAACTACATTTTACCCCCACTTTCAAGCGGATGAGTTTCGAATATATAACACAGTTTCAACTAGACATGTTGCTTTCCAATAATGTGAGCTAATAACCCACTACCCTCCCAAGAAAATAACATAGTAAAGGAAACTTAATTATCCCTAAAAAGAAAGGGAATAAATCTAACTAAGATGTCATGGTGCAAATAAAAGCGCAGAAAAAGAGGTATGAGGTGTGGGTCATCGAGGTCCTCCCTCCGATGGGCCTTGCCGTACCAGCCCCTCCCTACGACAGTGGGGGCTTAGATTAAGAACAAGTGGAGGGCCCTTAGCCTTGGATTGCAAGCTGTCAAAGGGAGCCCCTCTGATAGGTATCTGACCAATGGTGACCAAATATAATCGAAGCCTCTCCTAGTGTCCTCAACGATATCAGTCATTCGCTCCAGTGCCAAAGCCCGCCACAATCGTGCATGCCATTGGGTTAGAGATGGGGCCTCCTGTTTCTTCCATGCCGCGGCTACTGACATTTTGGCGGCCCCCAAGCACAGCCACATCACTGATTGGTCACTCTGTGTCTGTCTCTTCAGGAGTGGATCCCGCACCCCCAGCAACACCTGTTCCATATAGTTGGGAATGGGGTAGCCTAAGATAAGTTTTATTTGGGACAGGATCTCCTTCCAGAAAGGTTTGATGACCGGGCAGTCCCACCAAATATGTCTGAAATCCCCCAAGAGCCCACAACCCCTCCAGCACCTGTCGGAGGTTTCCGGGAAAATCGTTTTCAGCTTCTGAGGGTACAAATACCAATCGTACATTATTTTGTAATGCGCCTCCCTCAGATACATGGAACGATTGAATTTCCCTATGTCCCTGCTCAAACGTTCCCATTGCTTGTCTTCTAAAGGGGCCTCTAACAGATTATTCCAAAAGTGCTTAAAGCGCGGCGTCTCCCTGGTGCTCGATTCTTGAATAAGAGCATATAAAAAGGAGATGCAGCCTCTGGAAGAGGACCCCGACCCCGCAAACCTTTCGAGAGGAAGCAACTCCCTGGTAGCGGCCTGCCGCACCAGGGGCTGCTGCACCCAGTGTTTCAGCTGTAGGTAGTGGTATTCTTCTTTGTCAGATATTGCAAACTGTCTTGCATTTCTGGAAAGTGAGGAGTTCTCCCTTGTCAAACAAATGCGATATCGTGAGGCATCCCCCCTCCCTCCAGGCCTCAAAGTGCCCTTCCTGCAAGGCAGGGGAAACGCAGCATTAAAGTGTATAGGCGTGTAGGGGGATGGAAAAGTCGTAAGCTGAAGCTTAGAGGTGAGAGTGTCCCAGACCTTGAGTGTGGTGGAAGTGGGGGTGCTAATATACGCATTGGGTGGTCTGTCACACTTTGGTTTCCAGAGGAGGTCCCAGATAGTGCGCCCTGTTATCTGTCTATCTATGTGTAGCCAATGCTTCTCCGAGACCCTCAATGACCACTCCGTGAGTACTCGTATCTGAGCTGCTCTATAATAAGATTGAAAGTCCGGTAGCGCCAGGCCCCCTTCCTTGCGTGGTCTAATGAGTAGTTTATATGGAAGTCTGGCCCTCTTTCCCTGCCAAATGAATTTAGTCAGCATGCTTCGCAGTTCTCTAAATAGTCCTCTCTCCACTGGAATAGGAAGCCCTTGGAAAAGATAAAGTAATCGAGGGAGCACATTCATCTTTACGGCATTAATCCTGCCCAGCCATGTGATGTAAGCCGCACTCCAGTTGCCCAAATCGATCTTTAATTGACGCATGAGGGGAGAGAAGTTGGCCTGATACAAGTCCTGCACTCGTGGGGTAAGCTTAACACCCAGGTAGGTAATTTCTGAAGCGGTGCACTGGAAAGGCGTCATCCCTTCGATCACCCTCCATTCCTCTGTGGGTATTGTCAGATTCAAGAGAAAGGATTTTGTCAGGTTGACCTTAAAACCCGCCACCTTTCTAAACGCCTCCAGTTCCGATTGAATGGCCGGGAGAGATACTTGGGGCTCCGTCACCGGGAGGAGCACGTCGTCTGCGAACAGCGAGATCTTATGAGCATCTGTGCCAAAACTCATACCCCTAATCGCCTCGTTGCCCCTGATCCTGTGCGCCAGCGGTTCAATACTCAAAGCAAAGAGAATGGGGGATAAGGGACAGCCCTGTCTCGTCCCTCGTGTTAGGAGTAAAGGGGAGGACGCCACCCCGTTCACCAGGACCCGGGAGCTTGGAGAGTGATAGTTAGCGCGAATCATTCCAATAAAGGCTTCGCTAAAGCCAAATCGTTGGAGCACCTTAAATAAAAAGGACCATTCCACGCGATCAAAGGCTTTCTCCGCGTCTAGCGAGAGAAGCGCTGTGGGAATGTTCTTCTTGCGGGCCTTTTCAATAATATGAATGATACGCCTCAGATTATCGTGTGTTTGTCTCCCCTTAATGAACCCGGATTGGTCCGGATCTATGAGAGCGGGTAGGATATTCTCGAGCCGTGTGGCTAGGATTTTGGAATAGATTTTGGCATCCAGGTTTAGAAGAGCGATCGGGCGATAGGAAGAGCACTGGGCTGGGTCCTTGCCAGGTTTGGGGATTACCGCCACTATTGCTTCTCCCATCGAGGGAATGACCTTATTTGAGGAAGCGATGACATTAAATAGTGTAGTCAAGAAGGGGACCAGCTCCGGTGCGTATGTACGATAGAAGTGTGCTGAGAATCCATCTGGGCCGGGAGCTTTCTGGAGTTTAAGGGAGTCAATCGCCTTCTGCACTTCTACTGCTGAGATGGGTTGTGATAGTTCGTCATTGGTGTTCGCCCCTACCCGAGGGAGGTCCAGTGAGTCCAAGTAGTCCGAGGGGTCGCTCGACCCAGAGGACTCCGAAGTATAAAGTGCTCTATAGAAATCCTCAAAGGCTCTAGCTTTGCCCTCTTCCTCTCTGTGGGAGATGCCTTTTTCGTCCACTATGTGCTTGATGTATTCCCGCTCCTGTTTAGCCCTTAGTTGGCGTGCCAGTAAAGTACCAACTTTATTCCCACTCTCGTAGCCCTTGGATTGGAGTCGTAGAATAGATTGTTCAGCTCTGTTAGTGTAAATGGCCTGTAGTTTCCCTTTAAGGGCTGTGACCTTCCTAAGGGTCTGAACTGAAGGTTGGGACTGATGTGTCTGTTCCGCGGACTTAAGGTCATTTTCTAGTTGGAGACGTTCCGCACCTTGCTGGGAACGTAGCGTAGTGGCTAGTTCAATGCATTTGCCCCGGATTACAGCCTTAAGGGCATCCCACGTAGTGGAGTAAGAAGTGTCCTCAGGAGCATTTGTCTCGAGATACCCTTTTATAGTCTTCCGAAGGTCGTCTCTAAGGAGAGGATCCCTGCAGAGAAAGTGTGGAAAGTACCATCGGGCATGTTTAGGGCGCGGGTTTGGCCAAGTAATCGTCAGTTCTACGGGGGCATGGTCCGATAAGCAGATTGGGTGGAGCTGAGATTGTAAAACAGACGGTAATAGGGCTTGGCTCAGAAAAATGTAATCGATACGGGAGTACGTTCTGTGGGAATGCGAGAAGAACGAGTAGTCTCTCACTGTGGGATTGGCATCCCTCCATACATCCACCAATCCCAAGCGCTGCAGTTGTGAGCGCAGTGCCTTGCCAAACGCCCCCCCTGAAGCCCTATGTGAATGTGATGTGTCTCTGTCTAAGTCACGGACGAGATTGAAGTCCCCTAAAAGCACTATATCTCCCCGGGCAAAAGTTTCCAGAGTCATAAGGAAGGAGAGGATGAAATCCTGCTGTCCCGTATTAGGTGCATAGAGCACCGCAAATGTGCATGGGCGACCCCTAAGATCCCCCTGACCATGAGGAACCTCCCGTTTCTGTCCGTTTTAGTGTCCTGAGCTTGGAATGGAACCCCTGCATGAAACATCAGTGCCACCCCATTCTGTTTAGCGGAATGTGAGGATCTAAATATGTGGGGATAAGCCTTGTGACGCAGTCTCTGAGCATCCGGTTTTTAAGATGCGTTTCCTGAAGAGCTATTATGTGAGCATTATGGTCAAGCATGTACTTCCAGAATCGCTGGCGTTTATTGGGGGAATTCAACCCCGTGCATTCCAAGATACCACCCTAACTGCCATGAGTACCTAAGAAAGGATGTTGCCGTAGTGGTGGGGGCCCCTTCTACTCACCCCTCTGGATCTCCTACCCCCTCCTCCCTCCCGAAACCCATGAAAATAATAGCACCATGACATCGAACTAAAAAATAAAAAACCACAACAAACATATGGAATGAGTGTGTGGAATCCCCCTCCTAGAGGGGAAGTCCATAACTAAGAAACACTCTAGGAACATTACTATTTCCCGTCTCCCAGCCCTGCCTTAGCAGAAGGAAAAAGGAAAGAAGGCTTTCATTGCATGAGGAACTGCTCCCCCCCCCCCATACCTAGAAGCTGTTAGCAGAGACCTTTATACTGGTCAGTGAGTAGCCTCATCTCCGTCCCTGCTTATTTTGCCTAATCAGTTCCGTCTTGCACAGCCCAACCCCCTGAGGTCTCCCCCCTCCGGGTTTTTGGAAGTCCCCCCCCAGCCTGAGCTCTCACTGACAGTCAGCTCACGTGTCAGCCGTGGCGGGCACCGGGAGTAACCTCGTTCGAGATGTCGGAGCAACCAATCCACAACAAAACGTGGAAGATGCAAGTCTTCCGCTCCATCCAAGTCTCCAGGACTCTCATCCGACCCACTCCGGGGCGCAAGAGGGAGGCGGGTGGAGACCGTCGTCCCTCCCTCCGTACTCAGTGGTTGGAAATCTCACGTCTCCCTTAAAGCTATGCCCTCAGACTGGAGTCTTGGTACTTTTCCTGCCCATTCTGCGCCATTGTCCTCCATGTCGCCTGTCCGTACGGCTGTCCCCCTCCTGGTCCGAAGCGGCTTTGGAGAGTTCCAAGCCCAGCAAGGTCGCCGCCTCCTCTAGCTCCACGCAGTGGCTGCTGTTTGCTTTGCCATAGGAAGGCTATCCCAAAGGGATATGTCCACCGATACCTGACGTTTTTCTCTCGCAGATGTTCGGTGACTGGTCGGAACTGCTGACGGCGTACGAGAGTGGCCTGGGCCACATCTTGATATAGGGTGCACGAGGAGTTTTGGAAGGTAATTGAATCGGAGGCCCTCGCTTTTTGCAGGAAAAGTTCTTTTATTTTAAATGAACTGAACTTCGCCAGAACATCTCGTGGGCGACGATTCTCCCCAGGTAGGCGCGGACCCACTCTATGCACTCTCTCCAGTCGGACCTCCGGGCCCTCTTCTCCAAGAGTAGAGGAAAAAAGACCCACCATGAACGCCTCCAAGTCTGGCCCCTCGCAGTCTTCCTCCAGGCCTCGGACTCTTATGTTTTCCCGGCGTGAGCGATTTTCCAAGTCTTCGCATTTGAGTTGTGAGTCGCGTAGTTGCCTTTGTAGGTCGGTCGTGTTTTCCTCCAGAGCTTTAACCTTGCCCGCTGTCTCCTGTTGCTGCGCTTCCAGATGGAGTGTACGTGATCCCACGGAGTCTACATCTGCCTGGACCGACACTAGTTTCTCGCGAACCTCCACGCGGAAGGTTTCAAAGGAGGCTTCCATGTCCGCCTTAATGTCCGCCCGCAGCTCTGTGCGGAGCTCTTGTTTGAAGTCTCGCAGGGAAGACAAGAGGTCTTCTCGAGTCAGTGCCATGGTCATTCCACCCTCCGTAGTCCCCTTACCAGCCGCCGTGAAGTAGTTGGAGACCCTATTGTTGAGGTTCCGCTTGGGTGGCATAGGGGGCCCCCCCGCCCGCCCAGCCGTCGGCCGCCTCTCGCGTATTTGGAATCTGCGCTGCTCCGGTGGTCACGCTCAGGCACCTCCTCGACCACTTCTCTGTTCACGACTTCCCCTTAGTCCGCAGGTTTATGAGAGGTTGTCACTCATTCGCCTCTTTAGCAGCCTCTAGTCGCTTCCTACCCTCGCCTCCAGATCTCTCGCAGTGAGCATAAAACTGCAAGACAGGGCCTCCTGGCAGCCATGTTAGGGTCAGGCGCTCCTCATCCAGATAGCCTCTGCGCGGATCAAAGGCCCCCTCCTGTATCTACCTGTGCTGTGGGTTCATCCTGAGGGAGGGGGTCACAGCTCTGCCATAGGGACCCCTGGGACCACTTCAGCACCCCAAGGGGGTGACCACCTCTGGTGAATCGGTCCCGTCGTCTCCAGCCCCGTTTAGCGTGACTATTAATTGGGGCAGGTCATCGCCGTCATGCTCGCGGTGAGCCCTCTCCTCCGAACCCCCGAGGGCGGCCGCCTGCGCGCTACTCATTGCGGCTGTCCGCCATCTCAAGGAGCTCCGTGTCAGTCCCAAGGCGATCTCGCCTATCTCCGGAATTGATCGCGGGGTCAAGCGGTGCGTCCGCGCTCCCCTGCGGGCGCCGACGGCAGGGCTCACCCGGGGGTATCCTCTGCTGTGCACTGCGGGTTTGCTTCAGCTCTGCGCGTCGGCCTTTTGAGCCCGGACCTCCGCCATTTGCTTTCGGCGCTGCTGCACCGTTTGTTGCTCCTCTGGACTCGCCTGGGCTCTCACCAAGTCTCCCAAACCCCGTATTCCGGGTCGCGTCGGTCTGCGCTGCTACGGCATCCAGGAGCAGTGTTTGCCAAGCCGGTGCAATGCCTTCATGCCTCACATTCGGCAGGGCCTGGGACGGAGCCGATCGGGATCACGTCCGATCGGCCATGTTGGTTAGCCACGCCCCCCAAAATCTTTTTAACCTGGGCTAGTATCTCAGCCCAGTATGGGGTAATGATGGGACAAACCCACCAGATATGTTTGAAGTCTCCAATTAACCCACAGCCTCTCCAGCATAAATCAGATGTGTTTGGGTAAATCTTTTTCAGTTTCGTAGCGTATAAATTCCAATCAAAAAGAACTTTATAGTGTGTGTCCCTCAGCCCTACTAAGTGGTTGAATCTAGCTATATCTCTCCAAATCTCAAGCCATTGTTCTGGAGTAATAGCCACATCAAGAGTTCGCTCCCAGAAGTCTACATAACAAGGTCTTGTTGTGCAAGTGGTGGAAATCACAAGTGAGTAGAGGAAAGAAATGTTGACCTGTGGCCCACCCGCTCTCCGTACTAATTTTTCTATGGGGAGAGGGCTCTGAGAGCCGCAATCTATTTTCTGGCTGGAGTGCCCAATGTTTCAGTTGGGTATAGTGATATCTCTCAGTAACTGGGAGATTAAAGTCTCATTGTCAGTGTTCAAAGGTGAAGATGCCCCACCCGTGGAATAAATCAGAAATAAGGCAACCCCCTCCCGCCACAAGTCAAAAAGACCCAAGAGCAGCAATAGCTTAAAGGCCGCATTAAAGTGGATAGGGGTGTAGGGAGAGGGGAATGTCGCCCACCCAGCAGAACGATTTACCACATCCCAAACTTTAAGGGTAGTTTTGGTCAGGTATGCATTAAGTGGTCTGTCTGTTTTTGGTTTCCACAAGATGTCCTTGATATATCTGGCCACCACTGCTCTCTCCATCTGGAGCCACTGTTTGTCTGACTCTCTCACTGACCATTCAGCTATTACCCTCAACTGAGATGCTTCATAGTATATTGCAAAGTCAGGTATAGCCTGACCCCCCCCCCCCCAGCCTCTCTAGGCAATGTCAACACCTTGTAGGGAAGTCGAGCTCTATCTTGCCAAATAAAGTGATCAAGGAACAAAGGGATGAGAAAAAGTCCCTTTCCACTTCAATGGGGAGACCCTGAAAAATGGACAAGAGTAGCAGCAGGATGACATTTTTTACTGCGTTAATGCGGCCAAGCCAGGATAAGTATAGTGGGGCCCAACTTTAGGATCGGCATTTAGTTGATGCATGGGCATGGATAGTTTGTTTCATATAGATCAGCCACTTTCAGAGTGATACTTGATCCCTAAGTAGGCCAGGTCTGTTTTGGCCCACTGAAGGGGGATAGATCTCACTATTACCACCATCTTACTCGTGGAGAGAGTTAAGGAGAAAAGATTTGTGGAGATTGATACGAAAACCCACCACAGCCTCGTAGGTTTTGAGTTCAGCTTGTAGGCTTGGCAAAGAAGTCTGAGGGGATGTGAGGGACAGTAGTACATCGTCAGCAAACAGAAAGGATAAATTACTTACCTGTAATCCTAGTTCACTTCCAGGGGTATCCTCATCAAAGTCATAACCACTGATTATTCGCGCCCATGCCCGGGGACCCCGGAGTACATTAAAAAAATATATATATATACACAGCTCTAGATATATGCATATATATTATTTTTCCACAAGCCAATGCAGCCTTCCAGAAAAGCAAGGCTAACCAATGCTTCTGTAATCTGCTTTTGCTTCAATAGGCATATCATCTGTTTTTAATTCTTTAAGACACACATAGGAAGAAAACACAGGAGAAGAAAGAGACACCTGAACTCTCTTTATTGAACTGCAGAAGCTGCAATGTAACATAGCAGGCATTGTTAGCCCATAGGCTGCATTTGAAACATAACAGTATAGAAACTGAAAGAAAATGAAAGAAAACTGGCATCGTGCCTTTAAGGCAGCCATGACCCTAAGCTTCCCATCATGCCTCAGGGGTGACAGTTAGGACAGTTCTTTGCGGAGACCCGAAGATCAGGGCACAAAGAGACAAACTAATGATTGATCGTTTGCCAGGGGAGGTGGGTGGGTTGCTTATGTCTTTGATGAGGATACTCCCCTGGTAGAGAACTAGAATTACAGGTAAGCAGGGGTTCCTCATTAAAAGTCATAAGTATTGAATCGAATAGCAAGCCCATCCTCTACCCCTGCGGACAAATGATTTATAACCAAGAGCAGCTAATTTCAGCATTGGAATAAATTTCTCAAAGATGCCTGGCCTACTTGAGTGTCTGCTCTCGAATCCAGACAATAGTGTCTTGTGAATGTATGTACCGACCTGGGGGGTACATTGTGCAACAAAGCCACAGTAGCTGCCTTTACCCTAGTGGAATGAGCCTTGGGAGTAGCCACAAGGAGCTTATTAGACAACTGGTAAGCCAGCTTGATACATGCACTATCCATCTGGAGATGGAACGTTTAGAGGCTGGGAAACCTGTTCTGATGGAACCATAATTTACAAACAAGTGATCCGACATCATAATAGCCTTAGACTTGTCTAGGTAGAACTTTAAGACTCTTTCTAGGTCTAAAGAAAGGAGAGACCTTTCAGCTGGTGTGGTGGGATTAGGAAAGAAAGTGGGTAACGAAATGGACTGATTACTGTGAAAGTCAGACACCACCTTAGGAAGGAATGAAGGTTGGGTTCTCAATACTACCCTGTGTATTGCTCTTTAGAGCAGAGAGCTTGGATCCCGCTCGCCCTAAAAGCAGAAGTGATTGTCACCAAGAAGGCAGCCTTCCATGTGAGATGTTGAAGGGTCGCTTTGTGAATCGGTTCAAAGGGGGGGATCCATGAGCTTGGAGAGAACCAAATTGAGCTCCCAAGGAGGAGAAGGGGAGCGGATTGGGGGGAAAACTTTCTTTAAACCCTGCAAAAAATCCTTAACCACTTGAAGTTGGAAGAAGGATGCTTGGGAGGGTGATTTCTATATGCTGTAATGGCTGCAAGGTGTACTTTTATGGAAGGAAACTGTAAACCTGAATTGGTCAAGTGCAGGAGATAATGGTAAGATCACCTCATCTTGCCCTTGGGTCGGTTGGAACCCTTTTTGCACACACCACATATAGAATCTCTTCCATTTAAATGCATAGGAACGCCTCGTGGATGGCCTCCTTGATTCCTTTAAAATGTTCATCCAGTCCTGAGGAAGTCCTAGATGGCGGTACTGAAGGACCTCAGGAGCCATGCAGCCAAGTTCAGCGAGGGAAGGTTGGGATGATGGATTCTCCCGCGCAGTTTGGAGAGGAGATCCGGCCTGCATGAAAGCCTCCTGTGTGGTGCTCCGAGAGATGTAGAAGGTCTGGGTACCACCACTGCCGTGGCCAATCTGGCGCGATCAGGATCATCCTCGCTCTGGAGTGATAGAATTTGGTAATGACCGTCGGGATGAGAGGAAGCTGCGGAAAAGCGTACAAAAAGTCCCCTGACCAATCAATTAAAAGGGCATTCCCTTTTGTCCCTGGCCGGTAACATCTTGACGCGAAGTCTTGGCATTTTTTGTTGATGTCGCCCACGAAGAGATCGATACTTGGATGACCCCATTCTCAGAAGATGTCTGCCACCACGTCGTCGTGCAGAACCCAGTCTTGCTGATCTTCGAAGTGACGACTCAGGGAATCTGCTTGAGTGTTTTGTTCTCCTGGCAGGTGGACTGCTGTAATTGAGAGTTGTCGGCCAGAAGCCAATGCCGGATCGCCCGAGCCTCCAAGGATAGGGGGCGAGATTGGGTCCCTCCCTGCTTGTTTAGTTAGTACATCATGGTCGTGTTGTCCGTCTGGACTAATATGGAGCTGGCTTGGATGGAGGGGTAGAAGGCCTTGTTGGCTAGATGCACGGCCCGTAGGTCCAGCATATTGATGTGATATGCCTGCTCTTTGGTCAACCACAGACCTTGAGTTTGAAGACGGCCCATGTGGCCTCCCCAACCCTGGAGGGAGGCATCCGGGCGCAGAGATTGCGTTGGAGGGGTCTGATGGAATAGGACTCCCACCAATAGATTTTTTCAACGAGTCCACCATGGGATAAAAAAAATTGCAGCCCGGGAAAGGTGGACCTTGTTCTCCCATCAAGACGTCCGCTGACCCCATTTGTCCTCCAGATCCTGCTGCAAGGGTTGCATTCTCAGCCTGGCATTGGGAACTAGGCAGATGTAAGATGCCATCGACCCTAGGAGCAAGGCAACCTGTCGGATTGAAGGTTGAGGAGTGTGAAGAAGCTGGTAGCACTTCAGAATGATAGATGGTAGTCTCTCCTACGAAGGATACACTTTTCCTGCACTGGAGTCTAGTGTCGCACCCAGATAGCGTATTCTTTGAGTAGGTTGATGAACTGACTTTGCCAAGTTGACGTGAAGGCCCAGCTGCTGTAGAAAAGTTAGACAGGTCTGGTATTGGGTCTTTACGCACTGGGGAGATGAACTCTTCAGGAGCCAGTAGTCGAGGTAAGGATAAATGAACAGTCCTTGGAGGCGTAGAGCAGCTGCTACTACTGCCATGCATTTGGTAAACACTCGAGGGGCCGACTTCAATCCGAAAGGGAGGACTTTCTACTGGTAGTGGTTGGGCCCTACCATGAAGCGCAGGAACATTTGGTGGCATAAGCTGACTGGTACGTGGAAAGACGCAACCTGCAGATCGATCGAGCACATCCAGTCTCCTTGCTGAAGGCGAGGATATATTTAATAGAGAGCCACCATGCGAAATTTTTCTTTACGGATGGACTTCTTCAGAATGCGTCGATCTAATATAGGTCTGAACTCTGTTTTGCAACCTTTCTTTTGCACCAGAAAGTACCTTGAATATACTCCTTTCCCTCCTTGAGATGGAGGAACTTCCTCTATGGCAGATTTTTTAAGGAGAGTGGCTACTTCTTGCTGCAGAAGTTGCATTTGGTGGCAAGTGGTTTTTACTGGAAGGATCGCTCGAGGTGGATAGCGAAACCGTAGAGAGTACCCATTCTGCAGCGTACTCAATACCCACTGATCTCTTGTTATGCTGCGCCACTGTTGCAGATGATTGGTAATACTTTCCCCCACTGGAGTGGGTAACGGCGATGGGGGAAGCAACTGCTCATTGCTTTATTGGAGTCTTTGCTGAGGAAGAGGACTGGCGCAGGGTTCCTCTACCAAGGGAAGAGCGACGCCCTTGGTAGTGTGCTCTGGGCTGGAGTTGTTGCCAGTGAGACCATTGAGGGATTTGAACCCTCTGATGAAATGGCCTGCAGTCGTATGGCCTGTATCTATGACGGAACTCCTTTCTCTTTTCAAGGCCTACCGCTTTTAGAGTATCAAGTTCTGTTTTCATCCTGGCCATTTCATCGTCCGTGTGTGTGCCAAAGAGAGAGCTTCCGGAAAAGGGTCAATTTAGAATACGTTGCTGGACTTCCTGCTTCAGTGCAGTAAGTCAGAGCCAGGATGATCGCCTAGCACATATTCCATGCGCATAAGAAAGCGCAGCTAGAGTTGCTCCATCTGCTGCAGCGCTAATCATCTGGTTCACCACCAAGAACCCTTCTTGGAGAACTTCCTCGAAGTCTTGACGATCCTCTTTGGGCAACTTGTCTTTGAATCTCTCCAAAGAATCCCACAGGGCTCTATAATAGTGACCTAAGAAGACTGAGGCACTGGATACCTTCAAAGAGGAAGCTGAGGTGCCACAAACTTTCCTTCGCCAAGAGTCCTGGGCTCTGCTCTCTTTGTCTGGAGGTACCGTTGAAGAGGAAGCCACTGCATGCGTCTTCTTTGCAGCAGCAATAATTACGGAGTCCGGAGGAAGATCCGCCCTGAGGAACAGTGGATCTTGCTCAGGGGGCTTGTACTTCTTCAAGATCCTCGCAGGAGCCGTCTTGAGTGATACCGGCGTGAGGAAGGTGTCCATGGCCGGTTGAAAGAGCCCAGTTACCAAAGGTAGCAATGGTCTTGCTGCTGGCTTTTGATGCACAGTCTCAAAAATAACAGAGGATGATGTTTGATGAGAGGGCATATCAATATGCAACTTATGAGCCCCTCTAGCCAGGACCTCATGGAAGGTATTATTATAATCCACCGCGGAGATTCTCGAAGGTGGACTGTCTGTCAAAGTGGGAGAATAGTCCCTTTTCGAGGAGGATGAGGACCATGAAGGTGATCTATGTCTTTTACGATGGCTACGTACAGGGGACCTCCTTCGTGGTGATGGAGTTGCTGTCCCAGCACGTTCTCGACCTCTGGGAGAAGTAGTAGGAGAAAGGTCTACCGTCTGTACCAAGCGAGCCAGAGGCGATCTGGGCAGAGAACTAGAGTAGTCCAGAGGTTACTGCACTTGCATTGTATTAGACTTCTGCCAGTGGTGCACTAGTAACAGCCATCTGGGTGATAGGTGCACAGAAGGTGATCTCTGTCCTCTTTTCTTGCGGTGCAGGAAGTTCGCGGTGATCTCGACTGCGAACCTGTAGACGCTGAGCATCCCTTCGATGCTGAACAGATGGACTTCGAGCGCCTTTCTGATGGAGATTGATGTGTCGACACCAACAGAGATGAGTACCTTGACGTCGACAGACATTGCATCACCGAGATGTCTTGAGCCGGTGTCGAGTGCTGGGAAGATGCTGACGGTGTTCGAATTCTCGACGTTGGGATAGTTGTCGTCGACGGAGACTGGTGTCTTGACATCAGGTGAGACGCCGCTGGCAGTCTTGGTCTTCAATGTCGGACGAGGACCCGTCGATGGAGATTGGTGCTTCGGCGTCGGATGAGGACCCGTCGACGGAGACTGTTGCTTTGATGTCGGGCGTGGAGGCGCCGGCGGAGACCGATGTCTCGACGTCGTACTGGGAAACAACGAGGGAGAGCGTTCTCTGGATATTTATCGTCGTCGAGATGACGTCAATGCGGACTGAGGCCTCGACGTTGACCGCCGCCGGGTTGACGGCAACGGAGGACTTCATATCGACGTTGAACGCCTTTGAGGTGGCGCCAACAGAGACCGACTCCTCGACGTCGACCATCGCCGGGTTGACGTCAACGGAGGGCACTGGTCCGACGTTGAAGATCGTCGTTCTTGTGTAGCCGGTGAATGCAGACGATGGACAGACGAACTTGCCGCTGTCTTCGACGGTGTAGTCTTCGACGACAAGCGGCGTTTCAATACAGTCGACGGCGGTGGCAGTGTCGACGGGGAAACCCGCGATGTCAATTTCTTCTACCGCTGGAGGCATTTCTGACGCCGAGCCCGACACCGAAGGAGAACAGATAGGGATCTTACTTATAGAAGTCGATCTGGTTCTCCTCTTCTTGTGCCTCGATGGAGATCTTCCTCTGGAAGTAGCGGATTTCTGCTTTTCTGAGAGGCCATAAAGACAAATCCTCTCTCTCTCTCTCCCTGAGAGTGGGTCTGGAAAGATTTTTGCAGTGTTGGCAGGTCCCAGGAGAATGTGTCTCAGGGAGACAGAGAATGCAAACAGAGTGAGAATCTGTTTTGGCCTTCTTTTTGCCACAAGAGGGGCAAGGATCAAAAAGAGAAGGCATATTTTGACAGAAAAAAATACTGAGTTCTGTCAGAAAATGGCAGCTCCTCACTCCAACAGGTGAAAAACGTCGAGTGAATAGGAACTAACCAATTTTTAGAGGTAACGTTTTGACAAAAAGCCCAAAAAATTCAGAGCTGTAAACTCCAGGGTCCAGACTGAAGGAGCCGGAAAGAACAACTGACCTAACTATCACCCTTGAGGCATGATGGGAAGCTGAGCGTCATGGCTGCCAGTTTTCTTTCAGTTTCTATACTGTTATGTTTCCAATGCAGCCTATGACTAACAATGCCTGCTAAGTTACACTGCATCTTCTGCAGTTCATTAAGGAGAGTTCAGGTGTCTTTGTTCTCCTGGTTTTTCTTCCTATGAGTGTGTATTAAAGAGTTAAAAACAGAGTATATGCCTACTGAAGCAAAAGCACCGAAGCATTGGTTAGCCTTGCTTTTCTGGAAGGCTGCATTGGCTTGTGGAATATATATATACATATATGTATATACACATATATACACATATATATATATATATATATATATATATATATATATATGATTTTATATATATTTTACTGTACTCCGGGGTCTCCGTGCATGACTATCGATCAGGATCCCCTGGAAGAGAATTTTATGCTCCACCAAGCTAAAGGATAGGCCATGGATGGAGGGTTCTAGTCTCACTCTGGCTGCTAAGGGTTCAATACTCGAAGCAAGTAAGAGCGGGGATAACGTACACCCCTGGCTCGTGCCAAGCTCTAGGCCAAAGAGGTCAGAGTCAGTCCCGTTAACCAATACGCGTGACCCTGGCTGGGGATAGTTAGCTTGGAACATATTTATAAAGCGTTCCCCAAAGCCAAATCGATGCAATGTGTGAAAAGGGGAGGACCAGTCCACCCGGCCAAAAGCTTTCTCGGCCTCTAGTGCCAAGAAGACAGCTGGGATACGTTTTTTAGTAGCTTTCTCAACCAGGTGGACCACCCTCTGCAGGTTGTCATGAGTCTGCCTCCGCTTAATGAATCCAGATTAGTCCGGATGAATCAGTTCTGGCACGATGGCCTATTGGCCAAAATCTTGGTGTAGAGTTTGCCATCTAAATTGAGCTGTGCAATAGGCCAATAAGATGCACAAAAACAGGGATCTTTACCGGGTTTCGGTATAACAGAGACCAACGCTTCACCCATTCTGTGCGTCACCTTACGGGATTCGGCTATGTAGTTAAATAGGGTAGTCAAGTGTGTCACCAGGTCGCAGTTAAAAGTCTTATAAAATTAGGTCGTATACCCATCTGGCCCAGGTATTTATGCAGTTTAAGGGCGTCAATGGCTGTTTGGACTTCGTCGCACAAGTTACTAACTTGTGTAACGATATATCTGTAAGAGACAGTAGTTAGTGACAGATTCCTTACCTTAGAATATCCCCAGGCGTCAGGCTGGATCCGGAAAGTTTTTTGCGTAGCAGTACCCTTGCGCGTCGGTAGGCGGCGTAGTGCGGCTCCGCGTCCGTCGTCGGCGTCGTGGTCGCCGGGATGACGTCGCGGGCAGTACTTAGACGCCGCCCCTGCGCGCTGACGTCAGTTCTGTACACGACTTTCCGTGCCAGGAACGCAGAGCCATGCAAGAAGCTGACATAGGTGTCTGAAAAATACTAGGGCCCTGAAAGGGATGTCCTTAACCCTAGAAATCAGTTCGCAGAACGGGGAGGATGGGTGGGGCGGTAAGGAATCTGTCACCAACTACTGCCTCTTACAGATATATCGTTACACAAGTTAGTAACTTGTGCATCTGAAAGAGACACGTTAGTGACAGATTCCTTACCTTAGAATAGATACCCCAGCAATACCAACCCCGGTGGTGGGTCTGCGAACAAAGATCAGACAAGGAAGTCCTGGAGGACAGAACGGCCAAAGAAGCCGACCCTCCGGACCCGACTGTCAAGGCAGTAATGCTTTGTAAACGTGTGCAGCGAGGCCCACGTAGCTGCCTGACAGATAACCGGCAGCGGAACACCGCGGCCCAAGGCCGTGGTAGCAGCCGTTGCCCTGGTGGAATGGGCACGCAGCCCAACAGGAGGCTCCTTCTTGGCCAAAGAATAGCAGGCTTTGAAACACAAGGTTACCCAGCGGGAGATGGTTCTCTTGTGCACCGCCCGACCTTTTTTGGCGCCCACGTAGCCAACAAAGAGCTGGTCATCCACCCGGAAATGGCGTGTGCGGTCGATGTAAAAGGAAAGCACACGTTTAGGGTCCAGACGGTGGAGCCTCTCTTCCTCTCTGGAAGGATGCGGAGGCGGAAAGAAGGTGGGCAAAGTGATGGTCTGCCCAATGTGGAAGGCAGTAACCACCTTTGGCAAGAAGGACGGACGCGTCCTAAGAACAACCTTGTCTGGATGGACAGACAGAAAGGGAGGTTTACATGATAGAGCCTGCAGCTCACTCACCCGCCGAGCGGAGGTGACGGCCACCAGAAAGGCAGTCTTCAGAGTCAGAAGACGAAGAGGACAGTTATGTAGAGGCTCAAAGGGAGCGCACATAAGAAAGGTAAGAACCAAGTTCAAGTCCCACTGAGGCATCACAAACGGAACAGGAGGGAAGAGGTGTGTAATGCCTTTTAGAAACCTGTTAACAGGGGACTTGAAAAGGGAGGGCTGATCAGGAAGCCTGAGGAAGGCCGAGATGGCACAAAGATAGCCCTTGATGGTACCCAGGGCAGAACCCTGTTGGGCCAGGGAAAGAAGGAACAGGAGAACCTCAGAGAGAGGGGCAGAAAGGGGATTCACAGCCTTTGCTGTGCACCATGCCACAAACTTGTTCCACCTGCAGGCGTATACCACCTTAGTGGAGGGACACCTGGCTGCCAGAATCACATCACAAACTTCGGGAGGCAAGTCGAAAGGAATCAACTGCCGCTTCTCAATCTCCACGCAAGCAGGTGGAGGCTGGACAGGTTCGGGTGGAGGACCGTCCCCTGCTGCTGCGACAGAAGATCCTCCCGAAGAGGCAGACGGATCGGGGGATCTACGCTCATACTGAGTAGCTCGGGATACCAAACTCTTCGAGCCCAGTCCGGAGCCACAAGAATGACTTGGGCCCGGTCGTGCCGAATCTTCTTCAACACTCTGGGTAGAAGTGGTATAGGCGGAAAGGCGAACAATAGACCGCAACTCCACTCGTGACGAAAAGCGTCGCCGAGCGAGTGCCGCCTTGGAAATTCCAACGCGCAGAACTGATGACATTGCGCGTTCTCTTCGGTGGCGAATAGATCTAACCAAGGCTCTCCCCACTGTAGAAAGAGTCCTTGCGCCACTTCCGAGTGAAGACGCCATTCGTGATCCATCATGCACCTGCGGCTGAGGTTCGTCCGCCCTGGCGTTCAGGGAACCTGCCAGGTGTTGAACCATCAGGAACATGCCCTGATGTTCCAGCCATGTCCAGAGGCGCAGAGCCTCCTGACAAAGGGTCCACGACCCCACCCCGCCTTGTTTGTTGCAGTACCACATGGCGGTGGTGTTGTCTGTGAACACCTGCACTACCTTCCCTTTGACAGAGGGAAGGAATGCCTTGAGTGCAAGTCGGATCGCCCGGAGCTCCAGAAGGTTGATATGGAGCCGGGACTCCGCCGGAGACCAGAGGCCTCTGATCTCCGCCTCTCCCATGTGACCGCCCCATCCCAGAAGGGACGCGTCCGTCACAACTGTGTGCTCTGGCTGGGGAAGGGAGAGGGATCTGCCCATGACCCATTGCCGGTTCGAGAGCCACCACTGCAATTGTTTTGCAGTCCCCTCCGAGATCTGGACGTGATCGGACAGGTTGCCCTGGTGCTGCGCCCACTGGAACTTCAGGTCCCACTGCAGAGCCCGCATATGCCATCTGGCATGATTGACCAGCAGGATGCAGGAGGCCATGAGGCCCAGCAGCCTCAGGGTCATCCGTACCGAAACCCAGGATAAAGGCTGAAAGATCGGAATCATAGCCCAAATATCCCGGACTCGCCGTTCGGGAGGACAGGCCCGAAACTGCGTCGTGTCCAGAACTGCTCCGATGAAAAGGAGCTGTGGAGAAGGAATCAGATGCGACTTCGGCACATTGATGGAGAAACCCAGCGAGTGCAGGAGTTCGGCCGTAGTCTGGAGGTGGGAGACGACTGCCTGGGACGAGCCCGCCTTCAGCAACCAGTCGTCGAGGTAGGGGAAGACTGGAACCCCTGCCCGGCGCAGATGAGCTGCGACCACCGCCATCACTTTCGTGAACACCCGAGGGGCACTTGTAAGGCCAAAGGGGAGCACGGTGAACTGAAAATGCTCGAGGCCTACCGTGAACCGCAGGTAACGCCGGTGGGCCGTCAGGACGAGGATGTGAAAATAAGCGTCCTGCAAGTCCAACGATACCAACCAGTCTCCAGGGTCGAGGGCAGTCAAGACCTGAGCTAGGGTGAGCATCTTGAACTTCTCCTTCCGGAGGAAGCGATTGACGTTCCGGAGGTCCAAGATAGGACGCATGTCCTCCTTGTCCTTTTTGGGCACCAGGAAGTAGTGGGAGTAGCAACCACGTCCTACTTCTGGGGTCGGAACATGCTCGATGGCCCTCTTGGCCAAGAGGGCCGTGACTTCCTTCTGCAGAAGTACCAAGTGATCCCCTGACATGCGGTGGAATTGAGGTGGCATGGCTGGGGGGTGGTCTCGAAGGGGAGGGAGTAGCCCCTTCGGACAATGTCCAAGACCCACCTGTCCGAGGTGATGGGACGCCAGTGGTGAAGGTGATGGCGGACCCTGCCCCCTACTGGCGTGCCGTGCACCGGAAAGGAGGGACTAGGAGGGCTTGGAGGCCGCGGACGGGTTGGAGGTGGTGGCCTGACCCGCACGCTGGTTGCCCGAACCGCCACGGCGGTATCCACGTCCTCGGCCACGCGTAGACGCTTGCTGTGCGGGCCGGTGGCTGGGCAGCTGACGTGACTGGGCGCCCCTTCCGTGGCCACGAAAGGGGCGAAAAGCAGAGCTGAGCGGAGGGCGTACAACAGAAAGGCCCAGGGACTTGGCCGTAGCCCGTGAGTCCTTAAACCTCTCCAGCGCATGGTCTGCCTTTGAACCAAAAAGACCGACTCCATCAAAGGGCATGTCCATGAGTGTATTCTGGACATAACCCGAGAAACCAGTTGTCCTCAGCCAGGCGTGGCGACGTAGCGCCACCGTCGTAGCAAGCGATCTGCCCAGCGAGTCGGCGGTATCAAGGCCACAACGGATGGTGTATTTAGCCGCATCTCGCCCTTCCGCAATGGCGCGGGTAAGCAGTGTCTGGACCTCCTCAGAACACTGCGGCAAAACAGCCGCCACCGAATCCCACAGGGAGTGGGTATACCGGCCCAAAAGGCAAGCGGTGTTGACGGACCGCAAGCCAGCACTGGAGGAAGAAAAAGCCTTCTTCCCAAATTGGTCCAGGCGTTTGGATTCCCTATCCGGAGGGGCGGTAGGGAAGGTGGTTTGGGAGGCAGAGGCTTGGATAACCAAGCTCTCAGGGGTGGGATGTTGGGAGAGAAACAGGGGGTTGCCCGGAGCAGGGCGATGGCGTCGGGCCACGTTCCTATCCACAGGAGCCCCTGTGGTGGGTTTGGACCAGGTACCCAAAAGAACGTCAGTGAGTGCATCATTAAACGGCAGCACAGTCTTCGAAGAGGAAGCCGCCGGCTGAAGCACTTCTGTCAGGAGGTTAGTCCTGACGGCCACAGTAGGCAACTGGAGATGTAAGGCTCCAGCTGCTCTACGCAACACCGTTGCAAAATTAGCCCCCTCCTCCGTAGCCACGGGAGGAGACAGCATGCCAGTATCAGGGGAGGTGTCTAGACCACTGGCATCCCCAAGTTCCTCAACCCAGTCCGGGTCAAACTCACACTGTTGTGTGAGAGGGTCCTCAGACCCCTCCCAGCTCTCCTGGTCCTCCTCTTGTTCAAAATATGGAGGAGGAGGGACATTTGGGACCCAAGGTCTCATCGGCGCCGGGCGACGTCGGTCCGGCTCCATGTCCGGAGCCGGAGAGAACCGGGGAACGACGCCGTCCGGAGCCCCGGACGGCGTCAGGAACGGCACCGGGGACATCGGCATCGGCCGAGGCGTGGTTAGGTCAACCGGCGCCGATGTGGGTTGCGGCACCACCGGAGCCGGGATCGAGGCCGGAGCCGAGGCCGGGATGAAGGCTGGTGGGACAGGCGGCGCCGGGACCGGAGTCGACGGCGGCGCCGGGGCAACCCCATCAGGGCCCGAAGGCGCACCGGAGGGACCTGAAGGCCCGAAGAGGCGGGCCATGGCCGACAGGAATTCCTGTATTTCGGCCTGAGTCGCCCCCGACCCCGGAAAGAACGGGTAATTCGGGGGCGGCTCTACAGGCATGTCCGGGGCCGCGGGGGCGGGGACGGTGCCGACTGGGGCCTCAGCCGAGTCGCGAGACCGGCGAGGCGAAGTCTTAGAGCGATGACGCCGCTTAGACTTCTTGTGCTTCGACTTACCGGAGGTGCGCGAAGACTTGGATTCCGACGAACGGCGGGGACTCCGCGACCGGCCCCTCGACCTCTCCCGGGACCGGGGCTTGGTGTGGCGCGGAGCCGACTGCCGGACCTCGAGCAGCTTTCGAGACCGCTCTCGCAAAGCCTTCGGATGAAGTTTCCGGCAGTCAGGGCACGACTTTGTGTCGTGGTCTCGGCCGAGACAGAAGAGACACTCGAGATGCGGGTCCGTGATCGACATCATGCGACCACAGGCCTCGCAGGGCTTAAAGCCGGGCATCCCTACGACACCTTAGGAGTCGTGAAGACTCGTTGAAGAAACAGTGAAAAAATTCACAAAAAAGGATAGTCAAAAAGTGACTAGGGCACTGCTCTTCCCGGATCTGCGCGGAAAAAGAACTGACGTCAGCGCGCAGGGGCGGCGTCTAAGTACTGCCCGCGACGTCATCCCGGCGACCACGACGACGGACGCGGAGCCGCACGACGCCGCCTATCGACGCGCAAGGGTACTGCTATGCAAAAAACTTTCCGGATCCAGCCTGACGCCTGGGGATATTCTAAGGTAAGGAATCTGTCACTAACGTGTCTCTTTCAGATATAGCTAATGGGGCTGTCTAAGAACTCATTTTGGTCCGTGGTTACCCGGGGAAGTTCAACTCCTGCTAAATACGCTAGTTGCATCATCTCATCAGAGAGGTTTGAGGGTTATAACTGTTTATAAAAAACTCTAAAAGCCTGGACCTTACCCTCTTCTGTAGCGACAGTGTTTCCAGAGTCCAATTGCAACTGGCGAATGTATTATTTTTCATGTTTAATTCGAAGCTGTTGCGCCAGATGCAAGCCTATCTTGTTCCCTTGTTCATTTGTGGTTTTTTTAAGGCGTGGTAAGGTTAGTTCCATTATACTTGTGTATATGGCGTTAAGTCTGACACTTAAGGCTGTGACCTTCCTTTGTAAAAGCAGCAAGGGGGACTCTTTGTGGGCTTGCTCTGCAGACCCGAGTTCAGCCTCGAGTTCTAGCAGGTCTCGAGCCTTCTCTTGGGACAGGGTAGATATCAATGAGATACATTTTCCTCTAATAAATGCTTTAAAAGCGTCCCAGGTGGTGGAGGGGTCGGTGTCCTTGGGATTATTCAATTGAAAGTAATCCCCAATGGCCTAACAGAGTTCACCTCTGACGAGACGATCCTGCATTAGTGATACTGGAAAGACCCATCTTCAGTATAATCTTCACCGGTTTGTGGTCTGAGAGTGAAATAGGGTGGAATCTAGCCTCTGCAATAGTGTGATGTAATGATTGGCTTATGAATATGTGCCATGGGAATGGGAAAAAATTTACAATTCAGAGTTGTAGGGTGAGTGACTCTCCAGGTGTCTGTTAAACCAAAGTAGAGGATGGTTGGTTCAGTGCTTTAGAAAAGTTCCTTGTTTGAAGTCTAGGAAGGTGAGTGATATTGATGGTGGGATCCCAGGTCAGGTTAAAGACACCCATCAAAATAACGTACCCTTCCCAAAATCCAATCAGGAGAGAAAGCAAGCAGTGGACAAACTCAGCTTGCCCCGTATTGCATGTGTAAATTGAAGCTATAGTGTAGAGTCGACCCTTAATGTGTCCTTTAACCAATACTATCCTCCCGTCGAACAAGTTACTTACCTTCGGTAACGATTTATCTGTAAGAAACATTAGTAGCGATAGATTCCTTACCTTAGAATATTATCCCGAGGCGTCATACTGGATCCGGAAAGTTTTCTTCAGCAGTACCCCTGCGTGTCGGTAGGTGACGTCGTGCGGCTCCGCGTCCCTCGTTGGCGTCGTGGTCGCCGAGATGACGTCGCGGGCGCTACTTAGACGCCGCCCACGCGTGCTGACGTCAGTTCTCTACACGACTTTCCGTGCCAGGAACGCAGAGCCATGCAAGATACTGACCACTGGTGCATTGAAACTAGGGCCCTGAAAAGGGATGACCTTAACCCTAGAAATCAGTTCGCAGAACGGGGAGGATGGGTGGGGCGGGAAGGAATCTATCACTACTAATGTTTCTTACAGATATATCGTTACCGAAGGTAAGTAACTTGTTCATCTGAAAGAAACACAGTGATAGATTCCTTACCATTAGAATAGATACCCCAGCAATACCAACCCCGGTGGTGGGTCTGCAAACCAAGATCACACCAGAAAGTCACGGAGAACAGAACGGCCAAAGAAGCCGTCTCTCCGGACTTGGCTGTCCGGGCAATAATGCTTAGTAAACGTGTGAAGCGAGGCCCACGTGGCTGACTGACAGATGTCTTGCAGGGGGACACCACATCCCAATGCAGTAGTGGCTGCAGTAGCTCTGGTGGAATGAGCACGCAGTCCCACCGGAGGTTCTTTTTTAGCCAAAGAGTAACAGGCTTTGATACACAAGACGACCCAGCGGGAGATAGTCCTCTTGTGTACCGCCCGACCTTTCTTGGTGCCAACGTAGCCAACAAAGAGTTGGTCATCCACCCAGAACTGTTGCGTGCGGGTTGAGATAAAATGAGAGCGCACGTTTTGGGTCCAGACGGTGGAGCCCAATGTGAAAGGCCATAACAACTTTTGTCAAAAAGGAAGGACGGGGCCTGAGCACAACCTTGTCCGGATGGACTGATAGGAAAGGAGGCTTACAAGAAAGAGCCTGGAGCTCACTCACTCGCCTAGCGGAGGTGATGGCCACCAGGAAAGCAGTCTTCAAGGTCAAGAGACGAAGAGGACAGTTGTGAAGGGGCTCAAAGGGAGCGCACATCAAGTATGTAAGAACCAGATTCAAGTCCCACTGTGGCATCACGAAAGGAATAGGAGGAAAAAGGTGCGTAATGCCTTTGAGAAATCCATTTACAACAGGGGACTAGAAAAGAGAGGGCTGATCAGGGAGCCTGAGAAAGGCCAAAATAGCAGAAAGATAGCCCTTGATAGTGCCCAGAGCAGAGCCCTGCTGGGCCAAAGAATGAAGGAACAAAAGGACTTCTGAAAGAGGGGCAGAAAGGGGATCCACAGCCTTTGCTGTGCACCATGCCACAAATTTGTTGCACCTGCAGGCGTATACCAACTTAGTGGAGGGACACCTGGCTGCCAGAATGACATCACAAACTTCAGGAGGCAAGTCGAAAGGAATCGACTGCCGCCGCTCAATCTCCACGCAAAGAGGTGGAGGCTGGACAGGTTCGGGTGGAGGACCGTCCCCTGCTGCTGCGACAGAAGATCCTCCCGAAGAGGCAGTCTGATCGGAGGATCGATGCTCATACTGAGTGGCTCGGGATACCATACTCTTCGAGCCCAGTCCGGGGCCACAAGGATGACTTGTGCCCGGTCGCGCCTGATCTTCAGCACTCTGGGCAGAAGTGGTATAGGCGGAAAGGCGTACAACAGACCACAACTTCACTCGCGACGAAAACGTTGCCGAGCGAGTGCCGCCTTGGAAATTCCAACGCGCAGAATTGCTGACATTGCGCGTTCTTTTCGGTGGCGAATAGATCTAACCAAGGCTCTCCCCACTGTTGAAAGAGACCTTGCACCACCTCCGAGTGAAGACACCATTCGTGATCCAGCATGCACCTGCGGCTGAGTTCATCCGCCCTGGCGTTCAGAGAACCTGCCAGGTGTTGAACCACCAGGGACATGCCCTGATGTTCCAGCCATGTCCAGAGACGCAGAGCCTCCTGACAGAGGATCCACGACCCCGCCTTGCTTGTTGCAGTACCACATGGCGGTGGTGTTGTCTGTGAACACCTGCACTACTCTCCCCTTGACAGAGGGAAGGAATGCCTTCAGTGCAAGCCGTATCGCCCGAAGCTCCAGAAGGTTGATATGGAGCTTGGACTCTGCCGGAGACCAGAGGCCTCTGATCTCCGCCTCTCCCATGTGGCCGCCCCATCCCAGGAGGGACGCATCCGTCACCACTGTAAACTCCGGTTGGGAAAAGGAGAGGGATCTGCCGTCGACCCAATGCCGGTTCGTGAGCCACCACTGCAACTGTCGTGCAGTGCCCTCCGAGATCTGGACGTGATCGGACAGGTTCCCCTGATGCTGCGCCCACTGGAACTTCAGGTCCCACTGCAGAGCCCGCATATGCCATCTGGCATGATCGATCAGCAGGATGCAGGAGGCCATGAGGCCCAGCAGCCTCAGAGTCACTCTGACCGAAACCCGGGACAAGGGCTGAAAGATTGGAGTCAGAGCCCGAATATCCCGGACTCACTGTTCGGGAGGATAGACCCGAAACTGCGCCGTGTCCAGAACCGCTCCGATAAAGAGGAGCTTCTGAGAGGGAATCAGGTGCGACTTCAGTACGTTGATGGAGAACCCCAGCAAGTGCAGGAGGTCGGCCGTAGTCTGGAGGTGGGAGACGACTGCCTGGGGCGAGCCCGCCTTCAACAACCAGTCGTCGAGATAGGGGAAGACTGAAACCCCTGATCTGTGCAGATGAGCTGCGACCACCGCCATCACTTTCGTGAACACCCGAGGGGCGCTGGTAAGGCCAAAAGGGAGCACGGTGAACTGACAGTGCTCGTGGCCTACCGTGAACCGCAGCTAACGTCGGTGGGCTTGCAGGACAGGGATGTGGAAATAGGCAACCTGCAAATCTAGCGCTACCATCCAGTCTTGTGGATCGAGAGCAGACAAGACCTGAGCCAGAGTGAGCATCTTGAACTTCTCTTTGCGGAGGAAGCGATTGACGTTCCGGAGGTCTAAGATAGGACGCAGGCCCTTGTCTTTCTTGGGTACCAGAAAGGAGAGGGAATAGCAACCACGACCTACTTCTGGCGTCGGAACGCGCTCGATGGCCCCCTTGGCCAAGAGGGCCGCAACTTCCTGCTGAAGAAGCACCAAGTGATCCCCCGACATGCAGTGGTACTGAGGTGGCATGGCTGGAGGGGTAGTCTTGAAGGGGAGGGAGTAGCCCCTCCGGACTATCTCTAAAGCCCACCTGTCCGAAGTGATGGTGCGCCAGTGGGGGAGGTGATGGCGAAGCCTGCCGCCCACTGGCGTTTGATGGGCCTGAAAGTTCGGACTAGGAAGGTTTGGAGGCAGTGGTGGCCGAGTGGAGGTAGACTGACCCGCCCGATGGCCCCTTGGTCCGCCACGGCGGAACCCGCATCAGCGCTGGGATGGTTGCTGCGCAGGCCTGTGGCTCTGTTGCGAACGCTGCGGGGCGCCCCTTCCGGTGCCACGAAAGGAGCGAAAAGCAGAAGGCGGAGGAGGGCGGACTGCAGAGAGTCCCAAGGACTTGGCCGTAGCCGGTGAGTCCTTAAACCGCTCCAACGCGCTGTCCGCTTTGTCGCCGAAGAGGCGACGGCCATCAAAGGGCATGTCCATAAGTGTGTTTTGGACATCCCCCGAAAACCCAGTGGTCCTCAACCAGGCGTGGCGGCGAACCGCCACAGTCGTTGCAATCGATCTGCCCAGTGAGTCGGCGGTGTCTAGGCCACAACGAATCATGAACTTAGCTGTGTCTCTCCCCTCTGCAACAGCCTGGGAGAGAGCTGTCCGGGCCTCCTCCGGACACTGGGGCAGCACTTGCACCACCGTATCCCACAGAGAGTGGGAATAACGGCCCAAGAGGCATGCAGTGTTCACGGACCGCAGCGTAGAACTGGTGGAAGAAATTTTTTTCTTTCCGAACTGATCCAGTTTCTTGGATTCCCTATCCGGTGGTGCGGAAGGGAAGGCGGTCGGGGAAGCAGAGGCTTGGACAACCAAGCTCTCGGGGTGGGATGTTGGGAGAGGAAAATGGGGTCACCTGGAGCCGGGCGATGGCGTCGGGCCACGTTCCTATCCACAGGAGCCCCTGTGGTGGGCCTGGACCAAGTGCCCAAAAGAACGTCAGAAAGGGCTTCATTGAAGGGAAGCAGCGACTCCGCAGAAGTAGCTGTTGGCTGAAGCACATCTGTCAGGAGGTTAGTCCTGACGGCCACAGTAGGGAGCACGAGGTGTATGGCCTCGGCCGCCCTACGCAACACCACAGCATAACTTGCACCCTCCTCCGTAGCCACGGTAGGAGGAGAGAGCATGCCAAGGTCTGGTGAGGTCTCCAGACCACTGGCGTCCCCCAACTCCTCAGCCCAGTCCTGTTCAGACTTGCAAGCAGAAGCGAGAGGGTCCTCAGACCCCTCCCAGTCCTCCCCTACCTCCTCAGGCTGTTCAACAGGCCTAAAATAAGGAGCAGGGACATGGGGATAGAAATCCCGAGCAGCGTCGAGAACGGCATCGATCGACGCCGGCTTTACGCCGCGTCCACTTCGGGGCTGAAACCGGGGTCGACGTCGTCCCGAGGAGCGGGCGGCGTCAGAAGTTGTGCCGGTGGGGGTCGACGTCGGTGGAGGTGTTATAAGGTCAACCGGCGTCGACCGGGATCGAGGCCTGGATACAGGGGGGTCCTGCGGCGCCGAGGCCGGAGCCGACAGCGACGCCGGGGCCGGAGCTGCCGCCGAGTTAAGGCAAGGACCCCCAGTCGGGTCCGCGGGGCCCGAAGGCGCACCAGCGGGACCCGACGGCCCAAAGAGGCGAGCCATGGCCGACAGGAATTCCTGTATTTGGGCCGGAGTCGCCGACGGACCCGGGAAGGGCGGGTAGGCCGGCGGCGACTGCACAGGCTCCGCTGGAGCCACGGGGGAGGCACCACCCGCACCCTCAGCCGCGTCACGCGACCGGCGAGGGGAAGTTGGAGAACGATGGAGTTTCTTCGACTTCTTGTGCTTCGCCTTACCTGACCCAGAGTGCGAAGACTTGGATCCTGAAGACCGATGGCGATGACTCCGCGCACGGTCCCTCGACCTCCCACGGGACCGGGACCTCGAACGGCACGAAGCCGACTGCAGGGCTTCCAGCAACTTTCGGGACTGGTCCCGCAAAGTCTTCGGTGCCATGGCCCGGCAATCGGGGAACGACTTGGGGTCGTGGTCGCGCCCCAGGCAGAAAAGACACATACGGTGCGGGTCCGTCACCGACATCATACGGTGACAATCCCCGCAGGACTTAAAACTGGGCATCCTAACTGCACCAGGAGTCGAAGACTCGATGAAAAATAGAGACAAAAAGCCTCAAAAAGTCAGTCAAAAATTGACTGCGGGTTCCTGCTCTTCCCGGATCAGCGCTTGCTGGCGCGGAAATTAAAGAACTGACGTCAGCGCATGTGGGCGGCATCTAAGTAGTGCCCGCGACGTCATCTCGGAGACCACGACGCCAACGACGGACGCGGAGCCGCACGACGCCACCTACCGACGCGCAGGGGTACTGCTGACGAAAACTTTCCGGATCCAGTCTGACGCCTGGGGATATTCTAAGGTAAGGAATCTATCACTATGTGTTTCTTTCAGATTTTGTCTATCTTGCGGCCTGTTATTTGGAACCTTAAGAAAGAGTGAAAAAGGAGGGCCACTCCATTGTGTTTAGTGGTTGCAGAAGATCTATCAGGGGATGTGTTTTAGCCTGTGGCCTCCCTACGCTTAAGGTGCGCCTCCTAGAGGGCTATGATATCGAGCCTCCGGTCAAGTATGCATTTACAAAGTTTGTGGCGTTTAGCCGTAGAGTTAAGACCTTTGATATTCCATGACAATGTGTTTAGTACCGCGGATATGTTGTAGTATCTGTCAGAGTTATAGTCCGCGCTAAGCGAAAGCCGAGTTATAATCGCAGTGCATTTCTACGATGCCTAAACCACACCGCTGCCACCAGCGTCCATCCCCGCCACCCCGGCCAACCCCAACCAATCTTCCAGTCGCAACCCACTCATGCATTAGGAACCAAAAAAGTTTCACAATAAAAACATAGAACCACGTTCCCTAAAGTTGAGTTCGAATTACATCAAACATGGGAAATTGAGGTATTAGGTCAAGAACCACTGCAATATTCTATAAGATGACATTAGATATCAAGGTAGTCGGGCGCCCGGGCAATTGGATGGCTGGGGAGCAGAGCGTCCCACAGGTACAATGCCAGAGTGTTGCCCCCAGTACTATCAACGTAGCACACCGAGTACCACTGCAGCGTTCTGAAGTGATCCTCTCACACAGAGCAGGGGCTTAGATACAGGGGTAGTAGATTGAGGGAGTCGGTCCTTGCATAATACAGTAGTCTAAGAGTACATCTAGTCGACCCCAATCAGTCTCTAATTAACTGTTTTGCTTGGCGCTTCATTCTCCTCTGTGAATGCCATTGCCAGGTGCTCTGATCCCTGGCGCTCAGGAGTCTGTATACCCAACAAGGTGAAGGCTTCATCAAACTCTATAAAATGATGAGACTTGTTTTGATAATCATAGGTGAGGCCAAAGCGGTAGGTCCATCTATATTTGATGTGGTCGCTGCAAAGTTTATCTGTGACTGGCTTGAATTGTAAGTGGTGAGAGTGTGGCTGGGGCAATATCCTGGAAAGGAGAATATGAACACTGGATCTAGCCTCACCTCGGCATCGGCCTCCCCCAGCATCTCTGAAAGCTTCCAGATCGGGCCCTTCAGCCCCCTTGACCAAGTTATGTATCCGGATATTGTCTCGTCTGGAGCCATTTTCCAAGTCTTCGCATTTCAAAAGGGTGGACTGCAATTGGGTTTGTAATTTTTCCGCAGAGTCCTCTATCCAGCCCATCCTTTCTTCCAGCCCCAGGCATTTAGTTTCAAGATCCAAGCTTCAGGTGCCTACTGAGTCCACATCTTCTTATAGTGAAGTGAGCTTGGCATTAATATCAGATTTGAAGATTTCGAAGAAGGAGACTAGATCTGCTTTCAGTTCCTCTCAATTCATTTTTAAATTCTTGGAGGGAGGAAAGAAAGTCTTCTTTAGTCAGGGCCATCGTCTCACCGGAGGCAGCGATGGAGTGGGAGTCTTGTGCTTCAGCTGGGGTAAAATAGCTCGATACCCTATTTGATTGTGCTTTTTTTAGGTGGCATAGACCCTGCAGGACAGCGTGAAGCAGGGATCACAGAACTAAATGTTAAACAGATCCCTTCCAGGAGCAGATGCAGAAACCCTATGAGGTGTTCTGAAACACCACAAGTGTTCAAGGGGTGCAGAGGACAAAGATCAACCGGGTGTGCACGGCAGGTGTTTGCTGCAGTTGGCTCCTATTGCAGTATCCTGTCTCCCTGCCATTAATGATTAACACTTGCTCTAGATGTGTCCCCTGAGGGACCATAGGGGTTCCGCCGTATCGTAATCAGGATGAGTGCACTTCACTGTCTGTTTGAATCCCTGGTCAATCGTGCACAAGTGTACTGAGTGGCCCAGTGGAGCGCTATAGTGCTGTGATGTAGTGCATTGCTTTGGTTGACATCTTGTCAGAGCACATAGAGGCCCCGAACCAGGAGCCAGACGAAGCCCAGGAGCTTCTACTTTCCGTATCTGAAGTGCGGGGTGTTAATTAGCGTTGCAAGCCCCCTCCGCCCGCTCTATAATGTTCGTGCCAATGTTCAACGGTTTCCATGCGGGCCGATGTCCACAGCAGCTGCAATGTTCGAGACAGGCAAAACCAAAAGTCACAGGGCTGCCGATGCCACCACCATCACTCAAGCCTCCTCACCGCTGCAGATCGAGGAACATCAAGGTGAACTCTCGTCTCTTACCCTGCGCCGCTGACTTCACTGCAAGGGGAGGTACGGCTGCGCTACGGCTCAGAGAGAGAATGTCACCTTTTGGCGCACGTTGCAATTGCCCATAATAGCTACAGTTGCTCTCTCTAAAATGGTAATATTGCCTAGATTGTTCAATTTTTTCATGAATCTCCCAATCTATGACCGCCACGAAGCTTATCGCCACGGGCCGTTACGGCTAATATCAGATCGTCGAAGACAGCTGCGATGTAATGGCAGCCTCCGCTGCACCCGCGTATTCTCACTGCCCTCTATATGGTGGGGAGCGGCTGACCGGGTATTTTGGGTCCCAGATTCCTCGTTTCTGCCAAAAATACTGCTGAGCCTCAGTGGATCACGTCCACATGGCCATGATGGTTAGCCACGCCCCCAATATATATTTTGTTTCTTAATTCCTTATGTGAGCCTCTATGGTAGACCCTTCGCAATGCATAATATAAACTTCAGTCCACCAAATACATTATGTACTGTACAATAGTTTTCTTATGTGTTGTGATCTGTAGAGCATTCATAATTGCACAAATTTAAAAACGAAGACATTTTGCTGCTTAGCACCTCTGTGTTGCTGACTGTCTCTTTAATAATTTCTATGCATTTTGCTGGCAAATGTAAATGTTTGAACTTTAAGACTTCTGAAGCTATGGTGCAAAGCCTAGTGCCACTGGTTCTGGGTGGTAAATACCGCCCCTTCCATGGTCAAGAATGTTAGAAAAATTGATAGTTTCTTATACATAGTTGTCTGGATTACTGAGCAGCTAATAGTGTCAGGATTGTGTGAGCATGCCTACATTTGATGATCACCAGTGTATGGTGGTACTGGGGCAGAAGCACCAGCAAACATGCCATACCATCGGAAACAGTGCACTTCCCCAGTATTGGGAGGGGTGAAACATGAAGTTTTAGCATTTTGCATTTCTCTGGTTGCAAACTGCTCCAAGGAAGGGGCTCACTTTTTCTAGAAAGGATTTATGAATACCCCTGAACCAGTTCTTATTCATAAGATATGCCTACTTGTATGCATGTGTTTTGTTCCGCTGATAAGTGTATAGACAACAGTAATATTTGCCTTTGCCTGACCCACTGAGATACTGAGCTATTTTGGAAAGAATCTACAACTTCACCCCCTCCCCCCCGCCCCAGTGCTTTTTATGTAGATCATGACTGTGGTCCCATCTGTCTGCATTTGCAATACCTTCCACATAGCTTGACTCAATAGTTTTCCACACTAGAAGCTGTCTTGAGTTCCAACAGATTTATGTGTTGCACTGCTTCTTCTGATGTCCACTGGAAATGCATCGCCAACCAAAAGACTCCTATTTCTGGCTTCCTACAAGGTGCTCTTCAGATTCAAGGACATACGTAACTACTTCTGCCCACTGATATGCCAATGATCTCTTAAGAGTGCAAGCAGCCTCCTTAGCTGGTGCCCATTTCTCAACCTTCTTTTTCCACCTGCTGTGCAGTGGCCCCTCAGGAGATCGCCAATGCATTAAAATGTCCACTGCATGCAAAGGCCAAACCAAGTCTAAGAATCTATTACCAGCCTTTCTCTCCCACTTGCTTGCATATAAGCCCAGAAGGCCTATCTCCAAATTAAGTAATGCCCTCCTGTCCAATGTACATTCCAGATCTACAGTAACCATAACACAGAATGGGACCAACACAGGACAACTCCAAACCATGTGAATACAACCTGCGTCCACTAGGCTGCAACAAGGGCAACTCATGGTGTCTGTGTGTGTCATCACATTCGGTTTGTGGGTGTGTGTGGTAGATATTATGCAGATACTTAAATGTGGGTAGATATATCTGGCATTCGTCGAGTCTGTAAGCACATATTCTAACACCTGTTCCCAATCTTTCCCTTGGAACTGCCTGCCAATCGCCTCTTCCCACCAATTGTGTAAAGTCTGCAGCTTATCAGACATCATCTGAAGGATCTACTTGGAGCCAGGAGACCAACCTGTGCTTATTACCAAATGTCAGCAAGATCTGTAAGAACTAGTTGGAACACGGTTCTAAGTGCCAGTTGTCCCACAGAAATTGTAGAGACGGCACTACTGCACCATTCGTCAGAAACTGAGCACCCCAGGGAAACCATCTTCTTCAATCAGTATCATTAGACTTCGAAGAGCCCTCTCAGATTAACAATCACCCATGGGCTTAATACCAGCTATCCGCAACTTCCACAAATGTCTCTGTGTGAGGAGCCCCCAGGGCATGGGCAGTCCCATCAATGGCAAATCTGGGGCATATAATGGGCACTATTGTGTTTTCTTGACCACACTTTTGAGCAATGAAGCACTATGGTGATAAGATTGGGTAGTTTTGCACGTTTCAGCTGTACACCCCAGCAGCATTGTTACTAATGCGCCCTCTCGATTTGGTATCTCCACTTTCCTGATTTCTGCCAAATTTGCGCCCGCCACAGCGGATGGGCTGGCAGGTAGTAAAGCTTATAAACAAGGACCTTCTGGCTCTTTGCTCCTGTTTGAATAATGCAAAGTGTGAAATGATACTCGCTGACACCCATCGTCCCATATAAGGTCTCTAACCAAGGACTTACGCGATTTGAACCATAGTTTAGGTATCTAGATTGGGAGATTCATGAAAAAATGTAACAATCTAGGAAATATTCCCATTTTAGAGAGAGCAACTGTAGCCATTATGGGCAATTGCAACATGAGCCAAAAGGTGACATTCTCTCTCTGAGCCTGTAGTGCACCACTTGTCCAGGACTTGATAAAAACTCCGAATAATAAATGAGGCATTACTTTGGGGAACAAAGCCATTCAGGTCCTCATGAACCATGGTACAAATGTGAGGCTGCAAGTGATTCGCTAACACCTTGCTGAGAATGTTGTAGTTGAGGTTCAACATAAACATCGGCCTATATGAGGTCAAATTCAATGCATCACCCCCACGTTTAGGGATCAAATTAGTTATTGCCGCACTAGTAGTAGCAGGTAAGGCACCACTTTTCAAAGCCACGCTATATAGTTTGGCTAACCTGAACGACAGCTGGGCCACTTTGTCTAACAAAATTCCACGGGTAGCCCATCCGTACCCAGTGTTTTGCCCCGTGCCAGTTCCTTAATAGCTTTCCTGATCTCAGGTCCCGAAATCGGTCCACCCAAAGCTTCAAGCTTCTCATTGGCTAGTTGGGTAAGTGGTGCCTTATCCAGGAAGGTGGTGATGCCCGCCTCAAAGGCCAATGCTTGGACCCTGTACAATTCCTGACAATGTTGAGTATACGCACTGTGTATTGCATGCTAAGCAAACACCACGTCAATCGCTTAATTGCAAAGTTGAATAACTGGTGATGTCTGTCTGTAGGCTCTATCAGCCAGGCCAGCAACCTTCCCGCTCTGCCTCCGTCAACATGGGCTATATTTAAATGCTCATGGTAGGCCAGGTAACTCAATCGTTTTATTACCGTTGCATGCTTCTCCCTCTCCTCCACCAACCAAGGCCATGTCTTCAGGGACCGCGTTTCAGATTAGAAATATTTGTTTCCATCTTGACTAGATCATGTTCTTTTTAAAAAGAAAATATTTTTATTATACCATCAGTTAAATACATTTAAATAAATACTTCATAAATACATGAGGTTTCCCAGGTACTCCTGCTCTGACAGTACCGGGAGGCTGGTAAGCCGTTGTATTTGCGCATTTTAGATTCTTATGTTTCAGGAAAGCTTGCTTAAAGTTTTTAGACTCGTTTTAACTCGATGCACTATATTGAAAAACAGACTGCTATCTTTTTAAAGAAGCATTTCGCTTCCGCTTATGGACGGTGCTTAGCGCTGATTGGCTGACTAGGGCCAATCAGACGCTAGACGGGAGGAGCCAGTTGTTGCCCACCGGCTATTTTTGCACACCGTAATGCGGATGCAGGGTTTCCCAGGTACTCATGCTCTGACAGTACCGGGAGGCTGGTAAGCTGGTAAGCAGTTGTATTTGCGCATTTTAGATTCTTTTGTTTTAGGATAGATTGCTTAAAGTTTTTAGACTCGTTTTAACTTGTTGGTGCACTATATTGAAAAACAGACTGCTATCTTGTTAAAGAAGCATTTCGCTTCCATACGGTGCTCAGCGCTGATTGCCTGACTAGGGCCAATCAGACGCTAGACGGGAGGAGCCAGTTGTTGCCCACCCGCTATTTTTGCACACCGTAATGAGGACGCGCAGAGAAATTAGACACAGGCTCTCATACTCGCGTAACAAGCTTTTGTCCCTCAAAACACAATGCTCTACTTGTGTTAATCATGCATGGTCCCCACTGGATGGTCCCTCTAACTGTAAACAATGTGCATTTAAAATAAGGCGGGGAGGTTCTAGTTCGATGCCTCCACCCAATTTCTCGGAGTTCAGGTTTCTTAGCCTGAATTGTCGGTCTCTGGTCAAACACCATGCCGAGGTATTTGACCTATTATCAGAGGAATCCCCAGATGTGTTGTTCCTAACGGAAACCTGGCTTACACAGGACTCCGTAGCGGTATCATGGTTAGCACTTCCCCAGGGCTACACTATGAAGCAACTAAATGAAGTTGGCAACAGAGGGGGGGGGGGGGCATTGCGATAGTCTTTAAAGAGTCCTACCATTGCAGCTTTATTAAGGAGGATATCCCTGACTGTGAAAGTGCCCGTTTTAAAATTACTTTAAACCACAACGTTACTATTTCTGGCCTCCTTATCTATCGACCACTAGGGCCATCTAAAGTCTTTAGGGAAGAACTGGTTAACATAGTTAACATATTGGCCAGTAAATCGGCAAATTTTAATATTCTAGGAGATCTTAACCTACATCTGGAAGATGACTCTAAAAAGGAGATTGTCAGTTTCTTAGCAGACTTAGAAGGCCTGCCAGCTGGTGCAATGCGTTCCTAACGTCACGCACTCAGCAGGGCACCTGTTGGATCCTGTATTTTCCAATCTGGCTTCCATAAAAGTCTCCTCTCTTCCCCCCATGGCATGGTCGGATCATTTTCTCGTCCCTTTTTCCCTGCGCTGGCAAGGAAATCCATTACAGAGTTGTCCTCACCCTGGCACAAAGTAGATGTTAACCATCTCTCTGATCTACTGATAAGTCATAAACCCTAGCTACCCTCGAATATAGATGCAGCAAACACCCTCTTTCAGGACTGGCTGATACATGCCCTGGATGGTTGTATTCCCGCCAAACTGAGCTCTAAAAAAAGAGCGCAATCTAACCCCTGGTTCAACGAGTCTCTGACCAACGCAAAAGAAAGTGCAAGCAACTTGAGCGCGTTTGGAGACGCTCCTATGACCCAGAGGCAAAAAACCAGTATTGTGCATCTATTAAGGTATATCACAAACTGGCCCGGAAAGCCAGGGCAGAGTACATTGCCGCAAAAATTACAGAGAGTAATAACCCCTCAAAAATGATTTTCACCCTTCTTAAGGTTATGAAGAGTGCAAATCCGAAAACAGGATCACTCATCACCTCAAACAACCAGCGTGACGAGCTGGCTGGATACTTTGTGAATAAGGTGGAGAAGATTTACAGTAATTTTCCAACCGTAAATGTCAACTTGGATTGTATGGGAGGGCAAAGGGTTAGTGGAAAGAATGTTGGAGGAACACTCCTCTCCCTCCCCCTACTATCCCTCACGGAGGTCGAGTCTCTTTGTATTAAAATCAAATCGGGCTCTCCAGCTGATCCTATGAAGCCAGACCAAATACGAAAATTTCACAATCTCATTCTACCAGTATGCAGGGAATTGATAAATTTATCCCCGATTTCGGCGTCTGTACCACCCGCATGGAAGCATGCGAAAGTAATACCATTACTAAAGAAACCGTCTTTGGAGCCATCCAAGTCGGAAAATTACCGCCCTATATCTCGGCTCCCTTTCATGGCCAAAGTTACTGAATCCCACGTGAATGCCGTCCTCACAGAGTTTGTAGAGTTGAATGAAATATTGGACTCCTCACAAAACGGCTTCAGGTCACGCCACAGTACCGAATCCGCTCTGTTGGCAGTGACGGAGCAAATCCGATGCAGTTTGGACGAAGGAAATACCGCCGCCTTAATTCTTCTCGATTTAAGCGCCGCTTTTGATACGGTATCCCATGAGATACTGTTGTGCCGCCTGCAGGAGATAGGGATTGGGGGTGTGGCTCTGGCCTGGTTCAGATCTTTTCTGGATGGGAGAACATTACAGGTCACTGTACCACCCTACTGCTCGCAGGAGTATGTCGTTCACTACGGAGTGCCACAGGGATCAATATTGAGCCCCATACTCTTTAATATTTATTTACAACCCTTAGCGGTGATAGCAAAAAGCAGAGGGCTGTCATTAGTGTCCTATGCTGATGACACCCAATTGGTTATCTCCTTCTCAAAGAAACGCAACAACAACCTTGTTAAATTTAAGGAGGACATGATGGCAATTGTGGATTGGATGACAGCAAACTGCTTACAATTAAACGCCAGCAAAACTGAAATATTACAATTTGGGAGAGAGAGCAATTTGTGGTCGGAGAAATGGTGGCCAGACAAGTTGAAACCTGCACCCCTGCCTAAGGATGCAGTGAAAAACTTGGGAATATGGATTGATAGTGGACTATCTTTCGAAACCCAATCAAAATCGGTCGCAGGGACCTGTTTCGGGCTTCTGAGAGGATTAAAGCCCCTTCTCGGTTTCTTCGACCCACAAACCCGTCAGACTATTGTCCAGGCCACAATTTTATCCAGGCTGGACTATGGCAATTCTCTATATTTAGGCGCTAATAAATCCAGTATTCAGCGCCTTCAAAGAGTACAAAATGCGGCAGCACGCTCTCTCTGGGCTCTCCCTAAATCCTGCTCAGTGTCCAAGCTTTTATCTAAGCTACACTGGCTACCTGTGGACAAAATAATCCAATTTAAGACGCTGTGCATTGCTCACAAAATTCTGACCCAGCAGGCTCCCCCTATCCTAGCGGATATGCTAGTGTGGTACCATCCAAGACGTACCCTGCGTTCAGCTGACTAGTTCTTAGCCTGTAACCCCCCCCCCCCCTCCTGAGTCCGACGGGCAAGAGCTGGGGGATGTTCCTTTAAGGCTCTGGCATCTGGACTCTGGAACTCTCTCCCTGTATCTATTAGAGGTACTCAGAATCATCTGGCCTTCCGTAAAGCCATAAAGACCTGGCTATTCCTGGCTTAACCTCTCCCCTCTCTGCCTGTCTTGGGAACATGTACCTGGGTAGCGCTGGGACGCCCCGTCGCTGGGGCTGCCATGCGCTGTACAAATCCTTAACATAACATGAGGAACCACTGCTAGTAATACATAGGTTAAAAAGGGAATAAAAACACTTTTTTCCAAAACTTCACAGCGTGAGCTAAAAAAAAAAAATAGTACTAGACTGTATTTGGTACACCGGGGCCTCTACCTTGTTTAGGCAGTAACTTGTCTCGACACGCTATCAGTTTCCCAGTTGTACATGGGGGCCCAAATGTGTTTCCCTAGGGCTTTAGCCCTCCTTCCTTTCCTTTCATATATACCCTTTTCCAGATTATAAATAGCTAAAAACCGTGCGAGCCACTGTTGGAATGAGGGTAGGTCAGGATCTAGCCAAGCAGAAGAGATACATATTCTAATTACTGCCATGACCATAAAAACAAATTCTCGTTGCGCCACCGGCACTCCTTCCTTCAAGACCCCTAGAAGCATTAGATCTGCGGTAAATCTTATTTTAATCCTCATAGATTGCATCAAACAAATTTCTACAGCTGCCTTTAAAGGCTTTAAAACCGGACACGAACTAAACATATGAACAATGTCGGCCTCTGCACTACCGCAGCGGGGGCAAAGAGTTCCTTCTGTGTCACCCCATTGGGCGATCTTGGCTGGCGTATAATATAATGAAAAGATAATTTTATAATGCTGCGCTTGTAGCCCAGCCGACCTCAATATGGTGTGCCCGAATGTAAGTGAATCAGAGAACTCACCCTCCACGATACCCATCTTTGGCTGCTACTTCTCACTATGTTTCTCTAGATCATCAGCTATCAATTGTCTTATCCCTCCATATATCTGGGTGATAGTGCAGCCCTCAGGATCTCTTACTGCCTCCATTGTGAATTCTTTGGAAAAAGCTCTTTCCCCCCCTTTCTTTTTCACAATGTAGCTCCGAAACTGTCGATATTTAAAAGATTCTTTATGGTCAATATTATAAAGCTGCTGGATCTCCTCAAATGATATTACTCCACATGAGTCGAGCAAGTCCCCGATCTTCCCCACTCCTAGTGCATCCCATCGCATCATGACACCGTCCTGAAATATTTCTGGGAATGCGGTGTTTCCATAGAGCGGGGTATAGAAATTCATCCTTCCTATCCCTTACTTTTTCATATTGGTAGTCCAAACAGAGGATGCTGCCCCTAAGGTTTTAAATGTAACCTTTTTGTAATAGCTGGGCTCGCTATATCTCAGAAGCCAATTGGGGGCTTCTTTCCCTAATAGTAATTCATATATATCCAAGGGGGGGGGGGGTATTACTTCTCCACCGATCCACAACCTTTCCTCCAAGCATTCCCCGTGCATATTGAATTACTGCTGCCCAATAATACATTTTCAGATCTGGGATCGCCCCCACCCCCTTCCCTGGGGAGGGACATGAACTTAAGCGCTCTTCTTGTCTTTCCATGGGCCCATATAAACTTGTTGACCAGGCTTTCCATCCCTTTAAACCAGTGCTTTTCAATCTCTAGAGGAATTGTTCTGAAGAAGTATAGAATCTTTGGCAGGAATATCATTTTAATGATATTGTACCGTCCGACAATCGAAAGATGCAAATTATTCATCCTATCTAGGTCTTTCTTCCCCTTTCGTATTGCGGGGGCCAAGTTTTCCTCCACAATTTTGCCCAATTCAGAAGTTATGGTGACCCCTAAGTACACTGCTGATCTCGTCACCAGTGGATCCCTCAAATTGATCTTACTATTTACAACAATTTGTGTCTTCTCCCGGTTGAGCAGATAGCCCAAAACCACCCCAAAGTGTTTTGCCTCAGTCTCTATAAGAGCTTCATGAGGGCTAGGTGTCACTACGGCCAAATCATCTGCATAACCCAAATTTTTTGTGTCATGGCCTTGAAGCCGAATGGGTTGAATTGCTGCGTTGGCCTCAAATTTCCTAATTAGGGGATCACTGTAGAGTGCAAATAAAAGGGAGAACAGGGGCACCCCTGTCTAGTTCGCCGCGTAATGTGAATGGCATCGGTTTGTCCACCCATTAATCGCAGTCGGGCATATGGGGCTCTATAAAGTACCTGTATGGCTTCTTTAAACCCCTTTCCGATCCCTACGTTCTCCAGAGTGGACCACAGGTACTCCCAGGAGACCCTATCAAATGCCTTGTCGGCATCAAATAGAATAAGTGCCATAGGGTCTCCAGAGTGACGTGCCATCAATTAGACTAATCACTCTACGGATGTGCTCGGCCGTTCCTCTGCCTGCGATGAACCTGTGTTGCCTAGGAGATATCACTTTTCCTATAATGCCACTCAGACGATTGGCCAATATTTTAGAAAAAATCTTTGTGTCGCTATTCTTGAGGCTTATGGGCCTATAAGATCCCGCCTCATTTGGAGGTTTCCCCTTTTTTGGAAAAATGACTATATTGGCCCATGCCTAAGACTCTGGGGGAGCTTCTCCTTTCTGCACTTGACACAATACGTGCCTTAGGTCGGCACCCAAAGTTGCAATAAACATCTTATAGAACTCAAGGGGAATTTGGTCAGGACCCACTTCCTTACCAGAGGGGAGCTCTTTTAACGCATTTTGTATTTCTTCCCCTGAGAATGAATCATCAAGAGATTCTGAATCTTCCTGCGAGAATTGCTCGATATGGAGCAACTCTAGCTACTCCCTTATGGGTTTCTCATCCCTGTGCCAGCCTCTATAATTTTTCGTAATATCTCTGAAATACCGCCCATATGTCCCTAGACGACCCAGAAACAAGTTCCCCCTTATAGTTCTTAATCTCCTGGATCGCCTCCACCAGCAGCTGTCTGCCTTGTCCTTATTGCTAAAAAATGCCCAACTTGCTCACTGTATTCATAGCAGTTTTGCTGCCAGGCCAAATACTTTTCCGCTGCTCTTGTTGCTGCAATTTCACTAGCAGATGCTTTTGCTAAAGCAAGTTTCTGCAGAATCTCCTCCATACATACGCCATTAGTTATAGCCCTAATCAGCTCCTCTTCTAGCTCTATCATAGTACTATCAATCCTTTTTAGGTGTTGAGCTGACTTCTTGTTCCGATTCAAAGAAAAGCTCAGCGTTTCTCCTCTAATCCCGGCCTTTAGTGCATCCCACACCACACTATCCGCACCTAGCACTTCCCCTATTAAACTCTAGAAAATCTTCCAGCCCTTTATTCATGTGGGTAATATATTCGGGGTCCTGTAGCAAGCCCCTCAAAAGTCCAAGCGCGTTCTGGTATATCAGCCCCTGCGGTCATTATTTCTAATACCAACGGACTGTGGTCTGACATGAGCCGTGGTAATTTCTTGATAGTGCATACCTTAAGCAATTGATGTGAGACCAGCAAATAATCCAGGCGCGCTACTGCCCTATGCGGGGCTGAAAAATATGTACCACCATCCTCCTGGGGTTTTAAACGCGACCAAACATCCGTAACCCCATTATCCTGCATCAGTTGTCGAAGGGCACAATACACTTTTTTCTTTCGGCCATTATAGTTACTGGCGTCCCCATTCCAAAGCTCACCGAGGCCATTGATGTTCAAATCACCACACAATATGATTGGCAAAGGCCATTCAGTGAGCTCTGAATTAAGAAATTCAAAGATGTCAGGATCATCACCTGTGGAACCATAAATTGAGCAAAGAGTAAATTTGAACCCCAGCGATTAACACTCCACTACTGCCCAGTGACCGAATCTGTCGGTTGCTTGGTTTTTAAATAATATAGCTCCCTTCCGGGCCAGAATAGCTACTCCCCTAGTTCTGGTCCCTTGCGTAGTGTATGCTATCAGTTGAAACCCCAACTGTTCCAATACATTTTTCCTACTCCCCCCAATATGCATTTTCCTGCATACATACTATGTCAGCATGCACCATGCGTATCTATTGTTTGATTTTCCAGCGCTTTACCGGGTCATTTAGCCCACATATATTTATTGTCGCTATCCGTATACTGATTGCGCTTCTTCAGACTGACCTAGAACTTTCTCCCTTTCTTCCTCAACCTCTCTGGTTTCCTCATTAATTGTTGTTTTTTGCTTTTCTACCCTATGTCCACCCCACTGGGTGCCCCCCACCTAACCCCTATCCACACCCCCTGCCCATGGAGCCCCCTTCCCCCTCCCTCCACCTACACTGTGAGACAAGCAGACAGGAAAGGTCTAAGTGATGGAGCCTGTGCTTGAGCCCCCCCCCCGCCACCAACCGGATCATACCACCTTATTTATACCTATTTTTTAAAGATATCCCTACTAGAGCCTCTTAATATGACACAGAAAATCCTGTTTCCCAATCCGAGGTGACCTTTCTAGCGAGAGGAGCTATTTGGCCTACTCTGGTGTCAGTTTATTCATGTACTCTTTTTCCTGGATTTCACAGGAAAAAACTCTTGTGGTGTTTTGATATATAATTTTCAGGCCAGCCGGATTCATCAGGTAAGCTTCGGCGCCCAGAGCTTGACATGGCTGTATCAACTGTGAGTCTCCACCGTCTCTCCACTGTGAGATAACAAAAATCCGGTCTTACGAAAAAAGACTGGTCCTCATATGTTCGTTTAGCTTCGGGGCGCGCTTTTGCAAACACTTCTTCCCGGAGCAAGTAGTTCCCAAAATACATTAGAATTGCTCTTGGCTTCGGTATTTCTCCATTGCGTAATTGTCCTGGCTTTTTAAGGGTCAGTGTAAAACGGTGCACCCGCTGTATTTCTAGGTCCCAATTCCAGCGCTGGAGTTCCGGAAAGGATCCCTTCAATAGGTTCAGGGTATAGGTTCGAATATCGTTTTCCTCTACTCCTTCTTTGATAACCAAAATTCTTAGATTATTTCTCCGCTGCCTATTTTCGAAGTCTTCCAACTTCCATTGAATATCTGTTATTTGTGCCCCTTTCGACTCTGCCTGGGTTTGCACCCTAGCTACCTCAACTTCTAAGGTTGCTGTTCGCTCTTCTGCATCCGATAGTCTTATATTCATGTCTACACAAGCTTTGTCATCTTTCTGACCGCGACCTGATGCTTTTTAGTTGCAAGTCGATTTTTCTTTCCATCCAGTCGAGTCTCTTCTTGTAGTTGCTTGATAGATTCATAGATTAATTTCAGGGATGGTTCTTCCATTTGTATTGTCTTTGCATTGCTGGATACTTCCTCCTGCCCAGAAGGATCAGGATAAACTTTGTGTCGCGGAGTAATCCCATTTCAACGCAGGTTTACATTGTGCCTCGTTATTTCATCCACGGACGGCTCAGATGAGTGGGGAGTCTCTGTTTTTCCTGGAAAGCAGTTTCCTTCTAACCACAGTCCCAGGACCTGCTAGCTGGCTATTAAGGCTAGAGCTGGAAATCTGAGCGTTACTCCCAATTTCTGAGTCAGATGAGCTGATTTCAGAGCCATCAGTTAATGAGAAGAATTTATCCCCCATTTCCAGGTAGTCTTCCAGCCCTTTGAGCCTTGTTGCCCCTGTAGCCCCTTCGATTAATGTGCTGGTGTCCAAATTGTCCATAGCCTGCGATGGTTGGGCAGAATGATGATGGCCTATCACCTTACTTGAGGGCGTTTGTATTGTAGCCCCAAATTCTTGCAATTTACATTGTCCTTATTTATCAGCCACTCTCCTGGAACACAATACAGGTCCGGGCTTACCGGGTTAGGGCTTGTCTGCAGGCTAGTTGGTCCCATTTGACCTTCGTGCAGTGCTTCTTTCTTGTTTGAAGGACCATCTGTGCCAGGCTTAATCTTGACCATGTTATTAATACCTTAATTCACGTCATTCCGTTCCCCTTCAGGATTTGCCATTGCTTCGTCCACTGAGCCTCCAGCAGGAATCAGCATGGTGGGGAAAAATTCGGTGATACTCGGCTGCTGCTGCAGAGATTGCAACTGAGGCTGTTTTTGATGCTGTAAAGTACCTTCCTCCTGTATCTCTCAGTTTTTCCCCCATTAACTTTATCCAGCTTTCCTTCACCCTTCATGTCTCCTTTTTTAGAGGTGTCCACACTTTGTTTTCCCTTCAGGGATGTTTTAGGATTTGCATTAGTAAAGCCGACACTGCCACCTGGCTTCCCCACTTTGCTGCGCTGCAGGGACATGCTTCTGTTTTCACAAGCGGATGCTGGTGTCTCAGCTGTAGCATTGGGCTCGCAGTTCCTGGCCCGAGCTGAGCGGCTTGCCTTCGGTGGCATCACTCCCTTGATGCAGATTCGGGCCGCAAACCACCCGGCACCACCAGCGGCGGCTCCTCCCCAACCCGCAGTCACAAGCGAGGCAAGCGGCGGTACTCGGCAGATCCTCCGTTCGCCTGCAGTCACCGCAGCCGCAATTGCCGCCTCGGCGGCTCGCCAAACATCCACGATCCAGGAAGGCCATGAGTAAGTCCTCATCTAAATAATTTTCCAATCTTCAGCAAGGGATATCTTTTTTTCTGGCTTCACATTGATCCGAGCAGCAGGGAGCGATTAGCACAGCCGCTCACACAGGCACCATCTTGTCTCGACTCCCTGACTAGATCATGTTCTACTGTTTTCTTCACACCCTTAGCTTGGCTAATACAATAGCTCCTCACCACCACCTTAAAGGCATCCCATTGGGCTATTTCTTTAGAAGCCATCACCCTCAAAATACTATTAATAAGTCTGTATTTATGAGACTCTTCACATATCCAGGTGCTTGATGAGATTTCATACACCTCAAGCCTTAGTGAAACTGTTTTTTTTTTTTTTAGGTAGGGTGATTGAAACGTTCTCTGTCCTGCTGCAAGACACTTGGTAGCTTGGACAGGCATGGTTCCTTTATTGCACCAGTTATAACATCTGCCATTAAGAAGCATGCCTCTGTCCCTCTTGAAATTAAACCCATATATATTGAATAGTTGGAGTTGTTCTATGCACAATGTATGAGAGTATACAAAAACAGATGCAGATTAACCAAGTCTGCAGTGGAGGCAGGATCGCTTCAGGAGACAACCATGAGTTCCCATAGATGAGTGATAGGTCTGGGAAGGATGACATTAGGATCTTATCATAGAATGTTAATGGGCTAGCTAACAAGATTAAACTAGGAGTGGGGGAGCAATACATCCAGACAAGCACCAGATCTAGTCCTCTTGCAAGTAACCTACTTGATAGGTACCAATTGTAAATGCCTCAACAGGATACAATACACACTACTAGAACATGCTGGATTCTCAAGGGGCTCAAGAGGTGTAACCATTATGGAGCGAAAGAACCCTGCCTTCCACATCACCAAATCCTGGATAGACCCAGAGGGATGTGTGTGGGAATATGGGGCACATGGTGGAGGAAGTCCATGTTGATCCTGAATGTTTATGCACAACCTGAATTCCAAAAGAAGGTTTTAGTAAAGTAGGACCACTTTTCCTTGAAACAGACACAGAAATGTGGGGTTGATTCCAATGATTTGGTGGTTAGAGGGGCTGACAGGAATTCATTGTGGGCAGAATCCACCTACTGGGCTCACAGGGCTAGCACAACTTATTAAATATATGGGCTTAGCAGATGTGAGGCAGCCCATAGTTTTAATGTTTTTTTGGCACTCAGGGGTCCTTCTATTGCTTGGATTATGTTTTCATCCAGGTAGTTGAGATGGATGTGATTAGATGGGCAAAATACCTGACCTGGGGCATTTTTGATCACTTACCCCACATGATTACATTTGGTCAGAAAAAGACAAATGTAAGGCAGGGGTGGCACTGGATGCCTGGGAACTGCAAAGTAAGGAAGTCAGTGGAGGGCACTTAGTAGACTCCATCCTATATTTCACAGAGAATTAGGATACAGCTGACTCCACCATAACACTGTGGAAAGCATACAAGACCGTCCTCAGAGGCAAGGCCCAAAACCTAGTTGCATAACATAAGAGATGCAGGGAAAATCAATTGTTAGAGCATAAGGGAGAAATCCTGAGCACTACCTAGCATCTGGAATGGAAGAAACACTAGCACACCTAGAGACCTTGAGAGACTGAATACCGTAACACAGCTCATAACGTAGATAATAGTACCTAGGCAACATAAAAAAGCTGTATGAGTTCAGTGACAAGACAACCGTTTATTGGCCTGCCTGTGGAGAAGAGGATGCCAGATGGGTTCGGAAAATAATACAGGAAAATGGCACAGAGCTTACCAATGACAGAAATTGCGCAGGCATTTGCAAGTTACCATCAGAAGCTCTACAAGGCTAGAAAGACTGCCTCAGAAAAGGATAGTTCAGAATTCTTAAGGGAACTGACCATGCTAACGCCAGTTGGAGAGGACAGAGACATGCTGGAAGAAGACATAACAATGGAAGAAATCTCAGAAGCCATAAAACTGTTGCACAGTAGGGAAACTGCTGGGCCTAGTGACTACGCAATAGAATATTACAAAAGCTTGGCCCCTACCCTAGGTGAGCACCTACTAAATATGTTTAAAGAGGCTGGGGAGTTGGGAAGTTTACCCTTTGATTTGCGGCAACACCACAATTATGGTGATGAACAGGTTACTTACCTTCGGTAACGATATATCTGTAAGAAACATAGTTTATTTATAGATTCCTTACCTTTAGAATTACCCCCAGGCGTCAGACTGGATCCGGAAAGTTTTTCGTCAGCAGTACCTCTGCGCGTCGGAAGGTGGCGTCGGTCGGCTCCGTGTCCGTCGTTGGCGTCGTGGTCGCCGGGATGACGTCACGGTAGCTACTTAGACGCCGCCCTCGAGCGCTGACGTCAGTTCTGTACACGACTTTCCACACCAGAAACGCAGAGCCATGCAAGACACTGACCACTGGTGCACAAAACTAGGGCCCTGAAAGGATGTCCTTAACCCTAGAAATCAGTTCGCAGAACGGGGAAGATGGGTGGAGCGGTAAGGAATCTATAACTAACCTATGTTTCTTACAGGTATATCGTTACCGAAGGTAAGTAACTTGTTCATCTGAAAGAAACAGTTAGTTATAGATTCCTTACCTTAGAATAAATACCCCAGCAAAACCAACCCCGGAGGTGGGACTGCGAACAAAGATCACACCAGAAAGTCATGGCGAACAGAACGGCCAAAGAAGCCGTCTCTCCGGACTTGGCTGTCCAGGCAATAGTGTTTTGTAAACGTGTGCAGCGATGCCCACGTAGCTGCCTAACAGATGTCATGTAGAGGAACTCCTCGTCCCGATGCAGTAGTGGCTGCCGTCGCCCTGGTGGAATGGGGCCCCACTGGAGGCTCCTTTTTAGCTAGAGAATAGCAGGCTTTAATACATAAAACGACCCATCTAGAAATGGTCCGCTTGTCTACGGCCTGACCTTTCTTGGCACCCACGTAGCCAACAAAGAGTTGGTCATCCACCCGGAACTGTTTTGTGTGATCAAGATAGAAAGAAATCGCACGTTTTGGGTTCAGACGGTGGAGCCTCTCTTCCTCTTTGGAAGAATGCGGAGGCAGAAAGAAGGTGGGCAAAGTGATGGTTTGCCCTATGTGAAAGGAGGTGACCACCTTGGGAAGAAAGGATGGACGAGTCCTAAGGACAACCTTGTCCGGATGTACAGCCAGAAAAGGAGGTTTGGATGAAAGAGCCTGGAGCTCACTCACTCTTCTGGCAGATGTGATGGCCACCAGGAATGCAGTCTTAAGAGTTAAAAGTCTTAAGGGGCAGTTGTGAAGCGGCTCAAAGGGAGCGCACATCAAATAGGTCAAGACCAGATTCAAGTCCCACTGAGGCATAACGAAGGGGATAGGAGGAAAAAGATGAGTAATGCCTTTTAAGAAGCAAATAAACAACCGGGGACTTGAAGAGAGAAGGCTGATCAGGAAGCCGAAGAAAGGCAGAGATGGCCGAAAGATAGCCCTTGATAGTGCCCAGAGCAGAGCCCTGCTGGGCCAAAGAAAGGAGGAACAAGAGGACCTCAGAAAGGGGATCCACAGCCTTTGCTGTGCACCATGCCACAAATTTGTTCCATCAGCAGGCGTATACCGTCTTAGTAGAGGGATGCCTGGCTGCCAAGATTACATCACAAACTTCGGGAGGCAAGTCGAATGACGTCAACTGCCGCCGCTCAATCTCCACGCAAGGGGGTGGAGGCTGGACAGGTTCGGGTGGAGGATTGTCCCCTGCGGCTGCGACAGAAGATCCTCCCGAAGAGGCAGTCGGATCGGAGGATCGATGACCATGTTGAGCAGCTCGGGATACCAGACTCTTCGTGCCCAATCCGGAGCCACAAGAATGACTTGGGCCCGGTCGCGCTTTATCTTCTTCAGCACTCTGGGCAGAAGTGGTATAGGCGGAAAGGCGTACAACAGACCGCAACTCCACTCGCGACGAAAAGCATCACCTAGTGAGTGCGGCTTTGGAAATTCCAACGCGTAGAATTGCTGACATTGCGCGTTCTCTTCGGTGGCGAATAGATCTAACCAAGGCTCTCCCCACTGTTGAAAGAGACCTTGCACCACCTCCGAGTGAAGACGCCATTCGTGATCCATCATGCACCTGCGGCTGAGTTCGTCCGCCCTGGCGTTCAGGCAACCTGCCAGGTGTTGAACCACCAGGGATATGCCCTGATGTTCCAGCCATGTCCAGAGTCGGAGGGCCTCTTGACATATGGTCCACGACCCCACCCCGCCTTGTTTGTTGCAGTACCACATGGCGGTGTTGTCCGTTAACACCTGCACTACTCTTCCCTGGACAGAGGGAAGGAATGCTTTCAGTGCAAGCCGGATCGCCCGCAGCTCCAGAAGGTTGATGTGGAGCCCGGACTCCGCCGGAGACCAAAGGCCTCTGATCTCCGCCTCTCCCATGTGGCCGCCCCATCCCAGAAGGGACGCGTCTGTCACCACTGTGTGTTCTGGTTGGGGAAGGGAGAGGGATCTGCCGTTGACCCAATACTGGTTCATGAGCCACCACTGCAATTGGCGTGCAGTGCCCTCCGAGATCTGGACACAATTGGACAGATTCCCCTGATGCTGCGCCCACTGGAACTTCAGGTCCCACTGCAGAGCCCGCATATGCCACCTGGCATGATCGACCAGCAGTATGCAGGAGGCCATGAGGCCCAGCAGCCTCAGGGTCATCCTGACCGAAACCCGGGATAGAGGCCAAAAGATCGGAATCATAGCCCGAATATCCCGGACTCGCTGTTCGGGAGGATAGACCCGAAACTGCACCGTGTCCAGAACCGCTCCAATGAAGAAGAGCTTCTGAGAGGGGGTCAGGTGTGACTTCGGCACATTGATGGACAACCCCAGCGAATGCAGGAGGTCGGCCGTAGTCTGGAGGTGGGAAACGACCGCCTGGGGCGAGCCCGCCTTCAACAACCAGTCGTCTAGATAGGGGAAGACTGGAACCCCTGATCTGCGCAGATGAGCTGCGACCACCGCCATCACTTTCGTGAACACCCGAGGGGCGCTGGTAAGGCCAAAGGGGAGCACGGTAAACTGAAAATGCTTGTGGCCTACCGTGAACCGCAGGTAACGCCAGTGGGCCGGCAGGACGGGGATGTGGAAATAAGCGTCCTGCAAGTTCAACGCTACCATCCAGTCTCCAGGGTCGAGGGCAGACAAAACCTGAGCCAGGGTCAACATTTTGAACTTCTCCTTCCGGAGGAAGCGGTTGACGTTCCTGAGAACCAAGATAGGACGCAGGCCCTTGTCCTTCCTGGGCACCAGAAAGTAGTGGGAATAACAACCACGACCTACTTCTGGGGCAGGGACGCGCTCGATGGCTCCCTTGGCCAAGAGAGCCGCAACTTCCTGTTGGAGAAGGGTCAGGTGATCCTCCGACATGCGATGGTACTTGGGTGGCATGAAGGGAGGGTTAGTCTCAAAGGGGAAGGAGTAGCCCCTTCGGACTATTTGCAAAACCCACCTGTCCGACGTGATGGTGCACCAGTGGGGGAGGTGATGGTGGATCCTGCCGCCCACTGGCGTTTGGTGGCACTGAAAGCTCGGACTAGGAGGGTTTGGAGGCTGCTGAAGAGGGGGCGGTGGTGGACTGGCCCGCTCGCTGGCCCCCAGAACCACGGCGGTGGTTCCCACGTCCTCGGCTGCGCTGAGGTGTAAGAGCTTGTGCTGGCCTGTGGCTCTGAAAGGAACGTGGTGGGGCACCCCTTCCCTGGCCACGAAAGGGGTAAAAAGCAGACCGTGCAGGGCGCGTGGTGGAGAGGCCCAAGGACTTGGCCGTAGCACGAGAGTCCTTGACGCGCTCTAGCGCACTGTCTGCCTTGTCGCCATCAAAAGGCATGTCCATCAAGGTGTTCTGGACATCCCCAGAAAGCCAGTCGTCCTCAACCAGGTGTGACGGCGAAGCGCCACCGACGTTGAAATGGTCCTACCCAGTGAGTCGGCAGTGTCCAGTCCACAACGAATGGCGAACTTTGCTGCGTCTCTCCCCTCGGAAACAGCACGGGAGAGCTCGGTCCGGGCCTCCTCTGGACACTGAGGCAGCACTTGCGCCACCGTATCCCACTTAGAGTGGGAATAACGGCCGAAGAGGCATGCGGTGTTCACCGACCACAGCCCTAAGCTGGAGGAAGAAAACAACTTCTTCCCAAGCTGATCCAGCTTCTTGGATTCCCTGTCCGGTGGTTCGGTAGGGAATGCGCTTTGGGACGCTGAGGCTTGGACCACGAAGCTCTCGGGGGAAGGGTCCTGGGAGAGGAAAGTGGGGTCGCCCGGAGCCGGGCAGTGGCATCGGGCAACCATCCTATCCACAGGAGCCCCTGTGGTGGTCCTGGACCAGGTGCCCAAAAGGATGTCCGTAAGGGCCTCATTAAACGGTAGCAGGGGCTCCGAAGAGCTCGCTGCCGGTTGAAGCACCTCTGTCAGGAGGTTAGTCCTGACTGCCACAGTAGGTAGCTCGAGGTTTAGGGCCTCGGCAGCCCTACGCAACACCACTGCGCAAGACGCTCCCTCCTCCGTAGCCACGGTAGGAGGAGACAACATGCCAATGTCTGGTGAAGTGTCCAGACCACTGGCATCCCCCAGGTCCTCTCTCCAGTCCTGATCGTACTCCAACTGAGCAGTGAGAGGGTCCTCAGACCCCTCCCAGTCTTCCTCATCCACCTCTAGCTGCCAAACTGGCTGAAAATGGCCAGGGTGGAATGCAGGCAAAAAGTACCCATCGGCGTTGGGTCTGGCGTCGGCCCGACTCCGTATCCACATGGAGGTGGGAGCCGGGGTTGATGCCGGCTGGAGGTCCAGCAGGCGTCGGCAGCGGACTCCACCAGAGTCGGCGCCGGTGGAGGTGTCACAAGGTCGACCGGTGCCGCTCCGGATCCAGGCCTGGATCCACGGGGCCCTGTGGCGTCGGGCCGGAGCCGCCGGCAGGGAAGGCCTAGGGCCCCCAATTGAGTCCGCGTGGCCCGAAGGCGCGCTGGCGGAGTAGGGCTGCCCAAAGATGGCATGCATGGCTTCGTAAAACTGACGAAGCTGGGCAGGGGTCGTTCCGGGTCCCGGAAAGGGAGGGAAGCTCGTTGTCGACCCTTCAGGCTCCGCACGCGGAGCCGCGGGACTGGCACCGCACGCGGAGCCGCGGGAGTGGCACCGCCCGCATCCCTCGTCGCGTCGGCCGACGGACGGGGAGAAGTCGAAGAGCGACGATGCTTCTTCGACTTCTTCTTGTACTTCGACTTACCTGACCCAGAGTGCGAAGACTTGGATGACGAGTGGTGATGGCTCCGCGACTGATCCCTCGACCTCATTCGCGACCGGGACTTCGAACGGCACGGAGCCGACTGCCGGCGCTCAAGAAGCTTTCGGGACCGCTCCCGCAAAGACTTCGGAGCCATGGTCCGGCAGTCGGAGCACAACTTGGGGTCGTGGTCGCGTTCAAGGCAAAAGAGGCACACGCGGTGCGGATCCGTTACCGACATCATGCGGGAACAGGAACCGCAGGCCTTGAAGCCGGGCATCTCTACGTGCACCAGGAGTCGGTTAAGACTCAAAAAGACTTCGACAAAAGTCGCTCAAAAGTTCAGTCAAAAAATGACTGGAGGTACCGCTCTCTCCGGATCTACGCTGGCTGGCGCGGAAAAAGAAATATCTGACGTCAGCGAGCCAGGGCGGCGTCTAAGTAGCTACCGCGATGTCATCCCGGCGACCACGGCGCCAACGACGGACGCGGAGCCGACCAACGCCACCTTCCGACACGCAGAGGTACTGCTGACGAAATACTTTCCGGATCCAGTCTGACGCCTGGGGGTAATTCTAAGGTAAGGAATCTATAACTAACTGTTTCTTTCAGATCTATGTTTCTTACAGATATATCGTTACGGAAGGTAAGTAACTTGTTCATCTGAAAGAAAAAGCTAGTTATAGATTCCTTACCTTAGAATAGATACCCCAGCAATACCAACCCCGGAGGTGGGTCTGCGTAACAAAGTTCACACCAGAAAGTCCTGGAGAAGAGAAGGCCAAAGAAGCAGTCTCTCCGGACTGGATTGTCCAGGCAGTAGTGTCTCGTAAACGTGTGCAACGATGCCCACGTAGCTGCCTGACAGATGTCATTCAGGGGTACTCCTCGTCCCAAAGCAGTAGTAGCTGCCGTCGCCCTGGTGGAATGGGCGCGCAACCCCACTGGAGGCTCAGACTTAGCCAAAGAATAGCAGGCTTTGATGCACAGAACAACCCACCTGGAGATGGTCCATTTGTGCATGGCCCAACCTTTCTTAGCGCCCACGTACCCAACAAAGAGATGGTCATCCACCCGGAATTGTTTTGTGCAATCCAATTAGAAAGAAAGCGCACGTTTTGGATCCAGACGGTGGAGCCTCTCTTCCTCTTTCGAAGGATGCGAGGCGGAAAGAAGGTGGGCAAAGTGATGGTTTGGCCAATGTGGAAAGAAGTAACCACCTTGGGAGGGAAGGAAGGTCTAGTTCTCAGGATGACCTTGTCCGGATGGATAGCCAGAAAGGGAGGCTTAGAAGAAAAAGCTTGGAGCTCACTCACCCTGCGAGCAGAGGTGATGGCCACCAGAAAGGCATTTTTCAGAGTTAGAAGCCTGAGAGGGCAATTATGAAGCGGCTCAAAGGGAGCGCACATAAGATATATAAGAACCAAATTCAAGTCCCACTGAGGCATCACGAAGGGAACAGGAGGAAAAAGAGGAGTAATGCCCTTAAGAAACCCATTTACAACAGGGGACTTGAAAAGAGAAGGCTGATCAGGAAGCCTAAGAAAGGCTGAAATGGCCGAGAGGTAGCCCTTAAGAGTGCCCAGAGCAGAGCCCTGCTGGGCCAAAGAGAGGAGAAACAAGAGAACCTCAGAAAGAGGGGCAGAAAGGGGATCCACAGCCTTTGCTGTGCACCATGCCACAAATTTGTTCCATCTGCAGGCGTATACTGTCTTAGTGGAGGGACGCCTGGCTGCCAAGATTATATCACAGACTTCGGGAGGCAGGTCAAACGACATCTATTGCCGCCGCTCAATCTCTACGCAAGGAGGTGGAGGCTGGACAGGTTCGGGTGGAGGACCGTCCCCTGCTGCTGCGACAGAAGATCCTCCCGAAGAGGCAGTCTGATCGGAGGATCGATGGCCATGTTGAGCAGCTCGGGATACCAGACCCTTCGTGCCCAATCCGGAGAAACAAGAATGACTTGGGCCCGGTCGCGCTTATTCTTCTTCAGCACTCTGTGCAGAAGTGGTATAGGCGGAAAGGCGTATAGAAGACCGCAACTCCACTCGAGTGCCGCCTTGGAAATTCCAATGTGCAGAATTGCTGACATTGCACGTTCTCTTCGGTGGCGAATAGATCTAACCAAGGCTCTCCCCACTGCCGAAAGAGACCTTGCACCACCTCCGAGTGAAGACGCCATTCGTGATCCATCATGCACCTGCGGCTGAGTTCGTCCACCCTGGCGTTCAGGCAACCTGCCAGGTGTTGAACCACCAGGGATATGCCCTGATGTTCCAGCCATGTCCAGAGGCGGAGGGCCTCTTGACATAGGGTCCACGACCCCACCCCGCCTTGTGTGTTGCAGTACCACATGGAGGTGTTGTTGTCCGTCAACACCTGCACTACTCTTTCCCGGACAGAGGAAAGGAATGCTTTGAGTGCAAGACTGATCGCCCGAAGCTCCAGAAGATTGATGTGGAGCCCGGACTCCGCCGGAGACCAGAGGCCACTGATCTCCGCCTCTCCCATGTGGCCGCCCCATCCCAGAAGGGATGCGTCCGTCACCACTGTGTGTTCTGGTTGGGGAAGGGAGAGGGATCTGCCGTTGACCCAATGCTGGTTCGTGAGCCAACACTGCAATTGTCGAGCAGTGCACTCCGAGATCTGGACGCAATCGGACAGACTCCCCTGGTGCTGCGCCCACTGGAACTTCAGGTCCCACTGCAGAGCCCGCATATGCCACCTGGCATGATCGACCAGCAGGATGCAGGAGGCCATGAGGCCCAGCAGCCTCAGGGTCAGTCTGATCGAAACCCGTGATAGGGGCTGAAAGACCGGAATCATAGCCCGAATATCCCAGACTCGCTGCTCGGGAGGATAAACCCGAAACAGCGTTGTGTCCAGAACCGCTCCGATGAAGAGGAGCTTCTGAGGGGATCAGGTGTGACTTCGGCACGTTGATGGACAACCCCAGCGAATGCAGGAGGTCGGGCGTAGTCTGGAGGTGGGAGATGACAGCCTGGGGCGAGCCCACCTTCAACAGCCAGTCGTCGAGATAGGGGAAGACTGGAAACCCAGATCTGCGCAGATGAGCTGCGACCACCGCCATCACTTTCGTGAACACCCGAGGGGCGCTGGTAAGGCCAAAGGGGAGCACGGTAAACTGAAAGTGCTCGTGGCCTACCGTGAACCGGAGTGAACCGGAGGTAACGCCGGTGGGCCGGCAGGACGGGGATATGAAAGTAAGCGTCCTGCAAGTCCAACGCTACCATCCAGTCTCCAGGGCAGACAATACCTGAGCGAGCGTCAACATCTTGAACTTCTCCTTCCGGAGGAAGCGGTTGACGTTCCTGAGATCCAAGATAGGACGCAGGCCTTTGTCCTTCTTGGGCACCAGAAAGTAGTGGGAATAGCAACCATGACCTACTTCTGGGGCAGGAACGCGTTCGATGGCACCCTTGGCCAAGAGTGCCGAAACTTCCTGTTGGAGAAGGGCCAGGTGGATCCTCCGACATGCTATGGTACTGAGGTGGCATGGAGGGAGGGGCAGTCTCGAAGGGGAGGGAGTAGCCCCTTCGGACTATTTGGAAAACCCACCTGTCCGACGTGATGGTGTGCCATTGGGGGAGGTGATGGGGGATCCTGCCGCCCACTGGTGTTTGGTGGCCCTGAAAGGTCGGACTAGGAGGGTTTGGAGACTGCTGCAGAGGGGGCTGTGGTGGACTGGCCCACCCGCTGGCCCCCAGAACCACGCTGGTGGTTCCCACGTCCCCGGCCGCACGGAGGCTGTACAGCTTGCGCCGGCCTGTGGCTCTGGGCGGGACGTAGTGGGGCTCCCCTTCCGTAGCCACGAAAGGGGCGAAAGGCAGACTGCACAGGGCGGGTGGTGGAGAGGCCCAAGGACCTAGCCGTAGCCCGTGAGTCCTTAAAGCGCTCCAGCGCGTTGTCTGCCTTGTCGCCGAAAAGGCGACGGCCATCAAAGGCCATGTCCATAAGGGTGGATTGGACATCCCCTGAAAAACCAGTCGAACGCAACCAGGCGTAGCGTCGAACGTAAACTGACGTTGAAATCGTCCTGCCAAGTGCGTCGGCGGTATCCAGCCCACAGCAGATGGTAAACTTCGCTGCATCTCTCCCCTCTGCAACGGCACGGGAGAGAGTGTGGCCCAGGCCTCCTCCGGGAACTGAGGCAGCACCTGCGCCACCGTATCCCACACAGAGTGGGTGTAACGGCCCAACAGACATGCGGTGTTTACCGACCGCAGTCCCAAGCTGGGGGAAGAAAATATTTTCTTGCCAAGGCGCTCCAGCTTTTTGGATTCCCTTTCCGGAGGTGCGGTAGGAAGGTGCCTTTAGAAGTGGAGGCTTGAACCACCAAGCTTTCAGGGGTGGGATGTTGGGAGAGGAAAGTGAAGTCGCCCGGGGTCGGGCGGTGGCATCGGGCAATCATCCTGTCCACAGGAGCCCCTGAGTTGGGCCTGGACCAAGTGCCCAAAAGGATGTCCGTAAGGGCTTCATTAAACGGGAGCAGGGGCTCCGAACAGCTCGCTGCCGGCTGAAGCACCTCTGTCAGGAGGTTAGTCCTGACGCACAAGTTACTAACTTGTGTAACGATATATCTGTAAGAGACAGTAGTTAGTGACAGATTCCTTACCTTCGAATATCCCCAGGCGCCAGGCTGGATCCGGAAAGTTTTTGCGTAGCAGTACCCTTGCGCGTCGGTAGGCGGCGTCGTGCGGCTCCGCGTCCGTCGTCGGCGTCGTGATCGCCGGGATGACGTCGCGGGCAGTACTCAGACGCCGCCCCTGCGCGCTGACGTCAGTTCTGTACACGACTTTCCGCGCCAGGAACGCAGAGCCATGCAAGAAGCTGACATAGGTGTCTGAAAAATACTAGGGCCCTGAAAGGGATGTCCTTAACCCTAGAAATCAGTTCGCAGAACGGGGAGGATGGGTGGGCGGTAAGGAATCTGTCACTAACTACTGTCTCTTACAGATATATCGTTACACAAGTTAGTAACTTGTGCATCTGAAAGAGACACGTTAGTGACAGATTCCTTACCTTAGAATAGATACCCCAGCAATACCAACCCCGGTGGTGGGTCTGCGAAAAAGATCAGACAAGGAAGTCCCGGAGGACAGAACGGCCAAAGAAGCCGTCCCTCCGGACCTGACTGTCAAGGCACTAATGCTTTGTAAACGTGTGCAGCGAGGCCCACGTAGCTGCCTGACAGATATCCTGCAGCGGAACACCGCGGCCCAAAGCCGTGGTAGCAGCCGTTGCCCTGGTGGAATGGGCACGCAGCCCAACAGGAGGCTCCTTCTTAGCCAAAGAATAGCAGGCTTTGATACACAAGGTTACCCAGCGGGAGATGGTTCTCTTGTGCACCGCCCGACCTTTTTGGAGCCCACGTAGCCAACAAAGAGCTGGTCATCCACCCGGAAGTGTTGTGTGCGGTTAATATAAAAGGAAAGCGCACGTTTTGGGTCCAGACGGTGGAGCCTCTCTTCCTCTCTGGAAGGATGCGGAGGCGGAAAGAAGGTGGGCAAAGTGATGGTCTGCCCAATGTGGAAGGCAGTAACCACCTTTGGCAAGAAGGACGGACGCGTCCTAAGAACAACCTTGTCTGGATGGACAGACAGAAAGGGAGGTTTGCATGATAGAGCCTGGAGCTCACTCACCCGCCGAGCGGGGTGATGGCCACCAGAAAGGCTGTCTTCAGAGTCAGAAGACGAAGAGGACAGTTATGTAGAGGCTCAAAGGGAGCGCACATGAGAAAGGTAAGAACCAAGTTCAAGTCCCACTGAGGCATCACAAACGGAACAGGAGGGAAGAGGTGTGTAATGCCTTTCAGAAACCTGTTAACAACAGGGGACTTGAAAAGGGAGGGCTGATCAGGAAGCCTGAGGAAGGCCGAAATGGCACAAAGATAGCCCCTTGATGGTACCCAGGGCAGAACCCTGTTGGGCCAGTGAAAGAAGGAACAGAAGAACCTCAGAAAGAGGGGCAGAGAGGGGATTCACAGCCTTTGCTGTGCACCATGCCACAAACTTGTTCCACCTGCAGGCGTATACCACCTTAGTGGAGGGACGCCTGGCTGCCAGAATCACATCACATACTTCGGGAGGCAAGTCGAAAGGAATCAACTGCCGCCGCTCAATCTCCACGCAAGCAGGTGGAGGCTGGACAGGTTCGGGTGGAGGACCGTCCCCTGCTGCTGCGACAGAAGATCCTCCCGAAGAGGCAGACGGATCGGGGGATCGACGCTCATACTGAGTAGCTCGGGATACCAAACTCTTCGAGCCCAGTCCGAAACCACAAGGATGACTTGGGCCCGGTCGCGCCGAATCTTCTTCAACACTCTGGGTAGAAGTGGTATAGGCGGAAAGGCGTACAACAGACCGCAACTCCACTCGCGACGAAAAGCGTCGCCGAGCGAGTGCCGCCTTGGAAATTCCAACGCGCAGAACTGATGACATTGCACGTTCTCTTCGGTGGCGAATAGATCTAACCAAGGCTCTCCCCACTGCAGAAAGAGACCTTGCGCCACTTCCGAGTGAAGACGCCATTCGTGATCCATCATGCACCTGCGGCTGAGTTCGTCCGCCCTGGCGTTCAGGGAACCTGCCAGGTGTTGAACCATCAGGAACATGCCCATATGTTCCAACCATGTCCAGAGGCGCAGAGCCTCTTGACAGAGGGTCCACGACCCCACCCCGCCTTGTTTGTTGCAGTACCACATGGCGGTGGTGTTGTCTGTGAACACCTGCACTACCGTCCCTTTGACAGAGGGAAGGAATGCCTTGAGTGCAAGTCGGATCGCCCGGAGCTCCAGAAGGTTGATATGGAGCCGGGACTCCGCCGGAGACCAGAGGCCTCTGATCTCCGCCTCTCCCATGTGACCGCCCCATCCCAGAAGGGACGCGTCCGTCACAACTGTGTGCTCTGGCTGGGGAAGGGAAAGGGATCTGCCCATGACCCATTGCCGGTTCGAGAGCCACCACTGCAACTGTTTTGCAGCCCCCTCAGAGATCTGGACGTGATCGGACAGGTTGCCCTGGTGCTGCGCCCACTGGAACTTCAGGTCCCACTGCAGAGCCCGCATATGCCATCTGGCATGATCGACCAGCAGGATGCAGGAGGCCATGAGGCCCAGCAGCCTCAGGGTCATCCGTACCGAAACCCAGGATAAAGGCTGAAAGATTGGAATCATAGCCTGAATATCCCGGACTCGCCGGTCGGGAGGATAGGCCCGAAACTGCGTCGTGTCCAGAACTGCTCCGATGAAAAGGAGCTGTGGAGAAGGAATCAGATGCGACTTTGGCACATTGATGGAGAACCCCAGCGAGTGCAGGAGTTCGGCCGTAGTCTGGAGGTGGGAGACGACTGCCTGGGACGAGCCCGTCTTCAGCAGCCAGTCGTCGAGGTAGGGGGAAGACTGGAACCCCTGCCCGGCGCAGATGAGCTGCGACCACCTCCATCACTTTCGTGAACACCAGAGGGGCACTTGTAAGGCCAAAGGGGAGCACGGTGAACTGAAAATGCTCGAGGCCTACCGTGAACCGTAGGTAACGCCGGTGGGCCGGCAGCACGGGGATGTGGAAATAAGCATCCTGCAAGTCCAACGCTACCAACCAGTCTCCAGGGTCGAGGGCAGTCAAGACCTGAGCTAGGGTGAGCATCTTGAACTTCTCCTTCTGGAGGAAGCGATTGACGTTCCGGAGGTCCAAGATAGGACGCATGTCCTCCTTGTCCTTTTTGGGCACCAGAAAGTAGTGGGAGTAGCAACCACGTCCTACTTCTGGGGTCGGAACATGCTCGATGGCCCTCTTGGCCAAGAGGGCCGTGACTTCCTTCTGCAGAAGCACCAAGTGATCCCCTGACATGCGGTGGAATTGAGGTGGCATGGCTGGGGGTGGTCTCGAAGGGGAGGGAGTAGCCCCTTCGGACAATGTCCAAGACCCACCTGTCCGAGGTGATGGGACGCCAGTGGTGAAGGTGATGGCGGACCCTGCCCCCTACTGGCATGCTGTGCACCTGAAAGGAAGGACTAGGAGGGCTTGGAGGCCGCGGACGGGTTGGAGCTAGTGGCCTGACCCACACGCTGGTTGCCCGAACCGCCACAGCGGTATCCACGTCTTCGGCCACGCGAAGACGCTTGCTGCGCGGGCCGGTGGCTGGGCAGCTGACGTGACTGGGCGCCCCTTCCGTGGCCACGAAAGGGGCGAAAAGCAGAGGTGAGCGGAGGGCGTACAACAGACAGGCCCAGGGACTTGGCAGTAGCCCGTGAGTCCTTAAAACGCTCCAGCGCATGGTCTGCTTTGGAACCAAAAAGACCGACTCCATCAAGGGCATGTCCATGAGTGTATTCTGGACATCACCCGAGAAACCAGTTGTTCTCAGCCAGGCGTGGCGACGTAGCGCCACCGTCGTTGCAAGCGATCTGCCCAGCGAGTCGGCGGTATCAAGGCCACAACGTATGGTGTATTTAGCCGCATCTCTTCCTTCCGCAATGGCGCGGGTAAGCAGTGTCTGGACCTCCTCAGAACACTGCGGCAAAACATCCGCCACCGAATCCCACAGGGAGTGGGTATATCGGCCCAAAAGGTAAGCGGTGTTGACGGACCGCAAGCCAGCACTGGAGGAAGAAAAAGCCTTCTTCCCAAATTGGTCCAGGCGTTTGGAAGGCAGAGGCTTGGACAACCAAGCTCTCGGGGGTGGGATGTTGGGAGAGAAACAAGGGGTCGCCCGGAGCAGGGCGATGGCGTCGGGCCACGTTCCTATCCACAGGAGCCCCTGTGGTGGGCTTGGACCAGGCGCCCAAAAGAACGTCAGTGAGTGCATCATTAAACGGCAGCACAGTCTCCGTGGAGGAAGCTGCCGGCTGAAGCACCTCCGTCAGGAGATTAGTCCTGACAGCCACAGTAGGCAATTGGAGATGCAAGGCTCCAGCTGCTCTAAGCAACACCGTTGCGAAATTAGCTCCCTCCTCCGTAGCCACGGGAGGAGACAGCATGCCAGTGTCAGGGGAAGTGTCTAGACCACTGGCATCCCCAAGTTCCTCAGCCCAGTCCTGATCATACTCACACTGTTGTGTGAGAGGGTCTTCCGACCCCTCCCAGCTCTCTTGGTCCTCCTCTGGTTCAAAATATGGAAGACGTCGGTCCGGCTCCATGTCAGGAGAGAGCCGGGGAACGACGCCGTCCGGAGCCCCGGACGGCGTCAGGAACGGCACCGGGGACATCGGCGGAGGCGTGGTTAGGTCAACCGGCGTCGATGGGGGTTGCGGTACCACCGGAGCCGGGATCGAGGCCGGGGCCGGAGCCGAGGCCGGGATGAAGGCTGGCGGGACAGGCGGCGCCGGGACGCCGGAGCAACCCCATCAGGGCCCGCGGGGCCCGAAAGCGCACCGGAGGGACCTTGAGGCCCGAAGAGGCGGGCCATGGCCGACAGGAATTCCTGTATTTCGGCCGGAGTCGCCCCCGAACCCGGAAAGGACGGGTAAGGCGGGGGCGGCTCCACAGGCACGTCCGGGGCTGCGGGGACGGTGCCGACAGGGGCCTCAGCCGAGTCGCGAGACCGGCGAGGCGAAGTCTTAGAGCGATGATGCTCTTAGACTTTTTGTGCTTCGACTTACCCGAGGAGCGCGAAAACTTGGCATCCGACGACCGGCGGGGACTCCGCGACCGGCCCCTCGACCTCTCCCGGGACCGGGGCTTGGTGCGGCGCGGAGCCGACTGCCGGACCTCGAGTAACTTTCGAGACCGCTCTCGCAAAGCCTTTGGGTGAAGTTTCCGGCAGTCAGGGCACGACTTCGTGTCGTGGTCTCGGCCGAGACAGTAGAGACACTCTAGATGCGGGTCTGTGATCGACATCATTCGACCACAGGCGTCGCATGGCTTGAAGCCGGGCATCCCTACGACACCTAGGAGTCGATGAAGACTCGAAAAGAAACAGTGAAAAAATTCACAAAAAAGTTAGTCAAAAATTGACTAGGGCACTGCTCTTCCCGGATTTGCGCTTACTGGCGCGGAAAAAGAAGAACTGACGTCAGCGCGCAGGGGCGGCGTCTAAGTACTGCCCGCGACGTCATCCCGGCGATCACGACGCCGACGACGGACGCGGAGCCGCACGACGCCGCCTACCGACGCGCAAGGGTACTGCTACGCAAAAACTTTCCGGATCCAGCCTGACGCCTGGGGATATTCTAAGGTAAGAAATCTGTCACTAACGTGTCTCTTTCAGATTGCCACCGTAGGAAGCTCGAGGTTGAGAGCCTCGGCCGCCCTAGGCAACATCACTGCGTATGGCGCTCCCTCCTCTGTAGCCACGGTAGGAGGAGACAACATGCCTAGGTCTGGGGAGGTATCCAGACCACTGGCATCCTGCAGTTCCTCTCTCCAGTCGGGATTGGACTCCAACTGGTCTGTCAAAGGGTCACCAGACCCCTCCCAGTCTTCCTCACCTTCCCCTGGCTGCCAATCTGGTTGAAAATGGCCAGGGTGCAACACAGGGACAAAAGTACCCACCGGCGCCGGATCCGGCGTCGGCCGACGCCGGTCCGGCTCAGTGTCCACGTCGAGGTGGAAGCCGGGGTAGACGCCGGCTGGGGGTCCAGCTGTCGTCGGCTGCGGACGTGGTGCAGGTGGAGTCGGCGCCTGGTAGAGATGTAACGAGGTCGACTGGCGCCGATCCGGATCCAGGCCTGGCCGGTGCCTGGTGGTGCCGAGGCCGAAGCTCCCGGCATCGAAGGCCTAGGGCCCCCAGCCGAGTCCGCGGGGCCCTAAGGCGCGCCAGCGAAGTCGGGCTGCCCAAAGATGGCATGCATCGATTCGTAAAATTGACAAAGCTGGGCAGGGGTCGCATGCGGAGCCGCGGGAGGGGTACCACCCGAACCCTGCGTCGCGTCGGGCGAGGGGAAGTCGAAGAGCGACGATGCTTCTTCGACTTCTTCTTATGCTTCGACTTACCTGACCCGAGTGCGAAGATTTAGAAGAGGAGTGATGATAATGACTCTCTGATCGGTCCCTCGACCTCCCACGCGACCGGGACCTTGCGTGACGCGGAGCCGACTGCCTGGCCTCGAGGAGTGCTTCGGACCATGGTTCGACAGTCTGAGCACGACTTGGGGTCATGGTCGTGCTCCAGGCAGAAAAGACACACGCGGTGCGGATCCGTCACCGACATCATTCGGGAACAGGAACCCCAGGCCTTGAAACCGGGCATCCCTCGTGCACCAGGAGTTGGTTAAAGACTCAAAAATGAAGTCGACAAAAGTCACAAAAAACTCAGTCAAAAAGTGACTGGGGGTACCGCTCTTCCCGGATCTGCGCTTGCTGGCGCGGAAAAAGAAAGAACTGACGTCAGTGCGGGAGGGCGGCTTCTATGCAACTTCTGCGACGTCATCCCGGCGACCACGACGACGGATGCGGAGTCGACCGACGCCACCTTCAGACGCGCAGGGGTACTGCTGACGAAAAACTTTCCGGATCCAGTCTGACGCCTGGGGGAGATTCTAAGGTAAGGAATCTATAACTAACTGTTTCTTTCAGATACATAAAACAGGCAAACCAAAAATCGTCTGTGACTCATAGTCCCATTTTGCTTAAAAATATTGAGCTTATTTGGTGGAGTGGAAGCGCTCCGAATCTGAGAAAAGCTGGCTTTTTCAGGATCGCGCAATTAGACCTCTGGAAGGTCCCCTTTCTCCAGCGATCCCATGGACCTCCCGGCCTCCGGGCCTCGCCCGTTACGCACTCTTTGATGCGAGCGTGGGATGGAGTGGCCGTGAGAAGGAGCCTGACGACTTTCCCTTCTCCTATGACGCCACTGTTCGACAATCGGGAGTTTTCCCCAGGGGCGGACGCTAGAGCTTTTTCTGCCTGGAGGGCGACCGGATGCAGGTCAGCGGGCCACCTTTTTGACCTTGAGGGTATCATCTCTTTTTCCGATCTTAAGTGCGATTACGACCTACCAGACGCGGAGCGCTTTCGCTACTTTCAGCTCAGACACTGGCTCCTACAGGCTGACATTCGCCCAAAGGTATCCAGGAAGCTGTCCACGTTTGAGAAGTGGCTGTACCTCAAAAACACGGACAAGGCACTAATAACTGATATTTACCGTATGCTTAGCCCAGAGGCCCCTACGGAACCCACTGCAAGCCAGAGACGATGGGAAACAGAACTAGGGAGACATCTGACGAGCAAGGAGTGGGCGGCAATTTACTACCGCGCGAACCACACAGCGCGTAACGTAGCTAGTAGGGAGGCGGCAGTTAAGGTGGCTATGTACTGGCATTTGACCCCGGCCCGTCTACATAAAGGGAATCCAACATGTAGCCCATGGTGCTGGCGGAGGTGTGGGGCAGAGGGCACCCTGATTCATATCCTGTGGGAATGCAGAGAAATTCAGACTTACTGGGGGGAGGTCCTCGACGATATAGATCATCATTTTGACACTGAAATCCCACGTTTTCCGGCTTACGTGATCCTGGGCCTGCCCAACCCCCTTACATATCCACTCAAATCTCGGCGGGGCAGACTGATGGGGATAGCTCTGGGAGCGGCTACACGGAATGTCCTATCACACTGGGGTTCCTCAATAAGACCGACGAGATTGGGATGGTTACATAAATTGTGGTATGTTCTAGGTATGGAGCGCATACAGGCCTCCCTATCCCATAATATGGATAGCTTCTCAGATGACTGGCAGCCATTGATCGCATTGTTATCCACGGAACTGAATGAGATCACTTGCCCTAAGTATCTTCGACTGCTTCGGCTTCCCAGCCTGGCCCCTAAGACATAGCCCCCGACCACTCCGATGGGATAGCTCATGTCTTTCTGTCGCGCCTTGATATTGTAGGAAAGCACACCAGTTCGGGGAGGGGGTGGGGGTTTCTTTTCTTTATGGTAATGTAGCGATCTCCCTCACCGACTGCCTGCCGCACGGTGGGTAGTGTGCAGGTGTCGAGGGGGGGGGGTTACTGACGAGACTATGGATATCGTAGTTCCTGGTCATCAAGAGGGGGCTTCCTTTAGATAGGCTATGCTTGAATAGTATGTTGACCAGCCTTGAAATGTCTGTTTTCTGTTATTGACGCAAATGCCAATAAATACAGTTATACAAAAAAAAAAAATAATAATATTGAGCTTAAGATCCTGGCTACAAACAACAACAATGCCACTTCTGAAGGTCATTACTATGATCAGATAGAGTTTACCGGGCGGGGTGACATAACCATAGACGTTTACACACATATGGTTAGATGAAGTTAAAGAAGCATCTGACCCACTGGCCAACGTATCATTGGACACACAAAAAATAGTTTGATTCCATTAATTGGTCAGATATACTCTTGACATTGAGGAGATTTGGGTTTGGCCTTAATTTCTGTAAATGGGGGACACTGCTATTTAATGCACTAGCAGCTTTAGTAAAGGTAAATGGGGAGTTCTCTGACTCATTTGAGCTTCAGTGTGGCACCAGACGTGGCTGCATGATTTCCTCCCTGCTTTTTCGCCCTTTGCATAGAACCGTTGGCCTGCTGGGTCAGACTCAGATCGGAACTTACTGGATTCCAGAAAAAATGGGGGAGCCAAAAAAGATCTCTCTATATGCGGACTTCATTATACTTTATCTCACGAGCACTGGAATGTCCATCCCAGCTGCCATGTTGGTGTTTCAGTGCTTTAAGAAATACTCTGGATATCGCATCAATTGGAATAAAGCACAAGTTACTACTTGTGTAACGATATATCTGTAAGAGACATTAGTTAGTGATAGATTCCTTACCTTAGAATATCCCCAGGCGTCAGACTGTATCCGGAAAGTTTTTTCGTCAGCAGTACCCCTGCGCGTCGGTAGGTAGTGTTGTGCGGCTCCGCGTTCGTCGCTGGCGTCGTAAGCGCCGAGATGACGTCACGGAGACTACTTAGGCGCCACCCATGCGCGCTGATGTTAGTTCTGTACATGACTTTCTGCGCCAGGAATGCAGAGCCATGCAAGAAACTGACCACTGGTGCCATGAAACTAGGGCCCTGAAAGGGATGACCTCAACCCTAGAATTAGTTCGCAGAACGGGGAGGATGGGTGGGGCGGTAAGGAATCTATCACTAACTAATGTCTCTTACAGATATATCGTTACACAAGTAGTAACTTGTGCATCTGAAAGAGACACGTTAGTGATAGATTCCTTACCTTAGAATAGATACCCCAGCAATACCAACCCCGGTGGTGGGTCTGCAAATAGATTACACCAGAAAGTCACGGAGAACAGAACGGCCAAAGAAGCCGTCTCTCCGGACTTGACTGTCAAGGCAGTAATGTTTGGTAAATGTGTGCAGCGAGGCCCACGTGGCTGCCTGACAAATATCCTGCAAGGGAACGCCGCGTCCCAAGGCAGTAGTGGCTGCTGTTGCCCTGGTAGAATGGGCACGCAGTCCCACAGGAGGCTCCTTCTTAGCCAAGGAGTAACACGCTTTGATGCACAAAACAACCCACCAAGAGATGGTGCGTTTGTGCACGGCCCGACCTTTTTTGGCGCCCACGTAGCCAACAAAGAGCTGGTCATCCACCCGGAACTGTTGTGTGCGCTTTAGATAGAACGAGAGCGCACGTTTTGGGTCCAGACGATGGAGACTCTCTTCCTCTTTTGAAGGATGCGGAAAGAAAGTGGGCAAAGTGATGGTCTGCCCGATGTGAAAGGGCATGACAACCTTTGGCAAGAAAGAAGGACGGGTCCTTAAAACCACCTTGTCCGGATGAACAGAAAGGAAAGGAGGTTTAGAAGAAAGAGCCTGGAGCTCACTCACTCTTCTGGCAGAGGTGATAGCTACCAGGAAAGCCGTCTTTAGAGTAAGAAGACGTAAAGGACAGTTATGAAGGGGCTCAAAAGGAGCGCACATCAGATAGGTCAAGACAAGATTTAAGTCCCATTGAGGCATTATGAAAGGCACGGGAGGAAACGTGTGTGTAATGCCTTTAAGGAAACGATTAACAACTGGGGACTTAAAGAGAGAAGGCTGATCTGGAAGCCTGAGAAAGGTGGAGATGGCCGAAAGATAACCTTTGACAGTGCCCAGAGCAGAGCCCTGCCGGGCCAAGGATAGTAGGAACAGAAGGACTTCAGAAAGAGGGGCAGAAAGGGGATCCACAGACTTAGCTGTGCACCATGCCACAAATCTGTTCCACCGGCAGGCGTATACCAATTTAGTGGAGGGACGCCTGGCGGCCAGAATGACATCTCAGACTTCAGGAGGCAAGTCAAATGGAATCAGCTGTCGCCGCTCAATCTCCACGCATGGAGGTGGAGGCTGGACAGGTGCGGGTGGAGGACCGCCCCCTGTTGCTGCGACAGAAGATCCTCCCGAAGAGGCAGTCGGATCGGGGGATCGATCGCCATGCTGAGTAGCTCGGGATACCAGTATCTTTGTGCCCAATCCGGAGCCACAAGAATGAACTGGGCCCGGTCGCGCCGAATCTTCTTCAGCACTCTGGGCAGAAGTGGTATAGGTGGAAAAGCGTACAACAGACCGCAGCTCCCGTCGCGACGAAAAGCGTCGCCGAGCGAGTGCCGCCTTGGAAATACCAACGCGCAGAAGGATAAGTTACTTACCTGTAATCCTAGTTCTCTTCCAGGGGTATACTCATCAAAGTCATCCGGGTTCCCGCACGTGGGCGGAGATAATTCAGTGCTTATGACTATTGATGAGTATCCCCTGGAAGAGAACTGATGACATTGCGCGTTCTATTCGGTGGCGAATAGATCTAACCAAGGCTCTCCCCACTGAAGAAAGAGACCTTGCGCCACGTCCGAGTTCAGACGCCATTCGTGATCCATCAAGCACCGGCGGCTGAGTTCTCCGCCCTGGCGTTCAGAGAACCTGCCAGGTGTTGAACCACCAAGGTAATGCCTTGATGTTCCAGCCATGTCCAGAGGCGCAGAGCCTCCTGACATAGGGTCCACGACCCCACCCCACCCTGTTTGTTGCAATACCACATGGCGGTGGTGTTGTCCGTGAACACCTGCACTACACTTCCCCGGACAGAGGAAAGGAATGCCTTCAGTGCAAGTCGGATCGCCCGAAGCTCCAAAAGATTGATATGGAGCCGGGACTCCGCCGGAGACCAGAGGCCTCTGATCTCCGCCTCTCCCAAATGTCCGCCCCATCCCAGGAGGGACGCATCCGTCACCACTGTGTGCTCCGGTTGGGGAAGGGAGAGGGATCTGCCATTGACCCAATCGCGATTCGTGAGCCACCACTGCAATTGTCATGCAGTGCCCTCCGAGTTCTGGACAAGATCGGACAGGTCGCCCTGATGCTGTTTGCCCACTGGACCTTCAGGTCCCACTGCAGAGCCTGCATATGCCTCCTGGCATGTCGCACTAGCAGAAAGGAGGAGGCCATCAGGCCCAGGAGCCGGAGGGTCATCCTGACTGAAACCCGGGATAGAGGCTGAAAGATGGGAATCATAGCCTGAATATCCCGGACTCGCTGCTCGGGAGGATAAACCCGAAACTGCGTCGAATCCAGAACCGCTCCGATGAAGGGGAGCTTCTGAGAAGGACTCCGGTGCGACTTCGGCACGTTGATGGAGAACCCCAGCAACTGCAGGAGGTCGGCCGTAGTCTGAAGGTGGGTGACGACTGCTTGGGGCGAGCCCGCCTTCAACAACCAGTCGTCGAGGTAGGGGAAGACTGACACCCCTGACCTGCGCAGATGAGCTGCGGCCATCACTTTGGTGAACACCCGAGGGGCACTGGTAAGGCCGAAGGGGAGCACCGCAAACTGAAAATGCTCCTGGCCTACCGTGAACCGCAGGTAACGCCGGTGGGCCGGCAGGACAGGGATGTGAAAATATGCGTCCTGCAAGTCCAGCGCTACCATCCAGTCTCCGGGGTCGAGGGCAGCCAAGATCTGAGCCAGAGTCAAAATCTTGAACTTCTCCTTCCGGAGGAAGCGATTGACGTTCCGGAGGTCCAAGATGGGGCGCAAGCCCCCCTTGTCCTTCTTGGGGACCAGAAAGTAGTGGGAATAACAACCACTCCCTACTTCTGGCCCAGGAACACACTTGATGGCCCCCTTGGCCAAGAGGGCCGTGACTTCCTGCTGGAGAAGCGCCAAGTGGTCCCCCGACATGCGGTGGTACCAAGGTGGCATGGCTGGAGGGGTGGACTGAAAGGGAAGGGAGTAACCCTTGCGGATGATCTGCAACACCCACTCGTCTGATGTGATAGCGTGCCAGTGGGGGAGATGATGGCGGACCCTGCCACCCACTGGCGTGGGGTGCCCCACAAAGCTCAGATTAGGAAGGTTTGGAGGCAGAAGCAGCGGGGGCAGAGGTGGACTGACCCCCACGCTGATTCCCAGACCCACCCCTGCAGAAACCGCGTCCGCGCTGAGGCTGGTTCTGCACAGGCTTGCTGAAGGAACGTGCCTGAGCGCCCCTTCCGTGGCCACGAAAGGAACGAAAACCAGTAGTGGCTGGGCTTTTCATGGAAAGCCCTAAGGACTTGGCCGTGGCCCGCGAGTCCATAAAACGCTCCAGCGCACTGTCAGCTTTATCGCCAAACAGGCGAGTGCCATCAAAGGGCATGTCCATGAGTGAGCTCTGGACATCCGGCGAGAACCCGGTAGATCTCAACCAGGCGTGGCGACGAAGCGCCACAGTTGTAGAAATCGCTCTACCTAGTGAGTCCACGGTGTCCAAACCACACCGAATGGCGAACTTAGCCGCATCTTTACCCTTGGCAATAGCATGGGACAGCACAGCTTGGGTCTCCTCAGGACACTGAGGCAACACCTGTGCAACTGTATCCCACATCGCGTGGGAATAGCGGCCCAATAGGCATGCAGTGTTCACCGACTGCAGCCCCAAGCTGGCCGAAGAGAACAACCGCTTGCCGAACTGCTCCAGCTTCTTAGAGTCCTTCTCCGGCGGAGCCGTGGGAAAGGCACTCTGGGACGTCGAAGCTCGGATGACCAGACTCTCGGGCGTAGGATGAGTGGTCAGAAAGGCAGGGACACCCGGCGCCGGGCGATGACGCCTGGAGACGTTCTTATCCACAGGGGCCCCTGTGGCTGGCCGAGACCAAGTGCCCAGTAAGACGTCAGTGAGGGCGTCATTAAACGGCAGCAGGGGCTCCGACGAAGTGGACGCTGTCCGGAGCACCTCAGTGAGGAGATTAGTCTTCAGGGCCACCGTAGGGAGATCAAGGTTGAGGACCTCAGCAGCCCGACGGAGCACCATCGTGTAAGAAGCGCCCTCCTCCATGGTAGGCGGAGGAGAGGCAAACCCCGGGTCAGAGGAGACATCAAGGCCACCAGCCTCCTCTAACTCGTCTGCCCAGTCGTGCTCGGAGTCACACTGACAAGCGAGAGGGTCCTCGGACCCCTCCCAGTCGTCCTCCAACCCCCGCCGCATGCGGAACAGACAGCGGCGGCAGGGCAGGGACCGGTGAAGGAACAACAAACGGCGCCGGGAACGGCGCCGAACCGGCGCAGTGTCCCAATGCGGGTCCCAGGTAGGGACAAAATTGTCCTGGAACCTGGGCAGGGACGGGACAAATGGCATCCACAGCGGCGCCGGAGTCGGAGCCGAGGGTGGTGCTGGGGCCGGAGCCGCCGGCAGTGCCGGAGCCGCCGGCGGCGCCGCCAACGGCCCAAAAGGATCCAGACACGGGACCGCGGGGCCCAAGGGCACGCCGGCGGGAGCCCAAGGCCTAAACAGGCGGTCCATGGTAGCAAGAAATTCTTGCACCTGTGCGGGAGTCACCGACGGACCCGGGTAAGGCGGGTAGGCCGCGGGACTCCCGGGCTCCAAAGGAGCCTCAGGTGCAGAACCCCTGTCCCCCTCGTCCGCATCCGGGGACCGACGGGGGGACGTCGGAGAACGACAACGCTTCTTCGACTTCTTTTTGTGGCGTCTCTTACCCGAATCCGAGGGTGAAGATTTGGAGCCCGAGGAGCGATGATGGTGGCCCCGCGAGCGTTCTCTGGAGCGGCCCCTAGACCGAGAACGGCGCTGGGACGAGTGCCGAACCTCAAGCAGCTTCCGGCAACGCTCCCTCAAGGCCTTCGGGGCCATGGCCAGACAGTCCCTGCAGGACCGGGAGTCGTGGCCGCTCTCCAGGCAGTAGAGACAGACGCCGTGGGGGTCCACCACCGACATATTGCGACGGCAGGCCCCACAAGACTTAAAACCAGGCATCCCTACGTGCACCAGAGGACCACAGGAGACAAAAAGTCTCAAAAAGGGTAGTCAAAAAGTGACTAAGGTACGTGCTCTAACCGGATCTGCGCTTACTGGCGCGGAAAAAGAAAGAACTGACGTCAGCGCGCATGGGTGGCGCCTAAGTAGTCTCCGTGACGTCATCTCGGCGCTTACGACGCCAGCGACGAACGCGGAGCCGCACGACGCCACCTACCGACGCGCAGGGGTACTGCTGACGAAAAAACTTTCCGGATCCAGTCTGACGCCTGGGGAATCTATCAATAACGTGTCTCTTTCAGATTCCATATTATACCAGATAGGGACTGCCGTGAAGAGAGAGAGACGAGTTGCGGCATAGACACTTCCGCAGACTGGTTTAAATACCTGGGAATAGTGGTGGAGACAACTAGGCTCAACGTCTTAAACAAGAAAGTAGAAGTGGTGCAGCAAGATTTTCTGGTAGATGTGGAGCAGTGGCAGAGAATGTCCCTCTCATTGATGTGGAAAGCCTCAATTTTCAAAATGATCATACTGCCAAAGCTATTGTATGTACTCCAAAATACCCCTTTGTGATCTTGAGTCTTAGTTAATGAGGTTTGACAAACTGGTTAGGACACTTCTGTGGGACAGGGGCACACTCAGCATAGCTCTACAGACACTCTGTAGATCAGTGTACAACCAGAGACATGCACTTCCAGACATAAGGAGTATTACTGGGCCTTTCAACTACAGACCATTAATGAATGGAGATGCGCTCCGAGAAACAACCCGGTGCACAGTCTTGAAAGATACCTCATGGAAGTTAATAGGCATGCCCAGTGTATATATGGACTGGGAAAGACTCTTAGAACCCACCTAAATGACACTAATCCAGCATCAGCGTTTAAATCATGCAACCACCCATGTTTGCAATGGCTTGCAAATACTAAAGGCTTCTCAAAAGAGAAAAAGCTATTGTCAAACTGTTCCACTACTAGTGAAAGTTTTCACAATAGCACTCTTAAGCAGTTAGTGCATGTAAATATGAGTATTTATACATCTAACTACATGCTTGCAGAGAGTTCTTACCTTTGATTTTCCTCTCGCTCTGCCGGAGACAGTGTTTTTTTCTGTTTCAAGTGCTCTATGACAGCATTCTGTTTCATAACAACCTAATGATGCAAACAAAAAATAGTACAACCTATTTAATTCACCATGAAGGAAAGGGTGACTTTATCATTCGGTGAAACCTTGCTTAGGATTTACACAAAGCTACAAAACAAGTTTTAAATTGATACTAACAACTTCTGGTTGAGAGCATCCCAGGTCTCCTTTAGGACATTCATAAAATAGGGAGAAGTATGCAAATGCTAATTCATATACTCGGGATATCATTAACCAGACTATCAGATCAATGCCAGGTTCAGGTGGAACCCAAGCACATGGACTACATTAAAAGTCTAACCTACTTGTGTGATGCAGGCAGTTTGGTAGAGGGGGCACAGGTTTGAGTTAATTGCATTCTGAATTTATCATGTTGGAGATAGCTGGACATGCATATAGGTTGTTTGCAAGAAGTTTATTTAAAAGAAAATCCACAGAAATATGGCGAGTGAAATAACAGCCAGCAAGTAATTTTCTGCAATTTGCTCAGTCAGTTCTGTCTGCTTTTTAAGCCTTTAACACTGTACACCTAATCCATATTCTGATTAAGAGAATTACTTTCAATTAATGGATTGCTGATATACCCAAAGACCCTTATGATTCCTTGTATAGTTAGTGATATCCTATTGTTCTTAATGTAATTTTGTATTAAACTGTAATTACATAATTATATATATTTTTTAAATCAACATCTTTCCCCTCGAAAGAGTGGGAAAAAAAAATCTGCTGTCTTTAGATCCATTCAAAAATTGTTTCCCTCTGACACCTGGAGGAACATAAGCTCCATAAAAGGGAGCATTTTGGATCCAATATGCAATCCCTGGACCAAGACTTATTAAAAACATAGAATTCCCACATGTCAAAAATTATTATTGAGCGACTCAACTCTGTTATAGGGGTGTGGTCCCAGAGGGATTTCAGCAGACATTGGGGTCACAAGGACAGGGCGGTTTGGGATGTACTGTAGTTGGCAAGGAGGCCCGCCCTCCACGTTTGTACAACAGTCAAATCACAAGCACTACAGCAGAAATATGGGACTATAGCCAAGTCATAGAATCTCACAACATTTTCACCTCTACTGATTCCTATAAACTACAGTAAATTGTTGGCAAATTTAGGTACCCAAATTCTAGGACCTCAGGAGCCAAATTGCAAGGGTTTAATTTCTTTGGGTTTGGATGTCTGATTTCGCAATGGTTCTGAGAGACGATCCGGGCTGAGGTGAAGCTTCTTGTTTGGAACTACGGAGAGTTCGAGCAGTGTGGTGAATGAAGGTTGACGAGCCCATGTGGGAGCTACCAGAATAAGAGTGAGACATTTGCCTGAGCTTCCGAACCAAAAATGGAAGAAGGGGGAGAGGAAGAAAAGTGTAGGCAAATATCTCTGACCAAGTGATCCATAGCACATTGCCTTTGGTTCGGGGGTGTGGGAACCTAGAGGAGAACATTGGGCATTTTGCATTCTGTGGAGTTGCAAAGAGGTCTATTTGTGAAAACCCCCATTTGTTGCCAGATCTTGGTGAGGAGGTTGGCAAAATGGTTGTCTGTGCCTGGCAGATGTTCCGCTAGCAGATGGATTTTGTGATGTATCGCCCAACGCCAAATGGTCTGAGAGAGGCATGATAACTGTAGAGTGTCCCCCCTGTTTTTGTACACAGTGTATGGCTGTGAAATCATCCGTCCAGACTAAGAAAGCCTTGCCTATCAGGTGAGGTAGAAATGCTTTCAAAGTTGACATGGAGATTCCGGTGTTTGGTGTCCCAGAGACCCTGAACTGTTAGATCTTGTAGGTGAGCGAACCATCCTGTGAGGGATGCGTCTGCTGTTAGCACGATTTGTGGAACAGGGTCGATGAACTGCCGCCCTTTCGGTAAGTTTTGGGTGTTTCACCACTGCAGAGAATGAGGAGTGCGGCTGTGTACCAACACTAGATATTCCAATTGACCCTGTGACTAAGTCCACTGTTGTGCTAAACATTCTTGTAGAGGACGCATGTTCAGTCTTGTATGAGGTACTATGGCAATGGATGATGCCATCATTCCCAGAAGACGCATGCAAATTTTGACTGTTAAGTAATGATTGACTTGAAACTGTGGTAGCAGTGTTTAAAACCTGTGAATTCTGACTGCATTTCGATAGGCTAAATCTGATTTGAGTGTTGAGCACAGCCCCTAGATATGGCTGGAGTTCCGAAGGCTGAAAAAGGGATGTTTGGACATTGATGGTGCATCCCAATTGGTGTAGAAGGATTATGGTAATGTGTGTGTTGACACAGAAGGTGTGTACGTGCTTTGATCAGCCAGTCGTCTAGAAGCACAAGTTACTAACTTGTGTAACGATATATCTGTAAGAGACAGTAGTTAGTGACAGATTCCTTACCTTAGAATATCCCCAGGCGTCAGGATGGATCCGGAAAGTTTTTGCGTAGCAGTACCCTTGCGCGTCGGTAGGCGGCGTCGTGCGGCTCCGCGTCCGTCGTCGGCGTCGTGATCGCCGGGATGACGTCGCGGCCAGTACTTAGACGCCGCCCCTGCGCGCTGACGTCAGTTCTGTACACGACTTTCCGCGCCAGGAACGCAGAGCCATGCAAGAAGCTGACATAGGTGTCTGAAAAATACTAGGGCCCTGAAAGGGATGTCCTTAACCCTAGAAATCAGTTCGCAGAACGGGGAGGATGGGTGGGCGGTAAGGAATCTGTCACTAACTACTGTCTCTTACAGATATATCGTTACACAAGTTAGTAACTTGTGCATCTGAAAGAGACACGTTAGTGACAGATTCCTTACCTTAGAATAGATACCCCAGCAATACCAACCCCGGTGGTGGGTCTGCGAACAAAGATCAGACAAGGAAGTCCCGGAGGACAGAACGGCCAAAGAAGCCGTCCCTCCGGACCTGGCTGTCAAGGCAGTAATGCTTGGTAAACGTGTGCAGGGAGGCCCACGTAGCTGCCTGACATATATCTTGCAGCGGAACACCGCGGCCTAAAGCCGTGGTAGCAGCCGTTGCCCTGGTGGAATGGGCACGCAGCCCAACAGGAGGCTCTTTCTTAGCCAAAGAATAGCAGGCTTTGATACACAAGGTGACCCAGCGGGAGATGGTTCTCTTGTGCACCGCCCGACCTTTTTTGGCGCCCACGTAGCCAACAAAGAGCTGGTCATCCACCCGGAAGTGTTGTGTACGGTTGATATAAAAGGAAAGCGCACGTTTTGGGTACAGACGGTGGAGCCTCTCTTCCTCTCTGGAAGGATGCGGAGGCGGAAAGAAGGTGGGCAAAGTGATGGTCTGCCCAATGTGGAAGGCAGTAACCACCTTTGGCAAGAAGGACAGACGCGTCCTAAGAACAACCTTGTCTGGATGGACAGACAGAAAGGGAGGTTAGCATGATAGAGCCTGGAGCTCACTCACCCGCCGAGCGGAGGTGATGGCCACCAGAAAGGCTGTCTTCAGATTCAGAAGACGAAGAGGACAGTTATGTAGAGGCTCAAAGGGAGCGCACATTAAAAGGTAAGAACCAAGTTTAAGTCCCACTGAGGCATGACAAACGGAACAGGAGGGAAGGTGTGTGTAATGCCTTTTAGAAACCTGTTAACAACAGGGGACTTAAAAAGAGAGGGCTGATCAGGGAGCCTGAGGAAGGCCGAGATCGCACAAAGATAGCCCTTGATGGTACCCAGGGCAGAACCCTGTTGGGCCAGAGAAAGAAGGAACAGAAGAACCCCAGAAAGAGGGGCAGAGAGGGGATTCACAGCCTTTGCTGTGCACCATGCCACAAACTTGTTCCACCTGCAGGCGTATACCACCTTAGTGGAGGGACGCCTGGCTGCCAGAATCACATCACAAACTTCGGGAGGCAAGTCGAAAGGAATCAACTGCCGCCGCTCAATCTCCACGCAAGCAGGTGGAGACTGGACAGGTTCGGGTGGAGGACCGTCCCCTGCTGCTGCAACAGAAGATCCTCCCGAAGAGGCAGACGGATCGGGGGATCGACGCTCATACTGAGTAGCTCGGGATACCAAACTCTTCGAGCCCAGTCCGGAGCCACAAGGATGACTTGGGCCCGGTCTCGCCGAATCTTCTTCAACACTCTGGGTAGAAGTGGTATAGGCGGAAAAGCGTACAACAGACCGCAACTCCACTCGCGACGAAAAGCGTCGCCGAGCAAGTGCCGCCTTGGAAATTCCAACGCGCAGAACTGATGACATTGCGCGTTCTCTTCGGTGGCGAATAGATCTAACCAAGGCTCTCCCCACTGTAGAAAGAGTCCTTGCGCCACTTCCGAGTGAAGACGCCATTCGTGATCCATCATGCACCTGCGGCTGAGGTTCGTCCGCCCTGGCGTTCAGGGAACCTGCCAGGTGTTGAACCATCAGGAATAAGCCCTGATGTTCCAGCCATGTCCAGAGGCGCAGAGCCTCCTGACAAAGGGTCCACGACCCCACCCCGCCTTGTTTGTTGCAGTACCACATGGCGGTGGTGTTGTCTGTGAACACCTGCACTAACTTCCCTTTGACAGAGGGAAGGAATGCCTTGAGTGCAAGTCGGATCGCCCGGAGCTCCAGAATGTTGATATGGAGCCGGGACTCCGCCGGAGACCAGAGGCCTCTGATCTCCGCCTCTCCCATGTGACCGCCCCATCCCAGAAGGGGACGCGTCCGTCACAACTGTGTGCTCTGGCTGGGGAAGGGAGAGGATCTGCCCATGACCCATTGCCGGTTCGTGAGCCACCACTGCAACTGTTTTGCAGTCCCCTCCGAGATCTGGACGTGATCGGACAGGTTGACCTGGTGCTGCGCCCACTGGAACTTCAGGTCCCACTGCAGAGCCCGCATATGCCATCTGGCATGATCGACCAGCAGGATGCAGGAGGCCAGGAGGCCCAGCAGCCTCAGGGTCATCCGTACCGAAACCCAGGATAGAGGCTGAAAGATCGGAATCATAGCCTGAATATCCCGGACTCGCCGTTCGGGAGGATAGGCCCGAAAATGCGTCGTGTCCAGAACTGCTCCGATGAAAAGGAGCTGTGGAGAAGGAATCAGGTGCGACTTCGGCACATTGATGGAGAACCCCAGCGAGTGCAGGAGTTCGGCCGTAGTCTGGAGGTGGGAGACGACTGCCTGGGAACGAGCCCTCCTTCAGCAGCCAGTCGTCGAGGTAGGGGAAGACTGGAACCCCTGCCTGGCGCAGATGAGCTGCGACCACCGCCATCACTTTCGTGAACACCCGAGGGGCACTTGTGAGGCCAAAGGGGAGCACGGTGAATTGAAAATGCTCGAGGCCCACCATGAACCGCAGGTAACGCCGGTGGGCCGGCAGGACGGGGATGTGGAAATAAGCGTCCTGCAAGTCCAACGCTACCATCCAGTCTCCAGGGCAGTCAAGACCTGAGCTAAGGTGAGCATCTTGAACTTCTCCTTCCGGAGGAAGCGATTGACGTTCCTGAGGTCCAAGATAGGATGCATGTCCTCCTTGTCCTTTTTGGGTACCAGAAAGTAGTGGGAGTAGCAACCACGTCCTACTTCTGGGGTCGGAACGCGCTCGATGGCCCTCTTGGCCACCGGTCCGATGTGATGGCACGCCAGTGGTGAAGGTGATGGCGGACCTTTCCCACTACTGGCGTGCTGTGCACCTGAAAGGAAGGACTAGGAGGGTTGGAGGACGGGGCGGGGTTGGTGGCCTGACCCGCACGTTGGTTGCCTGACCCGCCACGGCGGGAGCCACGTGCTCGGCCACGCGAAGACGCTTGCTGCGCGGGCCGGTGGCTGGGCAGCGGACGTGACTGGGCGCCCCTTCCGTGGCCACGAAAGGGGCGAAAAGCAGAGGTTAGCGGAGGGCGCACAGCAGAAAGGCCCAGGGACTTGGCAGTAGCCCGTGAGTTCTTAAAACGCTCCAGCGCATGGTCTGCTTTGGTACCAAAAAGACCGACTCCATCAAAGGGCATGTCCATGAGTGTGTTTTGGACATCACCCGAGAAACCAGTTGTCCTCAGCCAGGCGTGGCGACGCAGCGCCACTGTCGTTGCAAGCGAGCTGCCCAGCGAGTCAGCGGTATCAAGGCCACAACGGATGGTGTACTTTGCCGCATCCCTTCCTTCCGCAATGGCGCGGTGAAGCAGTGTCTGGACCTCCTCAGGACACTGGGGCAAAACGAGCGCCACCGAATCCCACAGAGAGTGGGAGTATCGGCCCAAAAGGCAAGCGGTGTTGACGGACCGCAAGCCAGCACTGGCGGAAGAAAAGGCCTTCTTCCCAAATTGATCCAGGCGTTTGGATTCCCTATCCGGAGGGGCGGTAGGGAAGGCGGTTTGGGAGGCAGAGGCTTGGACAACCAAGCTCTCGGGGGTGGGATGTTGAGAGAGAAACAAGGGGTCGCCCGGAGCAGGGCGATGGCGTCGGGCCACGTTCCTATCCACAGGAGCCCCTGTGGTGGGCTTGGACCAGGTGCCCAAAAGAACGTCAGTAAGTGCATCATTAAACGGCAGCAATGGCTCCGAGGAGGTAGCTGCCGGCTGAAGCACTTCCGTCAGGAGGTTAGTCCTGACAGCCACTGTAGGCAATTGGAGGTGTAAGGTTCCAGCTGCTCTACGCAACACCGTTGCGAAATTTGCTCCCTCCTCCGTAGCCACGGAAGGAGGAGACAGCATGCCAGTGTCAGGGGAAGTGTCCAGACCACTGGCATCCCCAAGTTCCTCTGCCCAGTCCTGATCATAGTCACACTGCTGTGTGAGAGGGTCATCCGACCCCTCCCAGCTCTCCTGGTCCTCCTCCGGTTGAAAATAAGGAGGAGGAGGGACGTCCGGGACCCAAGGTCTCATGGGCGCCGGAGCCGGCGTCGGGCGACGTCAGTCCGACGCCGCATCCGGAGATAACCGGGGAACGACGCCGCCCGGAGCCCCGGGCGGCGTCAGGAACGGCACCGGGGACATCGGCGTAGGTGTGGTCAGGTCAACCGGCGTCGATAGGGGTTGCGGTACCACCGGAGCCGGGATCGAGGCCGGGGCCAGGAGCGAGGCTGGTGGGACAGGCGGCGCCGGGACCGGAGTCGTCGTCGCAATCCCATTAGGGCCCGCGGGGCCCGAAGGCGCACCGGAGGGGCCTTGAGGCCCGAAGAGGCGGGCTATGGCCGTCAGGAATTCCTGCATCTCGGCCGGAGTCGCCCCCGAACCCGGGAAGGACGGGTAATGCGGGGGCGGCGCCACAGGCACATCCGGAGCCGCGGGGACGGTGCCGACAGGGGCCTCAGCCGAGTCGCGAGACCGGCGAGGCGAAGTCTTAGAGCGATGGTGCTTCTTAGACATCTTGTGCTTTGACTTACCCGAGGAGTGCGAAGACTTGGACTCCGATGACCGGCGAGGACTCCGCGACCGGCCCCTCGACCTCTCGCGTGACCGGGGCTTGGTGCGGCGCGGAGCCGACTGCCGGACCTCGAGGAGCTTTCGAGACCGCTCTCGCAAAGCCTTCGGGTGCAAGGCCCGGCAGTCGGAGCACGACTTCGTGTCGTGGTCGCGGCCGAGACAGTAGAGACACTCTAAGTGCGGGTCTGTGATCGACATCATTCGACCACAGGCGTCGCATGGCTTGAAGCCGGGCATCCCTACCGACACTGTGGAGCCGAGATAACTCGAAGAAAACAGTGAAAAATCACCAAAAAGTTTGTCAAAAAATGACTAGGGCACTGCTCTTCCCGGATCTGCGCTTACTGGCGCGGAAAAAAGAAGAACTGACGTCAGCGCACAGGGGCGGCGTCTAAGTACTGCCCGCGACGTCATCCCGGCGATCACGACGCCGACGACGGACGCGGAGCCGCACGACGCCGCCTACCGACGCGCAAGGGTATTTCTACGCAAAAACTTTCCGGATCCAGCCTGACGCCTGGGGATATTCTAAGGTAAGGAATCTGTCACTAACGTGTCTCTTTCAGATAGAGGAAGACATGAATGTTTTGTCTGCGTAAATGCACTTCTACCACTGCTAAGCATTTGGTAAACACTCTGGGTGCAGTGGTTACTCCGAATGGAAGGACTTTGAATTGGTACGGTTTTCCTGCTATCACAAACTGGAGGTATTTGCGATGTGCTCGGCGAATGGGAAAGTAAGCATCCTTTAAGCTTAGTGCTGACATGACGTCGCCTTGCTGTAGAAGTGGAAGCACCTGTTGAAGTGTCACCATATGGAATGGCTCTGATAATATACAGTGATTTAGAGGCTGTAGATCTAAAATCGGCCGTAAGGAGCCATCCTTTTTGGTAATAAGAAAGTAAATGGAGTAGATGTAGGAAGGTGCCACTTTTTGCATGGTTACCCTCCATTTTTGCCTGACATCTAATGCACTTTGACTTGATGTGCCCTGGGTTCCTGCCAATCAGGTTCCCAGGACCTGTGTTTTTCTCAAAGCTGTACCTTTGTACCCCCAATTGACATCTCTGGCCACAGGTATGCCCCTTGTAAAAGGTACCATGGGTACCAAGGGCACTGTGACCAGGGAAGGTCTCTAAGGGCTGCAGCACCAATTGTGCCACCCTTAGGGACCCTCACACCTATACATTGCCATTGCAGGCTAAATGTTTTGGTGTAGAACAAAGTGAAGAGTCGACACGACACACATCCCTGTGTGCAAAAGACACACAATTGATGGACGGAATGCAGAACAAATCAAACATTCATCCCCAGTCAAGAGATTTGGGTTAAATCCATCATTCTTTTGCTCACCATGCCACCCCAGTTTAGACCTGGTCATATGCAAATCAGTCTTGACCCTGTGCCTCTGTGCCATGCCTGCAACACACTGCCTAGGGCCTAGGTAAGTCACCCCTCTAGCAGGGTGCACTAGTCCCCAGGTGGGGGTACAGTTGCATGAGCACTGTACCCCTATAGTGTCTAACTCCATTCTTAGACATTTTAAGTGCAGTAAAGCCATAAAGAGTATATGGTCTGGGAGTTGGTCATTACGAAATCCACAGCTCTACAATGGCAAACTGGGAAGTGTGGTAGCAAACGTCTCAGCACATTAAACCCACACTGATGCCAGTGTGGGATTTAATGTAAAATGCACTTAGAGGGCATCTTAAAGATGCCCCCTGAAAAACGACCAGCCCTGGTGTAGTTCCTGAATGGCTGCCCGCCAATTTGCCACCACCAGACAGTTTTCTGGACCTCTGGGTAGATGGCCTCAGCTCTCTAGGTCCATAAACAAAGCCCATCCTGGGCAGAGGTGTCATCCTCCCCCAGGATAAGCTGGGTCCACGAAGGGGAAGCGTCAAAGGCCTGCCGCCTTTGTAAGCTGTCTCTGCCTTTTGCTGCCTCCACCAGCTGGCTCCCACCAGTTCTGACCCCCACTTTGGGTGGGAGAATCGGCGGGAAAACCAAGTTGGGAGGAGCGGTGTGCCCACCTTTGTCAACCCCACCCCTCAGGTGGGGGTAGGTGAGGTGAAGCACACATCTCAGTCCCCTCCATCTTGAAGATGAGGGGACCCAGCCAATTAGGTAGAGGATTATGCCTCCCTCGCACTGGAGGGTGGCATAATAGGTGGTGTACTCACCCCAAGAAAGGGACATATTGGTCCCGACCTGCACACCCCTGTATCGCCCCATAATTTAGTATTTAGGGGCGACCCTGTACCTCACCTCCTCAGATTCGAGGAAGAAAAAAGAAGGACCGAAGACCCGTGCAGACCCAGCCAGAACAGGACACCTACTGCTTTGGCCCCAACCCTACCGGCCTGTTCCCACTTTGACCTGACTGCAGCAGAAACCCCGCTGTGTCCAGCAGTCCCTAGAGCCCGGAGGACATGCCCTGCACTCATCTTAAAGACCGTGAGCATCGTATTTGCTCAACAAAGACTCCAACAAGGAACCTGGACCCAGGCGGCTCCGCAGTTCTGCACCACTCTGTACCCGCCGCCCACGGCCCGAGTGGCCCAACACTATGAGGCGTCTCCCCAGCGATCCTGACCTGGGATCTGGTGATCCCCGACCTGCCTTGAGCTTCAAGTCGACGCCTGCAGCCTCAACCTGAAGGGTCCCTGTAGGAAGCTGGCTCTGTATATACCAAAATGAGGTATAGTGTGCACAGAGTCCAGTGGAACCCCAAAGGTAGGCAGAGGTAAAAGTAGATAGAACCTTACTCTCTATTTGTGGTTGTGTGGGCGAGCAGTAAGGCTTTATCAGAGGGTAGTGTTAAGCATTTGTTGTACACACTCAATCAGCAAATTATGTCACACACTCAAAGACTGAACTCAGACCAATTTTGTTTGTATAAAAATATTATTAAGTTATTATATTTCTAGAATCAAGCCAAGCCAGGCACAGGTAAGTGAAATAAATGCTTTGCAAAATATTATGCAGTGTTTGCAATTGAATGTAGGTTCAAATGCAGTTTGTTTGAAATACAGGTAAGTCATGGATTCAAAATTACAGTACAGATTACTTTTCAGTTACTTTTTAGATTACTTTTTCTACTCGGTGTGATATGCCTAGATATCACACTGGGACATTTCCTAGAGAAAAGGTAAGTAAAATCAGTCTTGCACAGTTGTAGTTTTTCAGGTTTCCATACAAATCAACTCCACACTTAGAACATTTTTCAGAGAAAAACAGTCAATGTATTCCTATGGAGAGAAATGAAGTTATAAGTTACCAGGTAAGTACTCGGTCTTTGGGGTTGAGTTTCTGGGGTAAGAACAAGGGTTCCCCCAGGGTCAAGGATGCACTCTTGTTACACCCTCAGCGGCACTAGGGCAGCCAGGTGCAGAGTGCTGAGGCCCAATGTTATTCAATGGGGGATAGGGAGCCTCCGGTTGGTGGCTGCTTACGAGCAGGCCACTGGGTTGTGTGAGCTAAGCTCCTGGGGTTTAGCTCAGGGCAAAGGGGATCCGTTTAGCACACAAAGTGCACCCGCAGCGGCACAGGGTGCTGTTTTGCTGTTGGGTGCCCTGTTGTTTTCAATGGGGATTTTTGGTTTTGGGTTTTAGCTGCAGGCTCGGTCCAGGAAGACTTCCGGGAGGAACCAACAGCTGGGCAGATAAGTTGGAGGGCTCGGAGACGTAGGTGCACCTTGGGTTCTTTTCTCCAGGGCACAGGAAGGCTGGATGCAGGGGTGTCTTTTGAGGTCGGATTTAACCTTACCGGGCCACTCGCCGTTGGGGGGGGTCTCCGTGCAGAGGCTGCGGGGACGTCGGGGAGTCCTGGAGGGGTCAACCCACGGTGGACTCGGGAGCGCTGGGGGACCTCGCTGGGACCGGTGGGCCACTTGAACTCGGGCTGTAGGCTACGGGTGCAGTGGTGGTTCCAGGCGTCGGGTTTCTTAGTCCTCAACAGGCTCAGAGTCTGTCTTGGGAGTTTTCTTTTGAACAGAGCTGCTGTTCACAGGAGATCCAGTCTTTGTTGAAGGCAGTCAGTCCTCCCAGGATTCTGGAGGTCGCTGGCTGCAGGACAAGGTGACTTTTGGCACAGGATCTCTGGAAACTGTAGATTGGCCAGTAGGGCTGGGGCCAAGTCAGTAGTTCTCTGCAGTCGCCTCTGCTGGCCGTCTTCTTTTGTCCTTTTTCTTCTTAGGTTGCGGGAATCTGCCTTCTTGGTTCAGGGCTACCCCCTAAATAATGTATTTAGGGGGCGGTTTAGGGGTCTCGAGGTCAGTAGCCAATGGGCTACTGACCTTAGGGTGACTACACCCGGGGGAGTGAGCACAATCCCTAATCCTGATTGGGGATTGCCTGCCATCTGCAAGATGGTGGCCACTGAAGAGTGGGCTTCACCTTGCCTCCCACACCTGAGGGGTGGGGTTGGCAGAGGTGGGCACACTTTCTGGGCTGGCTAATTTTCCCCACCTGTCTTCCCGTCGAAAAGGAGGGGAGATAGGAAGGGGGCCTGCTCCTGATAGCAGGAGAGGCTGGGGGTCGCATTACAAAGGCTGCAAGGCCTTTGAAGCTCCACTGCCACAGGAGGCTCTTTCTTACCTGTGGGAGGTGTGACCACCTCCTCCCAGGAAAGGCTTTGTTTCTGGGCTCAGGGACCGAAGGCTCCCATCCCAGGGGTCCAGAAACATGTCTTGTGGTGGCAGGCTGGTGTGTACCAGTCAGGGAACCCACCAGAGGCTGGTCGTTTTTCATGGGGCATCATTAAATCCCACACTGCCATCAGTGTGGGTTTAATGTGCTGAGAAGTTTGATACCAAACTTCCCAGTTTTCAGTAAAGCTATTATGGTGCTGTGGAGTTCGTAATGACAAACTCCCAGCACCATATACTCTTAATGGCATTACTGCACTTACCTTGTCTAAGAATTGGTTTAGACACTGTAGGGGTACAGGGCTCATGCACCTGTACCCTCACCACTGGTATAGTGCACCCAGCTTGAGGGGTGGCTGACCTATGCCAGGGCAGTGGGTTGTAGGCATGGCACAGAGATGTCGACTCTTCACTCTGTTCTGCACCAAAACACCCAGCCTGCAAGGGCAGTGTGTGTGTGTAAAGGTACAGGGCCTCTAAGGGCGGCACAATAAGTGCTGCAGGCCTTAGAGGCCTTCCATGGCCACAGTACCCATGGTACCTTTTACAAGGGACTGACATGTGGCCAGAGAGGTGCCAATTGGGGGTACAAGGTACAGTTTTGGGAAAGAACACAGGCCCTGGGAACCTGATTGGCAGGGACCCTGGGCACATTAAGTCAAAGTGCATCAGTAGTCTGGCAAAAAGTGGGGGGGTTACTGCAACAGAAACCCAGCTTCCTACAGTCCCCCTCCTCCCCCCCGACCGCGACCGGAGCTGGTAAAAAGACCAGATGCCAAAAGACACCCCTGCATCCCACGGCCTTGGGTGGCCCAACCAACAGTGTCCAGGCATCTCCCAAGAACCCAACTTACCTCTCCTGCTGGTGGTCGCCTCCAGGTACCCTTCCTGTCCGTGCCTGCAGCCTTTTCTTCAAACCGGAGAACTCTATTGAAAACCACAGGGTCTCCGATGTCTTCTTGGCACTCTGTATCCAGCCGCCTCCGTGCCGCTGGTGGTGCAGCTCCTGTGCGGATTGTTGGCCCCTGGAGTGCTGATCTTAACCGCAGGAGCTTAGCTCCCACACCCGAGGCCTGCTCGTAAACAGACCCTGACCGAAGGCCCCCATAGCCCCATTGGGCCCCTGCACTCTGCCCCCAGCTGCCCTAGTGCCGCGAGTGGTGCAATTTGAGTGCCTAACTGGACCTTGGGGAACCTTGGTCCTAACCCCCAAAAGCAGGATTTGCAGGTTGTTTACTTATCTACAAACACTTAACACTCTTTTCCCCATAGGATCCAATGTTACAAGTTTTTGTTCCTAAAAATGTGTAAGTGTTGACCTGATTTTTGTACGGAAGAAAATTAACTGTTTTAAATCAAAAAGTGTCTTTACACACCTTTGTATTGTAGGATCCACGGTGTGATATCTAGGCGAATCATCCCGAGTAGACGATGTAATCTAAAAGTATTCTAAAGGTATTCCAAAGTAATCTTTATGTATTTTAAACTGATTTAAAGGCAAATACAAACCTGTAATGATTGCAAATTCAACCACAACAGCATTTGCTTGTAAAGTCTTGCATTTGAGAACATATTTCACTTACCTGTGCCAAGTACTGCTTGGTTCTAGAACATGAACATAAGTATACCTTTTTCATACTTACCCAATTTGTCTGGATTCTGTTTCCGAGTGTGTGCCATCAGCCTTGTTGAGTGAATATAATAAATGCTTAACACCCTCCTGAAAAGCCTAACTGCTCGACCACACTACCACAAAGAAAGCTGTTAGTGATTATCTAATTTAGCCTCTGCTATACCTCTGGGAATCCCCTGGACTCTGCGCACACTATACCTTACTTTGGTATAATCTATACAGAGCCAGCTTCCTACAGTAGACCCATGACCCTTGATGTTGTAGAGGTACTGGCTCTATAGCTACTTTTAGTAAGAGAGCTTGCATTTCTTTGTGAGCAGTTGGTGATGTTCCAGAGAGTCTGTGGTTGCGAGGTGGAATATTGGGAGGAGTGTTGATTAGCTCCAGGCAATAAGCATGTTGGATAATGTCCAACAACCACTGGTCCGATGTTATAGACTGCCAGGTGGAGAGAAACTGCTGCAACCGACCCCGACAGGTGTAGAAGGATCGGGGGAATGAGCAGCTCTACACTCCAGGCAGCAGCGAAGGGGGCATTAGCACCATACCATCGCCGCCATGAGGGTAACGGCGAACGCTGCAGGGCTTTCCTCTCTTTTCACCTGCCGTGAGGGGAACAGCTCACCAGAACTACATCCCCCAGCATTCCCTGCCTTGTCGCCCCGCTCTGACGCCCAACAGGGCGCCTGGAGGCGCGTTTTAAATGCCGCAAGTCTCCCGCAGCGCGGGACGTGGAAAACAGCAGCTCTACACTCTGGGCAGCAGCGAAGGGGGCATTAGCACCATACCATCGCCGCCGTGAGGGTAACTGCCAACGCTGCAGGGCTTTCCTCTCTTTTCACCTGCCGTGAGGGGAACGGCTCACCAGAACTACATCCCCCAGCATTCCCTGCCTTGTTGCCCTGCTCTGACGCCCAACAGCGCGCCTGGAAGCACGTTTTAAACGCCGCAAGTCTCCCGCCGCGCGAGACGCGCGCGGGCCAAGGGCGGGCCCGTCAGTGCCAGGAAGAGGCAGGGCAGGGCCACCCCCTTTTCATCCTAGGCCTTGGGCTCTTGGAGTCGGCTATCAGGTACTGTGTGCTTCTTCATCTTGCCGCCTCTATCATTTGCTTCTACCTGCACCATCTGTACCCCACCGCTATCAGCCAATCTCACATGTACTATGGTCTAACGGATTAGGTGTGACTAAACTTTTCATACTGAATTTGATTCAACTGGACTTCCGGGTCCAGCTTTTTTTCGAACCAGGGCACTGCACCGCACGCTGCACTTTAGTGACATTTTGTTGCCCAAATGCCTTTATTGTTATTGCTGCTAAAAACTTTTATGCACGTTGCACTTTAACCGTTAACATAAGGCTTTCTGATAGTCTTAATATTTGGCAATTTATGGTTTGTATTCTAGTACTGTATTGTATTTTGCACATTGCACATTGCACCTTGTCCTGTAAGCTGTGAAGCACTTTAGCAGGGATTTCCTAATATAACAGCGTGCACGTATACAGCTAACATGAGTAAACACAAGCCGAGTTTAGGTAAAAGTGTGGCTGGAACCTTAGATGCCTTCATATTGAGGGCAGAATCCGCCCTCATTAATGAGATAAAGCTCACTGAACGAAGGTTATCTCTTGAGCCCCAACCTTCGCAAGGTAGACTTTCTTTAACTCCCGCAATCCCTGAATCTCTGGTGGCAGTCAACCATGATGTATCCCCATCCCGGCTTAGTCAGTACCCATATATTGTTCCGGATTCAGTGACAAACCTTGCTTCTTGTTCATCTTCTGACCAAGAATCCAGCCCTGTTAAACCCAAAGTTACGACCAGAGGGCAGAAAGCTAAATTGAGGCCAACCCGTACTAATGAATCCCCCTCCAAAAAAAGGAAGAGTCGAGGATTATTGAAACCAAGTAAACCTGCCCAGAGAACAATTGGTAAGAAAACACTAACTGCCATCTCTGTAATTGATCATAACGAGGGCCCCCCCACCCCTACGATCCAGACGACGATAGGGCAGCTCGCTGATAGCACACAGGAGGGGAACTGCTGGGGCAGGCTTGAAACTATGATGTCCACCTTATTGGATCCTATTTTGCAGAAAATAAGCTCAGTAGAAGCTAGATTACAAAAACTAGAGGGGACGGTTAGTTGCAAACTGCCGGTCACACCGGCAGTAAGTGCAAATACTAGTAGAGACCAATTAGCTACTAGGGGAGCAGGCACGGGGGTAGGTTCATCTGCGAGCTCTGATGCAATCAGAGATGTGATAGATAAGAGTAGTTCCAACATCATTATGCCTAGTAGTGTTGATATCCCAGCTCGCACTCGTCATTTCCCTACAAGAGCAGGGGCCTCTGTGCCTTCAAGGGTTGGGAGGCTAGAAAGAAGGGAGTTACAGCCAACGAGACTCCCAGTTATCGACCTCCCACCGGAATCCACCCCCTACGTAGTGGTTTTGGGGAGTGTTCCCTCCCTCCCCCAAGGGGCTAGCGAGAACTATGGGCAGCTGATAAACAAACTAACTCATTGGTTCACATATAACACCACTCTGGGTGCCCGTGTGGCTAAAAATATTCTTATGGCCCGCAGGGTGAGCTGGATAGGGAGCTCGCGAAAAATGGGCACGGGTGACTGTGTTATTGTAAACTTTGACAACCCCCACACTGCGGGCAGGATCTTATCTAGGGACATCTGCCTCGCTCCCCTTTCTGGATCTGGTGGACAAGTTTTTTTTTTTTTATAAAGTTTTTATTGGACGAAAATTAATACATACAGCATTTCACATGGTCATGCAAGAGACATCTATCATTGTGCATGGGAACAGCTTACAGCGCTTTCTGTACAAATTCACAGTGCAATAAAGCATAACGTGATCCGCCCGTATTCTGCGTCTAGTATTCTAAATCGTGGAACTTACTTTGTAGAATGCATGATAGGGCTTGCCCATTTGCCGCCTGTGTCCCGGTGGGGGGGGGGGCATCTGCATGTAATGGAGTAGGGCCGCCACAGTGAACTTATATGGATGCTTCCTGGTTTTCGGTGTCCGGGTGTATCAGCAAGCATGCCTGGAGCGGGCCCCATATGTCTCTTGGGCGTGCTGTTACCGGGAGTAGTTCAGCATATATGCCCATCTGATCCTGCCATAACATCATGTCCCCCAGCCATTCCTTAAATTTAGGCGCCCTCCCGCGACCCCATCTACAAGCCACTCGTCGCTTCGCCAACATGAGGCCAAATGACACAAACCTGCGGTGTTGTGCCGGGATCTGCTCAGTATAACCAAGCAGGGCCACCTGAGGAGATTTGGGAATCTGCAGAGATATCATGCTGTCTAACGCATTCAGGACTGAGGTCCAATATTCATACACCCCTGGGCACGCCCACGCTAGGTGGAGAAAATCAGCAGAGTCCGCCCTGCATCTATCGCATCTGCTTGTGTCTCGCAATCCGAATTTGTGTAACTTTATTGGTGTGTAATAACTCCGCTGAAGGAATTTATAATGAAGAATGCGCAGTCGGCTGTTTGAGGAGACCTGTTCAGTTTGCGTGCAGCAAAAGTCCCATTGCTTGTCAGTGAGGGGTTGTTCCAGTTCGGCTGACCACTTGTGTCGGGCTTCACATGTAGGGTATGTACCATCAGTGTATAATGCGCGGTATAGGGCAGACACTAAGTGTGCGGCTGTGGGCGTGCGTAGGACATGGTGTAGTGGCGTAAGCGTCTCGGGTTCAGCTGGATAGTCAGGCGTACAATCCTTCAACCCATGCCTTAAGCGTATATAAAGGAATGTTTCCATCGTGGTGGGTGGAGAGTCTTGAAAGAATTGCTGTAGGGTACGGAATTTACCATTCCGGTAGAGATCCCCCATTTCCGTATGTTCCGAATCCGAGCCATTTTTTAAACACTCCCTCCTGTAGCAAAGGCATCCGCGGATGATATACCAGTGGAAGCAGTGGCGAATATATGTGTGGTATGTGTAGTTTGTTCGCAATATAATGCCAGGCTTTGAGTGTACATTCCACCGATGTGGGCCGTGACTCTCGAGGTTTGTTGTGTGAGAGTATCACGCCTTCTAGCGGGGTGGGGTGTGCAATCCAATGTTCAGTTGCTACATGCGGTGTGTAACGAGGGGGGTTAAACCAGAAGTGGGCGAAATGTGCCTGAGCGCATTGATAGTATAATTCAAAGTTGGGAATATCAAACCCTCCCCGTGCATATGGGCGCATTAACGTGTCCCATTTTATCCGGGGTTGCTTGCCACCCCATACCAGACGAATCAGCTCAGTGCGGAGGCTAGCAAAAAAGTGTCTCCCCGGGTCATACGGGATATTTAAGAATAAATATAAAAATTTGGGTAAAATTACCATCTTTATTAGGGAGATACGGCCCGCCATGGTCAGTGGGAGTGCGTTCCAGCGGGTCACACATCCAGTAACATGCTCCAATGTGCGCCCGTAATTCAGCCGCATCAGCTCTTCCCGGTCTGACGTGACCATAATTCCCAAATAGCGCACCTCATCCGTGCACCATGCTATGGGATAATCTGTGTCAAAGGTTGTGGTAGCTGTGGTCAGTGGGAAGATCTGGGATTTAGCCCAGTTTATATGGATCACGGATAGGCCGCCAAACCGAACAAACTCCCTGAGTAGTGGGTTCAGATTGTTCCGTGGGTCTTTCACATAGAGCGTGACGTCGTCTGCGTATAATGATATAAGAACAGGGCGCAAAAACACCGGAGCCCTTTGTCAGCATGGTGTTGTCTGATTTTAGCTGCTAGCGGCTCCATTGCGAGAGCAAATAGTAAGGGGGACAGCGGGCATCCCTGGCGAGTGCCCCTGGTGAGCGCTATCGGAGGCGAGAGTAATCCGTTTATTTGGACCGTTGCTGTTGGGGCTGTATATAAGAGTCTGATATATGTCATGAAACCGTTGGGGAGTCCCATGGTTTGGAGTATAGCAAAAAGATATCCCCACTCCACTGAGTCAAAGGCCTTCGTGGCGTCTAAAAAGACCGCCACTAGTGCCATATTGGGGTCCACAGTTTGGAGGATAGAGAACAACGTCCGCAAATTATGAGCGGTAGCCCTGCCGGGAATGAAGCCAGCTTGGTCCGGCAGAACCAGCTTCTCCATAAGAAGTTTAAGCCGGTTGGCAATTAACTTAACAAGAATCTTTGCGTCAGTATTTATGAGTGATAGAGGACGGTACGACTCACATCTATCTGCCGGTTTACCCGGTTTTACCAGTGAGATTATACGCGCCTCTCTCATCGAGTCCGGCAGGAGCTGCAATTCTTGGGCCTCCAAGAATACTTCTTTCAGGACTGGAAGAAGCTGGTCAATGTAGGTTTTATAAAACTCTATAGGGATGCCGTCAGGCCCGGGAGCTTTCCCCGACGCCATCTGCATGATGGCTTCACGGAGCTCATCATCCTCAAATGGGGCCTCCAAGAATTCTCTCTGACCGTCCCCTAGCCATCCCAGCGCTACATCTGCAAGATATAGCGATAAATCAGGGGGCGCCCTCTGGCGTGAGGTGTATAGTTCCGTGTAAAACTCAGTGAAATCCTGCAGAATATCCCGGCTGTCCCTATGTCGTGACCCGTCCTCCCTCACCACTTCCAGCACATGATTGGAGAAGCGGGGTGGTCTGATCTCCGATGCCAGCGCCCTACCCGGTCTCTCCCCCTCACCATATCTTCGGGCCTTGAAATATTTACCTTTAAACCTAGCCTCCCGCGTTGCCGTCTCCCCATATTCAGATATTTTCTCACGTAGGAGAGCCCGTCGGTCGCCCGGCGCCTCTGTCCACATGTGTTGTTCCAGTGCCTTTATTTCTATTTCCAATTTATGGAGTGTTCGCCTTAAATCGCGGAGCACCCCAAAACTTTTTGACATGCATGTGCCCCGCATAGTCACTTTAAAAGCTTCCCACACTGTATGGACATATGTTACCGAACCTTTGTTTCTGGTAAGGAAGTCGTCTATCTCCTCGCCTATCTCCGCCCGGAACACCGAATCCAGCAGTGCCTCCGGCACTAATTTCCAGCATCGAGGTGCCGCAATTAAACTAGGGGGTAGTATTGTTAGGCATACAGGCGCATGGTCTGAATATGTACGTGCCATGTGCTCTGCTGAGTGTATCCATGTGCCAACCCCTCTGGAGCAGACCCAATAGTCCAACCTCGACCATGTGCGATGGCCCGCCGTGTAATAGGTGCCCTCTCTATCTGCTGGGTGAGCGTATCTCCAAGCGTCTATAAGTCCTTGATCTACAAACAGTTGTGAGAGGGTGGCATGTGTGTTGTTATAGTGCTGCGGGAGGGGGTTTGATCTGTCCATGGTGGGCTGCAGTGCAACATTAAAATCTCCTCCCCAGATTATATGAGTGGACCCCACCTTGATGATCTGTCCCCATAAAGTGGAGAAGAAATCTGAGTTATCTATGTTTGGTCCATAACACGATGCAATAGTCACCGATTGGGTGCCAAGTGTGCCCCAGAGAAGGCAGCTGCGTCCCACGGAGTCACTGTAGGTGCCCCCAAGAATGAAGGGTGTACCCCTCTTGATAAGTATGAGTGTGCCCCGCGCGTATGTGGAGTATGAAGAGAACACCCTCACGGAGGCCCATCTACTACCAAAGAGCGGTTCGCGGCGGGGGTCAAGGTGTGTTTTTTGTAGCAACGCTACCTGTATGTTGTGCCTATCCAAATACGCCAGCACATGGCGTCTTTTGCGATGGTCTCCCAGCCCTCTTACATTCCACGTAAGGAGTTTAATTTGCGCGTTCACAGTATGTGTCGACAGTATTTAACCGTGTGGTTTATATAAAAAATGGGTAGTGACGCGTGATATAGTGTGTACCCTTGGGTAGTCTCTGCATGACTGTTCCGTAGAGATCGGACCTCTCGATCAAATTGTGTCTCCTGGCATGCTGTAACAAATCGGATATTTCTTATCCCCTCCTCCCACCCCCCCCAACTTTGTCCCCGTAAGTCGCCATTAGGGCGAGTGTCAACATCCCCTCCCACCCCCTCCCACAGCAGCACCCCAATCGTGCCAGTGCAAAGGTACCCTCCCATCCACCCAAACAATAAAACCATACTATGTAGTGTCGAACAGTGACACTGTGTTATGTAGAAACTCTCTACTGGTAATTAGGGTGGAAATACACCAAACAGGGGGATCTCCCAGTTGGGGGGGGGGCGCCGGTGAGCAACAACAACCCTCCCCCGTGATCTCGCTCCATTGCCTCACGGTTCCCAGCACCCCCAGTGTGGGGGCGTGGGAGGAGCGGCAAGGGAAGGGGGCTTGGCGTCGTTTAATTTAGTACGGCCTTTGTTTGTATCGAGAAAGATCGAGGGGGTATATAAGGAAAAGTCTGCCCTGTCATACCACATCATATGCGCACCCCCAAATCGCCCGAAGGGCACTTAGCTGTTCATAGGTGTTCAGTTCGTAAGTCTGTATCGCCCGGTGGCAGGTGTCAGGCAGTTCCGGTAGTCTCTCTGTAGTGGTCCGGGCGATTGGACCTCAGTGGCCCAACATAGGCTGTCAGTCATCCTTCCCCGAATAGGACCGGTATCTCTCTGTCGCATCCGGGCGTGAAAAATGGTATCATGATCTGGTTACTCCTCTGTCGGGGACGGGGATCTAGACCTGCGATCCGTTCGCGGCGACCTCCGTTGTGTAGCCTTTAGGAAATCTTCCACTTGCTGAGGAGTGGTGCAGAAGGTCTGCTTACCGTTGTGTGTGATCCGAAGCCTTGCGGGGTACATTAGGGCATAGTCGATCTGGGCCTTGCGTAGCTTAAGCTTGACTGGCAGGAATTTCCTTCTCGCCTCCTGCACAGCCATGGTGAAGTCCGGATAGATGGCGAATTCATTCCCCTCGAACTGTAGTTTTTGCTGGTCTCGAGCTTTCTTGAGGGCCGCATCACGATCTCGGTAATTGAGCAACCGAGCTACGATGGGTCTCGGTGTACTCCCTGGGGGGGGGCCGGGGCCCCAAAGAGCGGTGCGCCCTTTCCACCACCATATGCGCCGAGAATGATTCTGTTCCGAAGGTGGCACATAGCAGTCTTTCCACAAACTCCTCCATGCGGCCAGTGCCTGTACTTTCTGGAATTCCAAGAATGCGGATATTATTCCGGCGGCTTCTGGCCTCCAAATCCTCGTTCTTAGCCGCTATAACTTTCAATATTTTGTCCATATGCGTTACCTGCTTTTGCATCTGGGCTGTGGCGTCTTCCGTATCTGATATCCTTCGTTCCGCCTCCTTGAGTTGCCCATCATGCTTGTCAACTTTCTGCACGAGGAAGTCCAGTCTATTATTCATTGTGTCCATTTTCCCGGACAGGTCACTAAGACTGTTTCATGGCGAGGAGTAGTGATTTTACATCGTCTTCCATGGCTGGCTGGGAGGCGCGAGATTGGTCCACGCTGGTGGCGCCGGAGTCCACCGATGTGGATCTCGTAGACGACTTCTTGTTGTCAAAAGTAAGGCGGGGCTGACGGTTGTCTGGTTTCCCCATCTTGAGAGGAATTAGTGCCCTAATCGCAAGGAATGGGCTCCCCTCCGATGCAGTCGTCTGTCACTCTCTCCGCCCGTTAATGTTGTGTCTCGTGCCTCCGCCCAGTTCTTTCGTGTAGCCCCTCTTCGTGCGGTGGGGGCTGCGAAGTTGGCAGCAGCGTGGACGCGAGGGGGGGGAGTAACTCAAGGCGGCGGCCTTATACCCCAGCGCCGATCCGACTTTACCCCCTATGTAGCTACACGATGTGTAGAGCGCATTTTTTCCCGCAAAGTGCCCCCTCAGCCACACGAGCCCCGCACTCACTTTCTCTCAGTTTGGCATAGGGGCATGAGTCTGCTCTCGGTATTCTACAACATGCGACGTAGCAATAATCGCCCCCCCGCAGGCTCGGTGCGGCCCAGTAGGCTACGGCGTGATATGCTGCCGCGGGGGGGGGGGGTCCTTCCGAGTCTCGAATATCGCGTACTCACTCGGTGGGATGCTTCTAATGTTCTCCCCTCAGGATCTTGCTACGTGCTCCAGCTCGTCCGATGGGGTCGCAGCAGCCGCCTCCTCGCTCCCCCGCAAGTGCTCGCCGCCCGCCTCGCAATCCGCGGGGAAAGTATGCCGTCTCCGGTGCCCCTGCTGCGCACAGTGCTCTTTTTTCGCCCGATCGGCGTTTCCTTTCTTTCTCCGGCCCGCACGCTCGTTTCCACTCACGGAGGCCCCAGGGCCCGGTCGCCTCGTGGAATCCGCGGGTCTCCAGTAGTGTAGTGCGCCGCCCGTGAGGACCAGTCCGGCAGCGCCCCGGGGCCCCAGCTCCCGTATCTCGTTCCGACTGCCTCACCCCTCAGCGGGGCTCAGTATTTTTTGGTTTTTCTCTCCGCAGCTCGGCCCCCGACATCAGTCCCCTCGACTTTTATTCTGGTTTGCCTTGGCCATATAGGATTATTGAAGGATTTTTTCCGCCACACCGCCAGAGCCTCACGGGTGTGCGGCCATCTTGGATGTGCGCCACCTAGCGCCCCATCTGGTGCACAAGTTACTAACTTGTGTAACGATATATCTGTAAGAGACAGTAGTTAGTGACAGATTCCTTACCTTAGAATATCCCCAGGCGTCAGACTGGATCCGGAAAGTTTTTGCGTAGCAGTACCCTTGCGCGTCGGTAGGCGGCGTCGTGCGGCTCCGCGTCCGTCGTCGGCGTCGTGATCGCCGGGATGACGTCGCGGGCAGTACTTAGACGCCGCCCCTGCGCGCTGACGTCTGTTCTGTACACGACTTTCCGCGCCAGGAACGCAGAGCCATGCAAGAAGCTGACATAGGTGTCTGAAAAATACTAGGGCCCTGAAAGGGATGTCCTTAACCCTAGAAATCAGTTCGCAGAACGGGGAGGATGGGTGGGCGGTAGGGAATCTGTCACTAACTACTGTCTCTTACAGATATATCGTTACACAAGTTAGTAACTTGTGCATCTGAAAGAGACACGTTAGTGACAGATTCCTTACCTTAGAATAGATACCCCAGCAATACCAACCCCGGTGGTGGGTCTGCGAACAAAGATCAGACAAGGAAGTCCCGGAGAACAGAACGGCCAAAGAAGCCGTCCCTCCGGACTTGGCTGTCAAGGCAGTAATGTTTGGTAAACGTGTGCAGCGAGGCCCACGTAGCTGCCTGACATATATCCTGTAACGGAACCCCGCGGCCTAAAGCCGTGGTAGCCGCTGTTGCCCTGGTGGAATGGGCACGCAGCCCAACAGGAGGCTCCTTCTTAGCCAAAGAATAACAGGCTTTGATACACATAGTGACCCAGCGGGAGATGGTCCTTTTGTGTACCGCCCGACCTTTTGGCGCCCACGTAGCCAACAAAGAGCTGGTCATCCACCCGGAACTGGTGTGTGCGGTTGATGTAAAAGAAAGCGCACGTTTTGGGTCCAGACGGTGGAGCCTCTCTTCCTCTCTGGAAGGATGCGGAGGTGGGAAAAAGGTGGGCAAAGTGATGGTCTGCCCAATATGGAAGGCAGTAACCACCTTTGGCAAGAAGGACGGACGCGTCCTAAGAACAACCTTGTCTGGATGAACAGACAGAAAGGGAGGTTTGAAAGAAAGAGCCTGGAGCTCACTCACCCGCCGAGCAGATGTGATGGCCACCAGGAATGCTGTCTTCAGAGTAAGAAGACGAAGAGGACAATTATGTAGAGGCTCAAAGGGAGCGCACATTAAGAAGGTAAGAACCAAGTTCAAGTCCCACTGAGGCATTACAAACGGAACAGGAGGAAAGAGGTGTGTAATGCCTTTAAGAAACCTGTTAACCACAGGGGACTTGAAAAGGGAGGGCTGATCAGGAAGCCTGAGGAAGGCTGATATGGCACAAAGATAGCCCTTGATGGTACCCAGGGCAGAACCTTGTTGGGCCAGAGATAGAAGGAACAGAAGAACCTCAGAAAGAGGGGCAGAAAGGGGATTCACAGCCTTTGCTGTGCACCATGCCACAAACTTGTTCCACCTGCAGGCGTATACCACCTTAGTGGAGGGACGCCTGGCTGCCAGAATCACATCACAAACTTCGGGAGGCAAGTCGAAAGGAATGAACTGCCGCCGCTCAATCTCCACGCAAGCAGGTGGAGGCTGGACAGGTTCGGGTGGAGGACCGTCCCCTGCTGCTGCGACAGAAGATCCTCCCGAAGAGGCAGACGGATCGGGGGATCTACGCTCATACTGAGTAGCTCGGGATACCAAACTCTTCGAGCCCAGTCCGGAGCCACAAGGATGACTTGGGCCCGGTCGCGCCGAATCTTCTTCAACACTCTGGGTAGAAGTGGTATAGGCGGAAAGGCGTACAACAGACCGCAACTCCACTCGCGACGAAAAGCATCGCCGAGCGAGTGCCGCCTTGGAAATTCCAACGCGCAGAACTGATGACATTGCGCGTTCTCTTCGGTGGCGAATAGATCTAACCAAGGCTCTCCCAACTGCAGAAAGAGACCTTGCGCCACTTCCGAGTGAAGACGCCATTCGTGATCCATCATGTACCTGCGGCTGAGTTCGTCCGCCCTGGCGTTCAGGGAACCTGCCAGGTGTTGAACCATCAGGAACATGCCCTGATGTTCCAGCCATGTCCAGAGGCGCAGAGCCTCCTGACAGAGGGTCCACGACCCCACCCCGCCTTGTTTGTTGCAGTACCACATGGCGGTGGTGTTGTCTGTGAACACCTGTACTACCTTCCCTTTGACAGAGGGAAGGAATGCCTTGAGTGCAAGTCGGATCGCCCGGAGCTCCAGAAAGTTGATATGGAGCCGGGACTCCGCCGAAGACCAGAGGCCTCTGATCTCCGCCTCTCCCATGTGACCGCCCCATCCCAGAAGGGACGCGTCCGTCACAACTGTGTGCTCTGGCTGGGGAAGGGAGAGGGATCTGCCCATGACCCATTGCCGGTTCGAGAGCCAACACTGCACCTGTTTTGCAGCCCCCTCCGAGATCTGGACGTGATCGGACAGGTTGCCCTGGTGCTGCGCCCACTGGAACTTCAGGTCCCACTGCAGAGCCCGCATATGCCATCTGGCATGATCGACCAGCAGGATGCAGGAGGCCATGAGGCCCAGCAGCCTCAGGGTCATCCGTACCGAAACCCAGGATAAAGGCTGAAAGATTGGAATCATAGCCTGAATATCCCGGACTCGCCGTTCGGGAGGAAAGGCCCGAAACTGCGTCGTGTCCAGAACTGCTCCGATGAAAAGGAGCTGTGGAGAAGGAATCAGATGCGACTTCGGCACATTGATGGAAAATCCCAGCGAGTGCAGGAGTTCGGCCGTAGTCTGGAGGTGGGAGACGACTGCCTGGGACGAGCCCGCCTTCAGCAGCCAGTCGTCGAAGTAGGGGAAGACTGGAACCCCTGCCCGGCGCAGATGAGCTGCGACCACCGCCATCACTTTCGTGAACACCCGAGGGGCACTTGTAAGGCCAAAGGGGAGCACGGTGAACTGAAAATGCTCGAGGCCTACCGTGAACCGTAGGTAACGCCGGTGGGCCGGCAGGACGGGGATGTGGAAATAAGCGTCCTGCAAGTCCAACGCTACCATCCAGTCTCCAGGGTCGAGGGCAGTCAAGACCTGAGCTAGGGTGAGCATCTTGAACTTCTCCTTCCGGAGGAAGCGATTGACGTTCCGGAGGTCCAAGATAGGACGCATGTCCTCCTTGTCCTTTTTGGGCACCAGAAAGTAGTGGGAGTAGCAACCACGTCCTACTTCTAGGGTCGGAACATGCTCGATGGCCCTCTTGGCCAAGAAGGCCGTGACTTCCTTCTGCAGAAGCACCAAGTGATCCCCTGACATGCGGTGGAATTGAGGTGGCATGGCTGGGGGGGGGTGGTCTCGAAGGGGAGGGAGTAGCCCCTTCGGACAATGTCCAAGACCCAACTGTCCGAGGTGATGGGACGCCAGTGGTGAAGGTGATGGCGGACCCTGCCCCCTACTGGCGTGCTGTGCACCTGAAAGGAAGGACTAGGAGGGCTTGGAGGCCGCGGACGGGTTGGAGGTGGTGGCCTGACCCGCACGCTGGTTGCCCGAACCGCCACGGCGGTATCCACGTCCTCGGCCACGCGAAGATGCTTGCTGCGCGGGCCGGTGGCTGGGCAGCTGACGTGACTGGGCGCCCCTTCCGTGGCCACGAAAGGGGCGAAAAGCAGAGGTGAGCGGAGGGCGTACAACAGAAAGGCCCAGGGACTTGGCAGTAGCCCGTGAGTCCTTAAAACGCTCCAGCGCATGGTCTGCCTTTGAACCAAAAAGACCGACTCCATCAAAGGGCATGTCCATGAGTGTATTCTGGACATCACCCGAGAAACCAGTTCTCAGCCAGGCGTGGCGACGTAGCGCCACCGTCGTTGCAAGCGATCTGCCCAGCGAGTCGGCGGTATCAAGGCCACAACGTATGGTGTATTTAGCCGCATCTCTTCCTTCCGCAATGGCGCGGGTAAGCAGTCTGGACCTCCTCAGAACACTGTGGCAAAACAGCCGCCACCGAATCCCACAGGGAGTGGGTATATCGGCCCAAAAGGCAAGCGGTGTTGACGGACCGCAAGCCAGCACTGGAGGAAGAAAAAGCCTTCTTCCCAAATTGGTCCAGGCGTTTGGATTCCCTATCCGGAGGGGCGGTAGGGAAGGCGGTTTGGGAGGCAGAGGCTTGGACAACCAAGCTCTCGGGGGTGGGATGTTGGGAGAGAAACAAGGGGTCGCCCGGAGCAGGGCGATGGCGTCGGGGCACGTTCCTATCCACAGGAGCCCCTGTGGTGGGCTTGGACCAGGCGCCCAAAAGAACGTCAGTGAGTGCATCATTAAACGGCAGCACAGTCTCCGTGGAGGAAGCTGCCGGCTGAAGCACTTCCGTCAGGAGATTAGTCCTGACAGCCACAGTGCAAGGCTCCAGCTGCTCTACGCAACACCGTTGCGAAATTAGCTCCCTCCTCCGTAGCCACGGGAGGAGACAGCATGCCAGTGTCAGGGGAAGTATCTAGACCACTGGCATCCCCAAGTTCCTCAGCCCAGTCCTGATCATACTCACACTGTTGTGTGAGAAGGTCTTCCGACCCCTCCCAGCTCTCCTGGTCCTCCTCTGGTTCAAAATATGGAGGAGGGACATTTGGGACCCAAGGTCTCAACGGCGCCGGAGCCGGCGTCGAGCGACGTCGGTCCGGCTCCATGTCCGGAGCCGGAGATAACCGGGGAACGACGCCGTCCGGAGCCCCGGACGGCGTCAGGAACGGCACCGGGGACATCGGCGGAGGCGTGGTTAGGTCACCCGGCGTCGATGGGGGTTGCGGTACCACCGGAGCCGGAATAGAGGCCGTGGCTGGAGCCGAGGCTGGGATCAAGGCTGGCGGGACAGGCGACGCCGGGACCGGAGTCGTCGGCGACGCCGGAGCAACCCCATCAGGGCCCGCGGGGCCCGAAGAGGCGGGCCATGGCCGACAGGAATTCCTGTATTTCGGCCGGAGTCGCCCCCGAACCCGGAAAGGACGGGTAATGCGGGGGCGGCTCCACAGGCACGTCCGGGGCCGCGGGGCGGGGATGGTGCCGACAGGGGCCTCAGCCGAGTCGCGAGACCGGCGAGGCGAAGTCTTAGAGCGATGACGCTTCTTAGACTTTTTGTGCTTCGACTTACCCGAGGAGCGCAAAGACTTGGACTCCGACGACCGGCGGGGGCTCCGCGACCGGCCCCTCGACCTCTCACGGGACCGGGGCTTGGTGCGGCGCGGAGCCGACTGCCGGACCTCGAGTAGCTTTCGAGACCGCTCTCGCAAAGCCTTCGGGTTAAGTTTCCGGCAGTCAGGACACGACTTCGTGTCGTGGTCTCGGCCGAGACAGTAGAGACACTCTAGATGCGGGTCTGTGATCGACATCATTCGACCACAGGCGTCGCATGGCTTGAAGCCGGGCAACCCTACGACACCTAGGAGTCGATGAAGACTCGAAAAGAAACAGTGAAAAATTCACCAAAAATTTAGTCAAAAATTGACTAGGGCACTGCTCTTCCCGGATCTGCGCTTACTGGCGCGGAAAAAGAAGAACTGACGTCAGCGCGCAGGGGCGGCATCTAAGTACTGCCCGCGACGTCATCCCGGCGATCACGACGCCGACGACGGACGCGGAGCCGCACGACGCCGCCTACCGACGCGCAAGGGTACTGCTACGCAAAAACTTTCCGGATCCAGTCTGACGCCTGGGGATATTCTAAGGTAAGGAATCTGTCACTAACGTGTCTCTTTCAGATATCAGGGTTTTTCCTCTGGGCTTTTTTTACCAACCAGTCCCTCTCAGGGATAGGTCTGATAATATCCCCAGGGCACTTCCCCGAGGTGGGTGGTTAAATAGAATAGCACCTAGGCAACAGCCTGCCTCTATGGCCCACTCATCCTTTGTAATAGATGGTCAGACTGGTGTCGATCCCTCACTGGAACTAAAAAATAGATTTGTCTTAACCGGGTTGGAGGAGTGTGATTGACTGAGGATCTCTACGCCCTCCGAGACGGAGCCTGTTGTACTTACCCAGTCCCCAGTAGAGGTAGTTGAGGGGCCCACAGGTGAGAGACCCAACAACTTTTTATCTTGGAACATTGCAGGGCTGGCAAATAAGCTTCAAGACCCATTGTGGGTCCGATTTGTGAAGCAATTACTGGTAATTAGCCTTCAAGAAACATGGTCAGTGGATTGCGACCTATTCTTGGAAGGTTATAAGGCTTTTTTTGTCCCAGCCACCCCTTCGGCGAGTGGAAGACCCAAGGGTGGCCTAGTTGTATACATATCTGTGGCTGTCGATTGCCAGATTAAGGTTGTGTCATCCACAAACCCAGGAATTCTGGCATTGTCAGCCAAAAGAGGGAGCACCAGATGGGGCCTTATTAACTTCTACAACTCGGTGGCCTGTCCTCATGGTGCTTGTAACATTACCACCTTGGGAGCATTTATAAGACAATCTTTTGGCCCTATCCTACATTATCTTTTGGTTTCTGGCGATTTTAACAAACATCCCTGTGGTAACCCAATACTATCCTGTAATTCTGAGTTGGGTTGCCCCCGTATGAGGGGGTTTCACTTTGAACATCATGCCCAGGGGGAATTGTTGAATAATATGATAAATGAACTGGACATGGTGGCCTTGATGTCCTTAACTGCCCCGCAAACCAAATGCTCTGTGCCAACTTTTAAAGGCCGTGGTAGGGGGTCGTTTATAGATTTTATTTTAATCTCTTCTCCCTTGCAATCCTTATTTCACGGTTTTAATATTATGGAGAGCGAATTTAGTGACCACAACCCACTAAGTGTTCACATGTTGGGCCCATTATCAGTACGAATTGGCGATGTCTCAACCAAGGGTGCTCTGAGACCGACTGATGGCAAGCGAAGACTTAAATGGTCTCAGATTTCCCCAGATAAATTTTACAGCGAAGTAAATGCATCCTGTGCCCCAGAGTTAGCACTATGCACAGCTGCAGGTTCCTCCCCTAATGAGATTATTGGCGCATACGAATCAATAGCGCGTAAAGTTGGCGAAATCCTAAGTGTCCCGGCTAGCAGAACTGCCATTCACGGGCCCAGATGGTTTGACTCTCAGTGCTCCAAGGCAGCAAAGAAGCTGAGGACAGCCCTGTCAGCCAAACCAAGAATTCAAACCGAGGTACGCGTTTGTCGTAAAGAATATAAGTCAGCTCTGGTTAGACGGAAGGGTGCCTTGAAGGAGGAGGCGTGGAGGGAGCTGATTGATTCAAGCACTCTTAGGAACAGCTCCAAGTTCTGGAATGTTGTGAATCGACCCCTTTTTGGTCAGGAAGTGGGGGGGCCTTAGACTCTCATATTACAGAGGAGTGGGTGCTTCACTTTAAATCTATGTTTGACTGCCCTAGCGAGCATAGTTGCCAAGAGAGTCGGGACACAAATGTCCCTGTAATAATTTTTGAAAAGGGTGAGGTTATGGCTGGTATTGCAGGGCTATCCATTAACAAAGCGCCGGGCCCAGATGGGATTCCTCCGGACTTATTTAAGTCCGACCCTCCGTTCTGGGCCTTGATACTGGAGGCTGTGTTTAACGCAGCGGCAAAGAATGGCTGTCCTCAGTCATGGGCCTCTTCTACCATAGTCCCTGTTTTCAAGAAGGGCGATAGGAACACACCCACTGTTACAGGCCAATCTCCCTCATTGACTCGGTGGTCAAGGTGGTAGGACGTATTCTTTTGCAGAGATTATCAACTTGGGCAGAGGAGCATGAGATCCTGTCAGATGTCCAGTATGGATTCCGGTCGGGACGTTCTACTGTTGCTCAGTGTCTCAATCTATCTATGATACTAAGCAAATATACTGTTGCACGCCCCAGCACTATCTACCTTGCCTTCATGGCCTTGTCCTCCGCATTTGATTGCGTTAATAGGGTTAAATTGTGGCAGTCCATGAGGGCAATGGGGGTGGATAACAGTATTGTTAATTTCCTAGAGGACCTGCATAAATCAACCAAAGCTAATGTCAGGTTTTCTCAGGACCTTCGGGTCACTAGGGACCTTGAGATTAAGAGGGGAGTACGGCAAGGTTGCATTTTGGCTCCATTTTTGTTTAATTTTTATATCAACGATTTGGAGACTGTACTAAGAGCAACTGGAGTTGATTACCCATGTGTAGGGCGGCGTGGTATTCCCGTCTTGCTTTATGCGGACGACGCCGTCCTTTTATCTAGAACTGCAATGGGCTTGCAATCTCTTTTAACAGCATTTTCTAGATTCATGACTGATCGGGACCTGGCAATAAATAATTCCAAATCCTATGCAATGAAAGTGGGGCAACATTCCAAAAAGAGTTTCCAATTCAGTGTTGGCCCTGCTAAGATCCCCGTACTAACGTATTTTCCTATTTAGGGGTTCTTTTCGATGACCAATTAAAATGGGGTCCTTTAATCTCGAGGAAAAAGGGGGACCTGGCCCGGGTAAATGCGGCAATCTTTAATTTTTCCTCCAAAATAGGGAAGAAACCAACAGGAGCTATGTTGAAAGTCTATCAAGCCAAAAGCATGGCCATAGCTACCTATGGTAGCGAAATCTGGGGATATACTGCAGTGGATGCCCTTCAGGTGGCGGAGAACGACTTTCTGAAGCGCCTATTGTGTGTTCCGCGTGGAACCCCTAACCTAGTGGTCCATGAGGAACTGGGGGTTCCCAACTTAAGCGATGTCCCCTTGGTTTTCTGGTTGAAGTGCTGGCTGAACAAAGATTTAACTCTCAACCATTTAATTTTAAGAGAGTGTGTGTCTCTCGACAATGCAGCCCGAATTCCTTGGCTTAAGTACATTAAAAGCAGTCTGGAAGGGGTAGGGCGTGGCGATTTATTTTGTAAACCTGAATCCATTGTCAAGAAGGATGTGGAATTAATCAGGGTAGCCTTCTTGACCTCAAGGAAAGTGGACAGGGAAGCGCAGGAGATGCTGAAACCTAGCGTTCGTATGTTTTTAATGCTTAAAACAACCCCGACAACGGAATCTTATTTTATGGGGTTTCTATCAACACACAAGAAGTTTTTATTAACTAGGTTTCGGATGAACCTGTTTCACCTCGTGTTAGCCAGGCCTAAGGGATACAGCAGAGCTCAAGTGCTAGCTCCCTGCGGCTGCGACGGACAGTCTCCGCAGGATTTGCTGCATTTTATGTTTCTATGTAAGTTGTATGAAACCCGCCGAAGGCATTTTTTGGTTCCCATTTTAAAAAGAATGAATTTTAGACAGGCCCGTCCTGCCCTTATGTATCTTCAACTGCTGAAAGAGGACTGCATCATTTTTATAGTAGGGTTTTTAAAAGCTTCTGTGAAATCTAGGGCCTATATGGATGTGTAGACATTGGATGATCTAGGTATGTTTTATTGATTTAGTTGATCTAGCTCGCGGTATAAGGTAAATACATCTGGAAGTCATGCTTTTTTGGCACTTTGCACTTTAAGGCCTCGAATAAATTTGGGCGGGTGGGTAGTGGGTTTTTATCTATAAATTGTGTAAGAGGTTTTGACTTTTTATGTTTTAATGTATTAATGTTTTTATGTACCTGTATCCGTGTAACTTTTATGGTTTTCTGATGTAAAACCGAATAAAGTTTATTTGATTGATTGATTGAAGTCACTGTTACTGGATGGCATTACGGGTTGGTGTACCTCTGCTCCGACCTTTGAAATTACTTCTGCAGTTGCCTCTGAAATACCCTCTGAATGGAGAGGTGTGAGTTTGCAATCTGTATCCGGATGCAGAGACATCTGTAGATATCGCTTTGGTACCTGCTCTGTAAGGGGAGCCGCGAAAGGAGCCCCGATGAGTGGGTGTTTGCAGTGCTCCCATTGATTTGGCAACCTTAGTGTCTTTCTTAATTTTTTCTAAGGTCTCATCTACTTGTGGGCCGAAGAGATGCTCTTTATCAAACGGGACGTTCAGTAAAGATTGCCAGACTTCTGGTTTAAATCCCAAGATACGCAGCCAGGCATGCCTGCGTAGGAGGACACTTGTATTGATGTCTCTGGCGGTAGTATCTGCAGAGTCCAGTGCAAATTTAATGGAAGAGTTGGAAATTAACTTTCCTTCCTGAACAAGTTCTTGCCCATTCTTTTTATGTTCTTCTGGTAGATATTGGAGGAGTTCCTCCATCTCATCCCAGTGAGCTCTGTCATATCTAGCTAATAACCCCTGTGTGTTTGCAATTTGCCAATGATTTGTGGGTTGTGCATTAACCCGTTTGCCTGGCACATCAATGAGTTTGGATTCTTTATCAGGAGGTGGTGCATCGGCTGTAGTTTGAGAGTTAGCCATTTGAGACAACTAGGGAGTCTGGTTGGAGCTGGCCTTGAATAGAAATTGGGTATGAAGGTACAGCCTTATATTTCTTATCTGGGTGATAATGCGAGCCCATGCAGGATCCTTAAAGAGATCGTCTGCATGGCGCATCATACCTTTAAGCATTGGAAGAGACTGAGACTGAGTGTGTGGTGCACAATACCTCCAAACAAAAATCTTCCTCCATGGATTCTTTATGTAGTGGAACCCCATGGTATGCTGATGCCCTTGCAATAAGCTCTTGATACAATGTAGTGTCAGGAGGTGAGGGTTTGGCATGGTATAGGTCTAGATCTATATCCCCTGGGGGGTCTATGTCATCATCGTGCCAAGGGTCTGGTGGTGGTGTTACGTCACAAGTGTCATCACCCCTCCCCCCCCATCTGCATCTGAGTCTGTATGTGGAGATCCCTGAGGTGCAATATTTAAGGCATTCTGTGGTGAATGAGGTACAGATGGTAGAGGTGGTAGTGAGATGTAGAAGTAGGGGGAATAGGGTGCAGAGGACTTGTAGCCTTGTCCTCCTTATTTTTCTTCATAGGCAGTGGCAAATCAATGGCTTCTTGAAAAGAAGTTTGCCGCATACCAGAAGGCACTTATGCAGTCTTTGTAATAATGCAGCCAGCATCTGGATGGATATGGATCCATTTTTGTTTCGGACCTAGTCTCTCCTGCATGGTTTCCAAAATAGGCTCTGAGAGTGTAGCGCGATTCGATTTTGTTTTCGGTACCGAAGGTTTCGGAGCCGAACCGCTTTCAGTTTTCGGAACCGGAGTGGTTGGAGCCGAAGAGGTGGCATCTCGGCTCGGTGCTGAACCAGAAGGCTTTATATGTGCTTTCGGTGCCAGGCCTGAGGGCGGGGCAGATGAAGCTGAATCTCAGTGCCTACCATGGCCAGATAGCAGCCCGAAGCCTTTTGTTCAGTGGAAACCGAGAGTTTTAGTGTGGGCAGGTGAGGAGTTTGAGTACTCATGGTACCTTGACCCGGCAGTAGTTCATGCAATTCCAAATTGATCTCCAATTTGGAGTCCGAATCTCCAACTGAAAAGGTCTCCTCTTCTTTGGCCGCAGAGGCATGGAGTTCTTTCTCTTCCTCTCTGAAGATATCGGGCGTGTACTCGATTTCGCGTCTCTGCATTTCTCTGCGCCATGCCCAATGGTCTCGCAGGCTCTTTTTTGATCGAAACGACCAACAGGCCTCACAATTTTCTTCGCTGTGCTCAGGGGGATAAGCACAGATTGCAGACCTCGTGAATGTGGGTCCGCGGGTACTTTGAATGGCACTGGGGGCAGAATATAAACAGAGTCCTTTCCATCAGAGTTTCACCAACAGAGCAGAGTGAGAGTAAAGGCAGCCCGAGCGGGCGAAGCCTGAAGGCCACGATCGGAACTTGCTGACCCGATGAATGAGAGGCTTCAGAACTTCGATACGGGAGGAAGGAAAACGCGTTCGAAACAATACTGAGGGTAGAGTGGATTACGCACTGAAAGGATCCAGAAAACGGTCTCGAAGCACAAGTTACTAACTTGTGTAACGATATATCTGTAAGAGACAGTAGTTAGTGACAGATTCCTTACCTTAGAATATCCCCAGGCGTCAGGCTGGATCCGGAAAGTTTTTGCGTAGCAGTACCCTTGCGCGTCGGTAGGCGGCGTCGTGCGGCTCCGCGTCCGTCGTCGGCGTCGTGGTCGCCGGGATGACGTCGCGGGCAGTACTTAGGCGCCGCCCCTGCGCGCTGACGTCAGTTCTGTACACGACTTTCCGCGCCAGGAACGCAGAGCCATGCAAGAAGCTGACATAGGTGTCTGAAAAATACTAGGGCCCTGAAAGGGATGTCCTTAACCCTAGAAATCAGTTCGCAGAACGGGGAGGATGGGTGGGCGGTAGGAATCTGTCACTAACTACTGTCTCTTACAGATATATCGTTACACAAGTTAGTAACTTGTGCATCTGAAAGAGACACGTTAGTGACAGATTCCTTACCTTAGAATAGATACCCCAGCAATACCAACCCCGGTGGTGGGTCTGCGAACAAAGATCAGACAAGGAAGTCCTGGAGGACAGAACGGCCAAAGAAGCCGTCCCTCCGGACCTGACTGTCAAGGCAGTAATGCTTTGTAAACGTGTGCAGCGAGGCCCACGTAGCTGCCTGACAGATAACCGGCAGCGGAACACCGCAGCCCAAGGCCGTGGTAGCAGCCGTTGCCCTGGTGGAATGGGCACGCAGCCCAACAGGAGGCTCCTTCTTAGCCAAAGAATAGCAGGTCTTGATGCACAAGGTAACCCAGCAGGAGATGGTCCTCTTGTGCACCGCCCGACCTTTTTGGCGCCCACGTAGCCAACAAAGAGCTGGTCATCCACCCGGAAGTGTTTTGTGCGGTCAATATAGAAGGAGAGCGCACGTTTTGGGTCCAGACGGTGGAGCCTCTCTTCCTCTCTGGAAGGATGCGGAGGCGGAAAGAAGGTGGGCAAAGTGATGGTCTGCCCAATGTGGAAAGCAGTAACCACCTTTGGCAAGAAGGACGGACGCGTCCGAAGAACAACCTTGTCTGGATGAACAGACAGAAAGGGAGGTTTGCAAGATAGAGCCTGGAGCTCACTCACCCGCCGAGCGGAGGTGATGGCCACCAGAAAGGCTGTCTTCAGAGTCAGAAGACGAAGAGGACAGTTATGTAGAGGCTCAAAGGGAGCGCACATTAAAAAGGTAAGAACCAAGTTCAAGTCCCACTGAGGCATCACAAACGGAACAGGAGGGAAGAGGTGTGTAATGCCTTTTAAGAACCTGTTAACAACAGGGGACTTGAAAAGGGAGGGCTGATCAGGGAGCCTGAGGAAGGCCGAGATAGCACAAAGATAACCCTTGATGGTACCCAGGGCAGAACCCTGTTGGGCCAGAGAGAGAAGGAACAGAAGGACCTCAGAAAGAGGGGCAGAAAGGGGATTCACAGCCTTTGCTGTGCACCATGCCACAAATTTGTTCCACCTGCAGGCGTATACCACCTTAGTGGAGGGACGCCTGGCTGCCAGAATCACATCACAAACTTCGGGAGGCAAGTCGAAAGGAATCAACTGCCGCCGCTCAATCTCCACGCATGCAGGTGTAGACTGGACAGGTTCGGGTGGAGGACCGTCCCCTGCTGCTGCGACAGAAGATCCTCCCGAAGAGGCAGACGGATCGGGGATCTACGCTCATATTGAGTAGCTCGGGATACCAAACTCTTCGAGCCCAGTCCGGAGCCACAAGAATGACTTGGGCCCGGTTGTGCCGAATCTTCTTCAACACTCTGGGTAGAAGTGGTATAGGCGGAAAGGCGTACAACAGACCGCAACTCCACTCGTGACGAAAAGCGTCGCCGAGCGAGTGCCGCCTTGGAAATTCCAACGCGCAGAACTGATGACATTGCGCGTTCTCTTCGGTGGCGAATAGATCTAACCAAGGCTCTCCCCACTGTAGAAAGAGTCCTTGCGCCACTTCCGAGTGAAGACGCCATTCGTGATCCATCATGCACCTGCGGCTGAGTTCGTCCACCCTGGCGTTCAGCGAACCTGCCAGGTGTTGAACCATCAGGAACATGCCCTGATGTTCCAGCCATGTCCAGAGGCGCAGAGCCTCCTGACGACCCCACCCGCCTTGTTTGTTGCAGTACCACATGGCGGTGGTGTTGTCTGTGAACACCTGCACTACCTTCCCTTTGACAGAGGGAAGGAATGCCTTGAGTGCAAGTCGGATCGCCCGGAGCTTCAGAATGTTGATATGGAGCCGGGACTCCGCCGGAGACCAGAGGCCTCTGATCTCCGCCTCTCCCATGTGACCGCCCCATCCCAGAAGGGACGCGTCCGTCACAACTGTGTGCTCTGGCTGGGGAAGGGAGAGGGATCTGCCCATGACCCATTGCCGGTTCGAGAGCCACCACTGCAACTGTTTTGCAGTCCCCTCCGAGATCTGGACGTGATCGGACAGGTTGCCCTGGTGCTGCGCCCACTGGAACTTCAGGTCCCACTGCAGAGCCCGCATATGCCATCTGGCATGATTGACCAGCAGGATGCAGGAGGCCATGAGGCCCAGCAGCCTCAGGGTCATCCGTACCAAAACCCAGGATAAAGGCTGAAAGATCGGAATCATAGCCTGAATATCCCGGACTCGCCGTTCGGGAGGATAGGCCCGAAACTGCGTCGTGTCCAGAACTGCTCCGATGAAAAGGAGCTGTGGAGAAGGAATCAGATGCGACTTCGGCACATTGATGGAGAACCCCAGCGAGTGCAGGAGTTCGGCCGTAGTCTGGAGGTGGGAGACGACTGCCTGGGACGAGCCCGCCTTCAGCAGCCAGTCGTCGAGGTAGGGGAAGATTGAAACCCCTGCCCGGCGCAGATGAGCTGCGACCACCGCCATCACTTTCGTGAACACCCGAGGGGCACTGGTAAGGCCAAAGGGGAGCACAGTGAACTGAAAATGCTCGAGGCCTACCGAGGACCACAGGTAACGCCGGTGGGCCGGCAGGACGGGGATGTGGAAATAAGCGTCCTGCAAGTCCAACGCTACCAACCAGTCTCCAGGCTCGAGGGCAGTCAAGACCTGAGCTAGGGTGAGCATCTTGAACTTCTCCTTCCGGAGGAAGCGATTGACGTTCCGGAGGTCCAAGATAGGACGCATGTCCTCCTTGTCCTTTTTGGGCACCAGGAAGTAGTGGGAGTAGCAACCACGCCCTACTTCTGGGGTCGGAACATGCTCGATGGCCCTCTTGGCCAAGAGGGCCGTGACTTCCTTCTGCAGAAGTACCAAGTGATCCCCTGACATGCGGTGGAATTGAGGTGGCATGGCTGGGGGGTGGACTCGAAGGGGAGGGAGTAGCCCCTTCGGACAATGTCCAAGACCCACCTGTCCGAGGTGATGGTACGCCAGTGGGGAAGGTGATGGCGGACCCTGCCCCCTACTGGCGTGCTGTGCACCTGAAAGGAGGGACTAGGATGGTTTGGAGGCCGCGGACGGGTTGGAGGTGGTGGCCTGACCCGCACGCTGGTTGCCCGATCCGCCACGGCGGAATCCACGTCCTCGGCCACGCGAAGACGCCTGCTGCGCGGGCCGGTGGCTGGGCTGCTGACGTGAAGGGCGCCCCTACCGTGGCCACGATAGGGGCGAAAAGCAGAAGTCAGCGGAGGGCGTGTAGCAGAAAGGCCCAGGGACTTTGCAGTAGCCCGTGAGTCCTTAAAGCGCTCCAACGCATGGTCTGCTTTGGACCCAAAAAGACCGACTCCATCAAAGGGCATGTCCATGAGAGTATTCTGGACATCCCCTGAAAAACCAGTGGTCCTCAGCCAGGCGTGGCGTTGTAGCGCCACCGTCGTTGCAATAGACCTGCCCAGCGAGTCGGCGGTATCAAGGCCACATCGGATTGTGTATTTGGCCGCATCCCTTCCTTCCGCAATGGCGCGGGAAAGCAGTGTCTGGACCTCCTCAGAACACTGGGGCAAAACATTCGCCACCGAATCCCACAAGGAGTGGGTATATCGGCCCAAAAGGCAAGCGGTGTTGATGGACCGCAAGCCAGCACTGGAGGAAGAAAAACCCTTCTTCCCAAATTGATCCAGGCGTTTGGATTCCCTATCCGGAGGGGCGGTAGGGAAGGCGGTTTGGGAAGCGGAGGCTTGGACAACCAAGCTCTCAGGGGTGGGGTGGACAGAGAGAAACAGGGGTCGCCCGGAGCTGGGCGATGGCGTCGGGACACGTTCCTATCCACAGGAGCCCCTGTGTTGGGCTTGGACCAGGCGCCCAAAAGAACGTCAGTGAGGGCGTCGTTAAACGGCAGCACAGTCTCCGTAGAGGAGGCTGCCGGCTGAAGCACCTCTGTCAAGAGATTAACCTTGACCGCCACAGCAGGGAGTTGGAGATGTAAGGCTCCAGCCGCCCTACGCAACACCGTTGCAAAATTGGCTCCCTCCTCCGTAGCCACGGGAGGAGACAGTATGCCAGTGTCAGGGGAAGTATCTAGACCACTGGCATCCCCTAGACCCTCTGTCCAGTCCTCATCGTACTGACACTGTTGTGTCAGAGGGTCATCAGACCCCTCCCAGTCCTCCTGGTCCTCCTCCGGTTCAAAATAAGGGGGAGGAGGGACATTTGGGACCCAAGGTCTCATCGGCGCCGGAACCGGCGTCGAGCGACGTCGGTCCGGATCCATGTCCGGAGCCGGAAGGAACTGGGGAACGACGCCGCCCGGAGCCCCAGGCGGCGTCGAGAACGGCACCGGAGCCGTCGGCGACGCCGGAGGTGTCGTTAGGTCGACCGGCGTCGATGGGGGTTGTGGAGCCGGGATCGAGGCCGGGGCCGGAGCCGGGATCGAGGCCGGGGCCGGAGCCGGGATCGAGGCTGGAGGCACGGGCGACGCCGGGGCCGGAGCCGTCGGCGACGCCGGAGCAACCCCATCAGGGCCCGCGGGGCCCGAAGGCGCACCAGAGGGACCTGGAGGCCCGAAGAGGCGGGCCATGGCCGACAGGAATTTCTGCACTTTGGCCGGATCCGCCCCCGAACCCGGGAAGGGCGGGTATTGCGGGGGCGACTCCACAGGCATGTCCGGGGCCGCGGGGGCGGGGACGGTGCCGGGAGGGGCCTCAGCCGAGTCGCGAGACCGGCGAGGCGAAGTCCTAGAGCGATGATGCTTTTTGGACTTCTTGTGTTTCGACTTACCGGACGAAGAAGACTTCGACGCCGACGACCGGTGTGGACTCCGCGATCGACCCCTGGACCTCTCACGCGACCGGGGCTTCCGCGGAGCCGAATGCCAGGCCTCGAGGAGCTTTCAAGACCGCTCTCGCAAAGCTTTCGGGTTGAGGGCCTGGCAGTCGGTACAAGACTCCGTGTCGTGGCCTCGGCCGAGGCAGAAGAGACACTCCCAATGCGGGTCGGTGACGGACATCATCCGAGCACAGGCGCCGCAACGTTTGAAACCGGGCATCCCTACGACACCTTGATAGAGAAAAACAGTGAAACAATTCACCAAAAAGTTTGGTCAAAAAATGACCAGGGCACTGCTCTTCCCGGATCTGCGCTTGCTGGCGCGGAAAAAGAAGAACTGATGTCAGCGCGCAGGGGCGGCGCCTAAGTACTGCCCGCGACGTCATCCCGGCGACCACGACGCCGACGACGGACGCGGAGCCGCACGACGCCGCCTACCGACGCGCAAGGGTACTGCTACGCAAAAAACTTTCCGGATCCAGCCTGACGCCTGGGGATATTCTAAGGTAAGGAATCTGTCACTAACGTGTCTCTTTCAGATCCAGAGCACAGCAATAGACATCTGAACCCGAGGCTGGAAAGAAAGCAATCTAACAATGGAGGAGATGCCCATATGCAGTATTACCAAGAGGAAGAGTCACCTTACCTCATGACTCCAAAGACTTCTTCGAATAAAAAGAACTTGCACACATCCGGACCCAACACTAGATGGCAGGAGTATGCAGAGCATGTGTATTTACAGCCACACATGACTCGAACATCTTGTTCCTTGGACGTATTGGTTTTGCCAGTGCTGCTTGCTGATGCTATGTAGCATCAGACAAAATAAATAAAAATAAAAGTAAGTGCGACAATGTGGCCGATGGACACGTAATTTTGTAGGCGGGCAACTGCATGATGACCAATATGGGCAGTGATTCGTTTTCTTAGTATGGCATTATTTAATCATCATTAAAAAAAAAAAAGTTTAATTATCTTATGTCCGAGCTGAAGTTTGCCGTTTTGGCCTCGAATGAAGACAGCAATGAAGAGGGAGGTGGTGGGAGCTAGACGGGGCAAGCAACAACAGCTGAGGGGCTGACTGGACAAGCAACAATGCAGGAGGAGGGGGAGATCAGGGCAAGCAACAATGAGGGAGGGGGAGAGAGAGGAAGAGGGTGCAAGTAAAAGGAAAAATAGAACCTCTGAAAGCGGCGAACAGTGAAAGGACACTAGTCAGGGGAAGCAATATTTGAGCCATAGGGTAGGGATGAACTTACTAAGAGGAAGTACAGCTGGCACTTGCTGACCAAAGAGAAGGAAGGAAATGAAAGGGATGATGAAGCCAACCAATGGTAAGCAATGGGTGGGCTCTAAGCCCCCCCAAGTAAACAAAATGTCTTGCAAGCAACAGCGCATGTGCTATCTCAGGCGAGATCCAAAGTATAGGGTTTGGTGAAAAGGAGAAGAGGGAGGGGCCAAACTGTGAAAAGAGACGAAGAATGTGCCTGCCAAACATATTGAAGGGCATAAAGCAACTAATAGTGCTTTCAAAACATTTGTCCTGCCTGAAGGGAAACAGCCTTTACTTTGGGACCTTTACTATGCAATCTTTATCATGCAGGTAAGAATTTTCTTACATAACATACCTATTATGTTATTTAAAAAAATTGATTTGAGGATTTAAAGAATGGTAGAGGTAAAGGGAGGTGAACGTGATTTGAAGGTTCAGGAGTGTGTAGAGGTAAAGGGATGGTGAGGGTGGGTAGAGGTAAAGGGATGGTGAGGATAACTTGAGAATTCAGGGGCGAGTTGAGGTAAAGGGAGGCGAGTGTGATTTGAGTGTTCAGGGGAGGGCAGAGGTATAAGGAAGTGAGGGAGAGAGCCAGCCTCATGTTGAATCACCAGGGATATCCCCTATTTCAGCCATATCCAGAGACGCAGGACCTCTTGACAAAGGGTCCGCGACCCCTCCCCACCCTGCTTGTTGAAGTACCACATGGCGGTGGTGTTGTCCATGAACACTTGCACTAGCTCTCCATGAATGGAGGATAGAAAGGCTTCCAATGCCAATCATATTGCTCGGAGCGCCAACAGGTTGATGTGGAGTCCAGTTTCTGCCGGAAACCAGAGTCCTCTGATTTCCACCTCTCCCAGATGGCCGCCCCATCCCAGGATTGACGCATCTGTCACTACTGTCAGATCTGGTTGTGGAAGGGAGAGGGGTCTGCCGCTGACTCATCCGCGGTTCGTAAGCCACCACTGTAGGTCCTTTTCAATTCCTTCTGAGATCTGGACCATGTCCGAGAGATTACCCTGATGTTGCACCCACTGGAACTTCAGAGGTTCCACTGCAGAGACCAAATATGCCAACTGGCATGAGCCACAAGCAGGATGCAGGAGGCCATGAGGCCCAACAGCCTCAGAGTCAGTCTCAACGAAATCCAGGATACAGACTGAAACATCGGTATCGTAGCCCGAATATCCTGGACTCGCCGTTCGGAAGGATAGGCCAGAAACTGCAGCATGTCCAGAACAGCTCTGATGAAAAGGAGCGTCTGAGAGGGAGTCAGGTGTGACTTAGGCACATCAATAGTGAACTCAGTGAATGCAGGAGGTACACCGTAGTCTGGAGGTGGGAGGTGAAAGCCTAGGACGAGCCTGCCTTTAACACCCAGTCGTCGAAATAGGTAAAGACTGGCACCCCTGATCTCCACAGATGAGCTGCAACCACCGGCATGACCTTAATGAACACCCGAGGGGCAATGATGAGGTAAAAAGGGAGCACAGCAAACTGAAAATGCTTGTGGCCCATCGTGAACAGCAGGTAGCGCCTGTGGGCAGGTAGGATGAGAATGTAAAAGTAGGCGTCCTGCAAGTCCAACGCTACAATCCAGTCTCCTGGGCAGACAGGACCTGAGCCAGAGTGAGCATCTTGAATTTCTCCTTCTTGTGGAAGAAATTGAGAGAGCCTAGGTCGAGGATAGGCGGAAGGCCTCTGTTTTTCTTGGGCACCAGAAAGTAGCGGGAATAGCAACCAAGACCTACTTCTGGCGCCGACACTCTCTCTATGGCTCCTTTGGCCAAAAAAAGGGCCAGACTGGCCGCAGCGGGCACCGGGCATTTCCCCGGTGGGCCACCAGGGTGGGGCCAGTTTTAGACCCCTGGGGGGCCGTTTTTGTTACCGGGGGCCGGTTTTGCAATATCGGCCCCCAGCAACAGAAGCGACACAAAGCTTTCCGCTAGCCCTCTTGTAAGACCGTGGTAATCAAACACCTCGTCTTAATAAATCTGTACTGATGCCGGTATCAGATGCACATAGAGGGCATTTTAGAGGTGTCCCCTGTAACCCTACTAGTCTATTAGTGTGTTGGCTGACTGGTATCTTCCAGCCTGCCACCACAGACTAGTTTCTGACCCCCTGCAAGGGAGAGTCTGTGCTCGGAGGTCAGAAACAATGCCTGCTCAGTAGAAGGTGTTCTCACCTCCTCCAGCAGGATGGCTAGCAATTTAGCATATCAAGGCCAGAGGCCTCTGCCGCCTTTGACATGCAACCCCGGCTTCCACCAAACCTGAAGAACGCCACCCCTTGCCATGGGGCTCATTTGGCACCAGAGCTGGCTGGAAATTAGATATTCAGGAGGCATGTTTGACTCACTGGCTAGTCACACCCCTAAGGTGGGCTACCTGAAGTGAACAGCCAAAGAAGAGTTTCACCATCTTGATTTTTCGTGACAGAGAGTTTTGGGTCAAGGTGATGCCACTTCCCACAGGAAGAGGTCGTATAGGAGGTGTAGTCACCCGAGTGGTAAGTAGCCCATTGGCTACTACCATATACTCATCTAAATTGAGTATTTAGGGGGTCCTCTCCACACCAGGCCCTCAGATTAGACTGTGGAAATCAAGAAGAGAGAGAGGAAGAGTCAGCGTGGGGGCTAGTTCATTTCCCCTTTTTTTATTATAATAATATGATCAAGAAGAACTGGCTCACACTGTTGAAGCCTGATGTTTATGTTGTGGGAAACCAATTGGATTTTTATGAAAACCCTCACCCACCAACCTAGTTGGTGGCATGCTTCATCATCGGGTCCCACCCTAGGTGCCGAGTGCACATCAGGTGTGCTGCGATGCCTGAATTACAGCGGAGCGGGGTTTTTTGTGTAGGTGCAATATGGTGCAGTGAAAGTGATGTTAAAACTGTGTATAGGGTCCCTTTCAGTATTGTCGGGTAATTTTAATGGTGGGCCCTATAACAGGGTTAAAAATAGAAAAGGGCAGATATGTGTAGAGTTTACTATTATGACTCCAATATCCTGGGAATAGGTCTACATGTTTCAGCCAATCTCTAGAGTATGCTGGCTTTCTTCAGGACCTGTAGAGTGATGTGTGCAAAAAACCAGTGTGGTTGTCAGGTGAAATCTACCTGGCCAAATGAATGAAAAAGTGTCACACTCGCTAAGGTGCGATTGAGGAGGGAGATTGTAACCTCCTGATTCTGCTGTTAAACCTGAAAAGGAAGAAGACAGACAAGACACAAGGACATAAACATAGACAAATAGTTTCTTCAGCAGGAGGAAATTGTGTCACATGCAGTGCCATACTCGGTTGTTACTCGATAATATGGTGGTGATGGTAATTGACACCCGTGCATGTGTCGCGTTTGCTAACGAAATCTATGCACTACTGTGATAATGGCCGTAGCGGTTGGATTGGATGCGGTTTTGGTAGTTTTAAATGGGTGCTTACTATGGTGAATTCGCCATGTACAGCATGAATCCCGCAATGGGGCAGGACCTGTAGTCACAAGCTGGAAATTAAAGAATATAAGGAAGTAACAAGTTACTGAAGGTAATCTGTTGTTAAGGGAACCTCTCGTTCCAATCCGGAGTTTGGGTCTGGTAGCCCTACTTACTTCGTCAAGGTTCTCTGCCCTCTGGTACTACCTGTTGCAGCCGCGAGTCGGGATTCCGTTGGTGCGGGGCAGTGTTCAGTGACCGGAGTTATATACACGATCTCCCGCCACCTGTTGCCGGTCAATGGGATGGACACGTCATTACGTAGAGGCGTGATCACGTCATCCCTCAGGGACGTGATGATGCAAAAAGGGAGAACAGACTTTGTTTCTATTGTCGGGCCCTTTCTTGGCAAAAATGAATTAAAAAAAATAAATGCAAGTGGCATTTTCTGGTGAGTGTACAAAGAATGAAAAATATATCTATAATGAAAAAATTATTTATAATGATACCGTGGGAGTGTCTCGGATTTTGTTAGCGCCAGCAAGTTATATGTTTGAGTAATGGTATTGGAGGTGCTGTGGGTCGAGTTTTGGTAAAACCCTGATCTTACTGACCAAATGCACAAGTTACTAACTTGTGTAACGATATATCTGTAAGAGACAGTAGTTAGTGACAGATTCCTTACCTTAGAATATCCCCAGGTGTCAGGCTGGATCCGGAAAGTTTTTGCGTAGCAGTACCCTTGCGCGTCGGTAGGCGGCGTCGTGCGGCTCCGCGTCCGTCGTCGGCGTCGTGATCGCCGGGATGACGTCGCGGGCAGTACTTAGACGCCGCCCCTGCGCGCTGACGTCAGTTCTGTACACGACTTTCCGAGCCAGGAACGCAGAGCCATGCAAGAAGGTGACATAGGTGTCTGAAAAATACTAGGGCCCTGAAAGGGATGTCCTTAACCCTAGAAATCAGTTCGCAGAACGGGAGGATGGGTGGGCGGTAAGGAATCTGTCACTAACTACTGTCTCTTACAGATATATCGTTACACAAGTTAGTAACTTGTGCATCTGAAAGAGACACGTTAGTGACAGATTCCTTACCTTAGAATAGATACCCCAGCAATACCAACCCCGGTGGTGGGTCTGCGAACAAAGATCAGACAAGGAAGTCCCGGAGGACAGAACGGCCAAAGAAGCCGTCCCTCCAGACCTGACTGTCAAGGCAGTAATGCTTTGTAAACGTGTGCAGCGAGGCCCACGTAGCTGCCTGACAGATATCCTGCAGCGGAACACCACGGCCTAAAGCCGTGGTAGCAGCCGTTGCCCTGGTGGAATGGGCACGCAGCCCAACAGGAGGCTCCTTCTTAGCCAAAGAATAGCAGGCTTTGATACACAAGGTTACCCAGCGGGAGATGGTTCTCTTGTGCACCGCCCGACCTTTTCTGGCGCCCACGTAGCCAACAAAGAGCTGGTCATCCACCCGGAAGTGTTGTGTGCGGTTGATATAAAAAGAAAGCGCACGTTTTGGGTCCAGACGGTGGAGCCTCTCTTCCTCTCTGGAAGGATGCGGAGGCGGAAAGAAGGTGGGCAAAGTGATGGTCTGCCCAATGTGGAAGGCAGTAACCACCTTTGGCAAGAAGGACGGACGCGTCCTAAGAACAACCTTGTCTGGATGGACAGACAGAAAGGGAGGTTTGCATGAAAGAGCCTGGAGCTCACTCACCCGCCGAGCGGAGGTGATGGCCACCAGAAAGGCTGTCTTCAGAGTGAGAAGACGAAGAGGACAGTTATGTAGAGGCTCAAAGGGAGCGCACATAAGAAAGGTAAGAACCAAGTTCAAGTCCCACAAACGGAACAGGAGGGAAGAGGTGTGTAATGCCTTTTAGAAACCTGTTAACAACAGGGGACTTGAAAAGGGAGGGCTGATCAGGAAGCCTGAGGAAGGCTGAGATGGCACAAAGATAGCCCTTGATGGTACCCAGGGCAGAACCCTGTTGGGCCAGGGAAAGGAGGAACAGAAGAACCTCAGAAAGAGGGGCAGAAAGGGGATTCACAGCCTTTGCTGTGCACCATGCCACAAACTTGTTCCACCTGCAGGCGTATACCACCTTAGTGGAGGGACGCCTGGCTGCCAGAATCACATCACAAACTTCGGGAGGCAAGTCGAAAGGAATCAACTGCCGCCGCTCAATCTCCACGCAAGCAGGTGGAGGCTGGACAGGTTCGGGTGGAAGACCGTCCCCTGCTGCTGCGACAGAAGATCCTCCCGAAGAGGCAGACGGATCGGGGGATCTACGCTCATACTGAGTAGCTCGGGATACCAAACTCTTCGAGCCCAGTCCGGAGCCACAAGAATGACTTAGGCCCGGTCGTGCCGAATCTTCTTCAACACTCTGGGTAGAAGTGGTATAGGCGGAAAGGCGTACAACAGACCGCAACTCCACTCGCGACGAAAAGCGTCGCCGAGCGAGTGCCGCCTTGAAAATTCCAACGCGCAGAACTGATGACATTGCGCGTTCTCTTCGGTGGCGAATAGATCTAACCAAGGCTCTCCCCACTGTAGAAAGAGTCCTTGCGCCACTTGCGAGTGAAGACGCCATTCGTGATCCATCATGCACCTGCGGCTGAGTTCGTCCGCCCTGGCGTTCAGGGAACCTGCCAGGTGTTGAACCATCAGGAACATGCCCTGATGTTCCAGCCATGTCCAGAGGCGCAGAGCCTCCTGACAAAGGGTCCACGACCCCACCCCGCCTTGTTTGTTGCAATACCACATGGCGGTGGTGTTGTCTGTGAACACCTGCACTACCTTCCCTTTGACAGAGGGAAGGAATGCCTTGAGTGCAAGTCGGATCGCCCGGAGCTCCAGAAGGTTGATATGGAGCCGGGACTCCGCCGGAGACCAGAGGCCTCTGATCTCCGCCTCTCCCATGTGACCGCCCCATCCCAGAAGGGACGCGTCCGTCACAACTGTGTGCTCTGGCTGGGGAAGGGAGAGGGATCTGCCCATGACCCATTGCCGGTTCGAGAGCCACCACTGCAACTGTTTTGCAGTCCCCTCCGAGATCTGGACGTGATCGGACAGGTTGCCCTGGTGCTGCGCCCACTGGAACTTCAGGTCCCACTGCAGAGCCCGCATATGCCATCTGGCATGATTGACCAGCAGGATGCAGGAGGCCCTGAGGCCCAGCAGCCTCAGGGTCATCCGTACCGAAACCCAGGATAAAGGCTGAAAGATCGGAATCATAGCCTGAATATCCCGGACTCGCCGTTCGGGAGGATAGGCCTGAAACTGCGTCGTGTCCAGAACTGCTCCGATGAAAAGGAGCTGTGGAGAAGGAATCAGATGCGACTTCGGCACATTGATGGAGAACCCCAGCGAGTGCAGGAGTTCGGCCGTAGTCTGGAGGTGGGAGACGACTGCCTGGGACGAGCCCGCCTTCAGCAGCCAGTCGTCGAGGTAGGGGAAGACTGGAACCCCTGCCCGGCGCAGATGAGCTGCGACCACCGCCATCACTTTTGTGAACACCCGAGGGGCACTTGTAAGGCCAAAGGGGAGCACGGTGAACTGAAAATGCTCGAGGCCTACCGTGAACCGGAGGTAACGCCGGTGGGCCGGCAGGACGGGGATGTGAAAATAAGCGTCCTGCAAGTCCAACGCTACCAACCAGTCTCCAGGGTCGAGGGCAGTCAAGACCTGAGCTAGGGTGAGCATCTTGAACTTCTCCTTCCGGAGGAAGCGATTGACGTTCCGGAGGTCCAAGATAGGACGCATGTCCTCCTTGTCCTTTTTGGGCACCAGGAAGTAGTGGGAGTAGCAACCACGTCCTAATTCTGGGGTCGGAACATGCTCGATGGCCCTCTTGGCGAAGAGGGCCGTGACTTCCTTCTGCAGAAGTACCAAGTGATCCCCTGACATGCGGTGGAATTGAGGTGGCATGGCTGGGGGGGTGGTCTCGAAGGGGAGGGAGTAGCCCCTTCGGACAATGTCCAAGACCCAACTGTCCGAGGTGATGGGACGCCAGTGGTGAAGGTGATGGCGGACCCTGCCCCTACTGGCGTGCTGTGCACCGGAAAGGAGGGACTAGGAGGGCTTGGAGGCCGCGGACGGGTTGGAGGTGGTGGCCTGACCCGCACGCTGGTTGCCCGAACCGCCACGGCGGTATCCACGTCCTCGGCCACACGAAGACGCTTGCTGCGCGGGTCGGTGGCTGGGCAGCTGACGTGACTGGGCGCCCCTTCCGTGGCCACGAAAGGGGCGAAAAGCAGAGGTGAGCGGAGGGCGTACAACAGAAAGGCCCAGGGACTTGGCAGTAGCCCGTGAGTCCTTAAAACGCTCCAGCGCATGGTCTGCCTTTGAACCAAAAAGACCGACTCCATCAAAGGGCATGTCCATGAGTGTATTCTGGACATCACCCGAGAAACCAGTTGTTCTCAGCCAGGCGTGGCGACGTAGCGCCACCGTCGTCGCAAGCGATCTGCCCAGCGAGTCGGCGGTATCAAGGCCACAACGTATGGTGTATTTAGCCGCATCTCGCCCTTCCGCAATGGCGCGGGTAAGCAGTGTCTGGACCTCCTCAGAACACTGCGGCAAAACAGCCGCCAACGAATCCCACAGGGAGTGGGTATATCGGCCCAAAAGGCAAGCGGTGTTGACGGACCGCAAGCCAGCACTGGAGGAAGAAAAAGCCTTCTTCCCAAATTGGTCCAGGCGTTTGGATTCCCTATCCGGAGGGGCGGTAGGGAAGGCGGTTTGGGAGGCAGAGGCTTGGACAACCAAGCTCTCGGGGGTGGGATGTTGGGAGAGAAACAAGGGGTCGCCCGGAGAAGGGCGATGGCGTCGGGCCACGTTCCTATCCACAGGAGCCCCTGTGGTGGGTTTGGACCAGGCACCCAAAAGAACGTCAGTGAGTGCATCATTAAACGGCAGCACAGTCTCCGAGGAGGAAGCCGCCGGCTGAAGCACTTCAGTCAGGAGGTTAGTCCTGACGGCCACAGTAGGCAATTGGAGATGTAAGGCTCCAGCTGCTCTACGCAACACCGTTGCAAAATTAGCTCCCTCCTCCGTAGCCACGGGAGGAGACAGCATGCCAGTGTCAGGGGAGGTGTCTAGACCACTGGCATCCCCAAGTTCCTCAGCCCAGTCCGGATCATACTCACACTGTTGTGTGAGAGGGTCCTCAGACCCCTCCCAGCTCTCTTGGTCCTCCTCAGGTTCAAAATATGGAGGAGGAGGGACATTTGGGATCCAAGGTCTCATCGGAGCCGGCGTCGAGCGACGTCGGTCCGGCTCCATGGCCGGAGCCGGAGAGAGCCGGGGACCGACGCCGTCCGGAGCCCCAGACGGCGTCAGGAACGGCACCGGGGACATCGGCGGAGGCGTGGTTAGGTCAACCGGCGTCGATGGGGGTTGCGGTACCACCGGAGCCGGGATCGGGGCCGGAGCAGAGGCCGGGATGAAGGCTGGTGGGACAGGCAACGCCGGGACCGGAGTCGACGGCGGCGCCGGGGCAACCCCATCAGGGCCCGAGGGCACACCGGAGGGACCTGAAGGCCCGAAGAGGCGGGCCATGGCCGACAGGAATTCCTGTATTTCGGCCGGAGTCGCCCCCGAACCCGGAAAGGACGGGTAATGCGGGGGCAGCTCTACAGGCATGTCCGGGGCCGCGGGGACGGTGCCGACTGGGGCCTCAGCCGAGTCGCGAGACCGGCGAGGCGAAGTCTTAGAGCGATGATGCTTCTTAGACTTTTTGTGCTTCGACTTACCCGAGGAGCGCGAAGACTTGGACTCAGACGACTGGCGGGGACTCCGCGACCGGCCCCTCGACCTCTCCCGGGACCGGGGCTTGGTGCAGCGCGGAGCCGACTGCCGGACCTCGAGTAGCTTTCGAGACCGCTCTCGCAAAGCCTTCGGGTGAAGTTTCCGGCAGTTAGGGCACGACTTCGTGTCGTGGTCTCGGCCGAGACAGAAGAGACACTCCAGATGCGGGTCCGTGATCGACATCATGTGACCACAGGCGCCGCATGGCTTGAAGCCGGGCATCCCTACGACACCTAGGAGTCGTGAAGACTCGAAAAAGAAACAGTGAAAAAATTCACAAAAAAGTTTAGTCAAAATTGACTAGGGCACTGCTCTTCCCGGATCTGCGCTTACTGGCGCGGAAAAAGAAGAACTGACGTCAGCGCGCAGGGGCGGCGTCTTAGTACTGCCCGCGACGTCATCCCGGCGATCACGACGCCGACGACGGACGCGGAGCCGCACGACGCCGCCTACCGACGCGCAAGGGTACTGCTACGCAAAAACTTTCCGGATCCAGCCTGACGCCTGGGGATATTCTAAGGTAAGGAATCTGTCACTAACGTGTCTCTTTCAGATATTATACGTAATGTTGGAGGGGGCACTGCATAGGGTCATAGTGCATAAGGTCATAGTGCGGCCCCTCGGGGAGATCTATAGAGATATGGCCCCCCCGGCAACAGATGGCGGGAGATCGTGTATATAACTCTGGTCACTGAACGCTGCCCCGCACCGACGGAATCCCAACTCGAGGCTGCAACAGGTAGTACCAGAGGGCAGAGAACCTTGACGAAGTAAGTAGGGCTACCGGACCCAAACTCCGGAATGGAACGAGAGGTTCCCTTAACAGATTACCTTCAGTAACTTGTTACTTCCTTATGTTCTTTCATTTCCAGCGTGTGACTACAGATCCTGCCCCCTTGTGGGATTCATGCAGTACATGGCGATATCACCATAGTAAGCACCATTTAAAACTACCAAAACCACATCTAATCCAACCGCTACGGCCATTATCACAGTAGCGCATAGATTTCGTTAGCAAACGCGACACATGCACGGGTATCAATTACCATCACCACCATATTATTGAGTAACGACCGAGTATGGCACTGCGTGTGACACAATTTCCTCATGCTGAAGAAACTATTGGTCTATGTTTATGGCCTTGTGTCTTGTCTGTCTTCTTCCTTTTCAGGTTTAACAGCAGAATCAGGAGGATACAATCTCCCTCCTCAATCGCACCTTAGCGAGTGCGGCACTTTCATTCATTTGGCCAGGTAAAATTTCACCTGACAACCACACAGTTTTTTTGCACACATCACTCTACAGGTCCTGAAGAAAGCCAGCATACTCTAGAGACTGGCTGAAAAATGCAGACCTATTCCCAGGATATTGGAGTCATAATAGTAAACTCTACACATATCCGCCCTTTTCTATTTTTAACCCTGTTATAGGGCCCACCATTAAAATTACCCGACAATACTGAAAGGGACCCTATAGACCGTTTTAACATCACTTTCACTGCACCATATTGCACCCACACACAAAAAAACCTGCTCTTCTGTAATTCAGGCGTCGCAGCACACCCGAGGTGCACTCAGCACCTTGGGTGGGACCCGATGATGAAGCATGCCACCAACTAGGTTGGTGGGTGAGGGTTTTCATAAAAAACCGATTGGTTTCCCACAACATAAACATCAGGCTTCAACAGTGTGAGCCAGTTCTTCTTGATCATATTATCCTCAGATTAGACTGCCTGAGAACAGGAAAGGACAAAGGAGATGGCACAGCAAGAACCTGACCGGCACAGAAACTGGTGCCAAACCCAGCCTTGCTGCCTGTTCCTTAAGGATTGGAAACACCCGACTCGTCCTGTGGCTGTGCATTCTTCCCAGCACTTGGAGGACCATTCAACAGTTTGACAACCATCTAGCATCTCCCTTGGGGTGGAGGAGCCATCCCCCCTGCATCTGCAGGCACAGACTGCATCTGCCTGGTTCACGGTGTTGTTGGCCATCGGGCCCACCAAGGGAGCAACACTTCAGGAGGAGGTGTTTGTGGCTGTAGAAGGTCAGCCCCATCTCTCTGTCGAGTTTAGAGACGCAAGACCCTCCAGGACCCCCCCCCCTGCACCAATTGTCATGTAGTTCCTAAAAATACATAGTATCTTCGCGTTTGTAGGCAACAAACTAAGGGATTGGTATCTAGACTGATTACGGGCCTACCCACAGGATATGTCAGCCTATATACCAGCTAGCTCACAATGCCACCATAAGCACCCTAGCCTTACCAAGGAGCGAATAGTTTCTGGCAACCATTGAACATGACAACCCTTGACCCTTCAGGGATCGTGGAAACAGTACAGTACGTTTTGCTCAATCGTGCTCACTTAGTCTCAGAGATGCACAGAATAAACTTTGGGGACGTTTTCAATAAGCATTTATTGAACTAGCGTCATTCTAGTATAAAACATGTTTGCTGCGGCAATCATTAGACAGAAGCAAATGTAAAAGATTACAAGCACCAACAGAGTAATTAGAAGGTAGAATTCTACCATGGTGCTAAAACAGTGAATATATGCAGGCATATAAACATGACAGTAATCGAACGTGCTCCTACTATGCGGACCCTACCTAAGTGTACCTAGCATGTATGTGGGTGTAAAGCCAAGAATCCCCTAGGAAGGAGCCAACCTCATTACCTGATGGGAGAGAACGAAGGACCCCGTCTTGGTCACGAGTTGGACACCCCGCAAGCTATGTCAGACCGCTGCGTGTCTTGAAGCTTCAGCAAGGCGGGACCTCAGTAGCTTGTGTCAGCGTGGAAGCGTCTCCTCTACTTATCTAGTGAAGGTATGGTTCTTTTATACCATAAAGCTAGCCTTCGGGTTCCTACCACAATCGATATGTTGTGAGTATGTAAATGAGCCTAAATCAATACCTGCAATTATGCAAAGTAGTTCTGTCGCACTAGGACGAAGATGACCATGACTTTTATACAGAGTATGTTAATCCTGTTATGTAAGTCATGTGCAGGGGACTTTTCTAAGAATCCTCATGCATAATAAATGGTTAGTTTAAAGGAAACCAATCGACATGTATTCAGCACATAACTGGGTAAAAGGTCAATGCTAGAACCGTTATGCAGAGCAAGGTTGGAGAAATGCAGGTAAAAGGTTGCTTTGCTACTTAGGCCTAAGTTGGGGAACATAACACAGTCAAGGCTTGTTCCTTATCCAGCCTGGACACCACCGCCTTGGAAGCCTTCCTGCAAGCCGAGGGACTTCAGGAATGATGAGACCCACAACCAGAGTGGCCCTGCTCTCGTTTTCCCTCCTCTGTATGTATACCGACAACTGTGGGAGCCTCAAACGCAAATGGCCAGCCAGCCAAGCACTTCTGCACCCGAGCCCCCAGCCAAGGTTCACGACTTTTGACTGTGTCCGCTTGGCCTAGGGGTCCACCACGACCCGAGCCCCCTTTGGGTTCAGCGAGACTCGTCCCAAAGTCCCCCATTGCAGCCTCTTTGTTTCAGGTCCCCTTGACGTTACCTGTGTAGCGCTCAAGGCTAACAAACCGACCAGTACCTCTGCACCCGGACACACCAGGGCATGTAAAGGGAAACTGCTGTCATACTTTGGACCTTGGCCCCCTAGCACCTTAAGTCCCAAAGGGCACTCCTGAACTCCAACTGCAAGTAACGTTTTGCTAAATGTATTTTTCTTCCCATCGGTTCGAGGCACATAAATTGAGTATTTTTACTATTCTCTTCTAAAATGATATCTCCAAAAGTAAGTTATTTTAAAGATCTTGGTGTCCAAAGTAATTTAAAAATCTACTTTATTTGTTAAAATTGGTCACAGATTTCTTATTGAGTGTGTGTGCAACAAATGCGAACATTCCCCTCTGATAAGCCTAAGATGCTCAACCACACTACCAAAAATAGAGCACTTGGGATTATTAAAGTAAGCCCTGTAAACCAAATAAGGGTCGTCCAGACTTTTTGCATGGTGTGCCCTTACATTGGCATCGGATGGTGAACTTCGTTGCATCCCTACCATTTGCAACAGCCTTGGAGAGCACGTCCGGGACCGCTGGCAGCACCTGTGCAGCCACATCCCACAGCGCGTGAGAACAGCAGTCCAAAAGGCACGTGGTGCTTACAGACCGCAGAGCCAGCCTGGCGGAAGAAAAGATCTTCTTTCCAAGATTGTCCAGCCTCCTGATTCCCTGTCCCGGGGTGCGGTAAGGAATGTGCCAGAATTTAAGTGGGGTGTGGAGGCTTGGACCACCAAGCTCTGCGAGATAGGGTGTCGGGTGAGGAAATTTCGGTCCCCTGGGGAGGTAATGGAGGGCAATCGCTTTGTTCACAAGTCCCAAGCAGGACGTCAGTAAGTGCCTCACTGAAAGGGAAAAGTGGTTCTGATGGGGACACTCCCGGCTGAAGCACTTCTGTCAAGACATTAGTCTTTACTGCCTCAGAGGGCAAGCTAAGGTCCAGGACCTCAGCTGCCCTCCGCACCACCATTGCGAAAGAAGCTCCCACCTTCGTAGCCATGGATGGGGGGTGAGAAAGCATGCCAGTATCTGAAGAAGTATCCGGTCCACTGGCTTCACCCATATCCTCAGCCCAGTCCAGCTGTTGTTCATAAGGCTGGTAATTCTTTAGGGTCCAGCTACCACTCCCAATCCTCCCCGAGTTCTAGTCTGTAAGAATAAGGATTCAGGCTCTGGTCGGTGCCGGAGCCGGCGTCGAACGACGCCCCTCTGGCTCCATGCCGGAGTTGGGGATGAGAATGGGGATGGCGCCGGGAGTGTCGGGCCGACCAGGATCAATCTGTAGGTCCTAGGGGCTCACCTGGCGCCAACCTGGATCCAGTAGGGGCCCCTCACAAACCCATGGGGCCTAAGGCATGCTGGAGGGAACAGGCCACCTAAAGTTAAGGTCCATGGCCAAATAAAATTCTCGCAATTGGGCGGGGGTCGCTCTGACTCCCGGAAAATCGGGAAAGCGCGGCGCCGACCTAGACACTGACTCAACCGCTGAGCCAGGCCTTGAGTGGCAACGCTCCCTCGGCTCGTCGACTGACGGACGAGTGCAGTCAAAGCTCGCTACGACAACTTCTTTTTGAGGGACTTGGACTTACCTGAATGCCTCTATGACTTCGGGCTCCGTGACCACTACTGGGGCATTCCTCTCGACCGGGAAAGTTAACGTTGCGGCGTTTCATGTTGAGCCGCCATTAGCTTGAGGGATCGCTCTTATCAAGGCCTTCGGGTGCCTGGCATGGCAGTCGGCGCAGGCCTTCAGGTCGTGGTTCTGCTTGAGACACCAAAGGCATACAAGGTGCAGGTCTGTCACCGACATCTGGCTTGAAGCCAGCTTTCTTGGATTACATCCCTGCCACACCAAAAGGTAAACTTCAAAAAAGACTGACAAAACATTGAAAAAACCTAGTCAAAAAGTGACTAAGGGGTAGCTCTTCCCAGATATGCGCTGGCTGGGGCGAAAGAAAAGAACTGATGTCAGCGCGCCTGGGTGGCGCCTATATAGGCATTCTGAACGTCACTTCCAGTGCTGACGACGCCACGCGGAGCCAAATGATGCCACATACCAGCGAGCAGGGGTATTGCTCACGAAAAATTTCCGGATCCAGTCTGACAAGTGGGGAATATTTTAAAGTAAGGAATCTGCGGCTAGAAGTCTCTATCGGATGCAATGGCAAAGCCAAACCTCCCTCTACAATATGTGCAAGTTGCCCGTATGAGAGGCCTACCGAGCCCTAAGATAGGGTGAAGCATATTTCACAGGTAGAACAAGTATTTTAGGTGTTCTTGCAGTAAAAACACAAAACTGTAATTTTTACTGTGGAAAAACTTGGTCACCCCATTGGTGAATACAGGGTTACATCCTGCCCCTTCAGCTGTACTAACTTCTGAACGATGTGACCAAAGTTGATACTCCAAGGAATTAAACAACTTGTTACATTAAGCCAGACTTGATTCTCAATTCGAAATTAAAGTAACGTGTTGGTCTGCAACTTTTACAAAGTTGACACTATGTTGCATTTAGTCTCCTGTGCCCTTAACAGCTGCACAAGAAGTCTGTTCCCGAGCCCGCTTTCTGCCCTCCTGGGGAAACGTGGTAATGACTCCCAGGAAAGGAGACAATAGAAGCCTGCACTGGAGAGAGGTGTTACATTCCTCCTACACAAAGCCACACAGGTGCTGGTCCAAAAGGCAAGCTTTAAAGGAGAAGCTGCCCTCGAAGGGCAAATGGATAACATTTGGGATAGGGGCTTCTCCATTGTTTAGGTAGACAGGCTGGCACTAGGGAGAGGGAAGAAAAAACCAGTTGCCAAACTGTTTTTTTCAGGGGCGTATAGCCCCATTGGTAGGCACACATTTGGGTTGGGCTAGAGAGATCAGGAGGCCGAGAGAGGGGTACTGCCAACTTGAAGATGGGCAGAATGAAGAACTCTGGGATAGCCTGAAGCCACGCTTCACAGGACGTGGTCATCAGAAGGGAGGGATCCTGGTAGCTCATTGGATATCACCTGCATCCTACCGTGAGGGCATTTTCTGAGCATAAAAGGGCACCCCGAACTCAGATCTTGACTGGACTGGAAGAAGGACCAAAGAAGGCCTGCCCTGCTGCACTAAGGATCCGGCAAAGAGATGCTGCACCTGCGTGGTCTGCACCTGCTGAACCTAGTGGCTAGCAGAGGAGAAAAGACTGTGCCTGCAGTGTCCTGCCTGTGGAGAAGTCCTCTCCAGAGCCGAGCTGAATCAATAGACTCCAAGGGCCATTTAGCTGACCTCCTTCAAGAGTTGAAGAAGCATGATGGGGCTAGTTGGTAGCTGAGAATCTTCACCCCACCACCAAAAACCGCTGGGCAGCACCAGAGACCAGGACCCGACGCTCAAAGTTGAACCTGAGTTTGCTGGACCCAGGAGAGGAGAGCAGCTTGGTTCCACATAAGACGAGTTATCGGCCACGGAAGGATACGGCTGTGACCGTGATACCGGGCGACTTTTAGCGAAGTAGCGACTCGACTTCTACAGGGAACCAAGAAGACTTCGAGGGACAGGACCGCCTCACCCCCTCCATGGACCAAGGAGTAGCCGCGGGAAGATCCCAGTCGACTGCATCGCATCTACAGCATCCTCGAGCATCTTCAGCATCAATTATCCCTTGCATCAGGACCGGTTCCATAGGGACCTATAGCACAGGAATAAAAATGCCAGGAACTGACTGAAGACTGCTTTCACCTTTGAAGTAACGGTTTCTGTGGACCATGCTGCTCCCCTGACTGGCTCCCTGCCGGAGTTGGTTGCCTAAAGTAACCGCATTGACACTTGCCCAAGTTTTTCTTTTAAAAAGTTTCTAGTTGTGAAATTTATTGAATTTTAATTGCTTGTTCGCGGTTAAGTGAAAAAATGCATATTTATTATACGTTGTAAATTCTATATCTCCGGAACCCTCCAGCAGATCTTTCTCATTGTGGTATCCAAAAATACAATATATTTTTATAAATTGATGTCTCATTTCTTGAGCGTCACATGTATTTCTTCTTCAATTGTTTTGGTGCTGTTTTAAAGCATTACACTCGTTCCTTTGTGTATGCCTGAGCCACAGCTACCAAGGGTTGAGCTAAAGGTTTTGATGGGCAAAACCGACTGGTCCTAAAGAGGGTGGTAAGTGTATTACATGGCGAGGGTGCAGAATCACACCACATAATACATCCAATTTCCTCACAAAAGGTTACACATTCTAAGGAATAAGATGAATATCTTTAACTTGGGAATGTTCAATGTAACACAAATTCTAAGCACTGTAACTTGCAACATTTCTAAAACATGTGAATTTAGGAAAGGTCTAATTTAGGAAAAATGAATTTATACCTGCTTAAGTCTACACATATGAAAGAGTAAAAATGGGATTTCAGCTCTCGCTGGCAATAAGTAGCATGATACTCAAGAGCCATAAGCAGCTGCATTACACAAATAAATCCAAAATATCACCCCTTTCACCGCCAGTTTACAAGGCAAACAACTTCTATCTGAGGACACGTGGAATTCAAAATCTACATTGTTACCTTATAAAAGAGGTTCAACAGACCACTGTTTGGCACTTCGTTTGAGTGGTTAGTACAAACAAGAAATAATTGAATATGGCATATTTATATGAAATCTATATTCACTATTTTGTACCTTGAAAAGCCTTACCTGTTTCTGTATAATTTCACTCTGGTTAGAGGCCTGTAGGGTATGCTCCCGTCTAACTTCAAGTTGCTGGTTCTTCTTCTTCTGCTGCTGCTCTCTAAGCTGCTGAATCCTCTGCAGTTGCTCTTGCACACTAGCAGCTTGCACAGTTACCACATTCTGAATCTGCTGTGCCTGACCTGGACTGGCTTGCTGAATCTGTAGAGGGAGCTGAAGCTTAATCTGTTGTGGTGTAGGACCTTGCTGAGCTTGTATCTGAGCCATAACGTGTGGTGGAATTTGAGAGAGAAGTTGCATTTGCTGCTGAATTTGAGGTACACTTAAAACCTGTGTCTGAGACTGCTGGATTTGTAGTTGAGGGTGAGAGGGGGATTGTACAGTCACATGGTTCACAGTCTGTGTTGTTGAAATTGTCTGTATTTGGTTTTGAAGGAGAGTATGAGGTTGAAACTGGGTTGGCAACTGTAACTGACTTTGATTTTGTAGTGAGGGTTGGTTATTAAGTGACACTTGCTGGTGATGCTGAGTTTGCACTTGTCCTTGAGATTGTTGGAGGGTGTGGGGATGAGATTGAATTTGTGGTAGTATACAAGTTTGTGCTTGGTTCTGAAGAGGAGACTGGCAATGAACCAGGCTTGAAGACTGGACAGTCACTTGAGGTTTAGCCGCCTGTAACATGGTTTGCTGTGCTTCTGATGGGAAAGGGGAATGACTTGCTGAATAAGTCTGAGCTTCAGTTTGCGTTGGGATTTCAGGTAGAGAATGAGCTTTTGTCTGCACAACTGGAGTCTGACCTTGTGGTTGAGCTGTTTCTGTCAGTATCTGAGCCTGCAAATGAGTAGTCCGTGGCTGAAGCACTGGTAATGGCTGAGATAAATTTGTTGGTTGGCTCTGAGCATGAGAGACCGATTGAGCCACTGTTGTTGGCAGCGGTGCGTGAATGTGTTGTGCATGGGTTTGTTCAACTTGAGATGCAGTTTTCTGCTCTGCAGCTGCAGAAAATAAAAGGAAGGTTAATTAGAATCAAGTGCTCAAAGTCACAAAACCTGAACACCTGAATGTAATAATAGTGAACTTCCCACCCATTTCGTTTACATTTTGCTTCCTCTAGAGTATTCAATTTGGTTGTCTAGCAGAAGACCCATAACACATCTTTGCACAAAATTTAAGATAATCCAGGAAATAGCAATTTTAGCCCTATACGCATATCTGCCCTTTATAATAATCAACAATTACCACTGGGAACTCAAGGAGGATAGTAGTGGGTTAATGACTATGACTAGAAAGTAGGAAGACATTTTCTTTGAGTGGTTAAACTAGGACAAAGAAAGCATTACACAAGTTTAGGCAAGACCAGAAACAAAGGGAAGACGCATGTAGCTACGATGACAAATCTGTACTGCAGCTTTATAAAGCTCATAGACTTCAATTCTATGACTCCCAGGGGTGTACAAATATAGTTGCCACATGAAAGTACAAACCTTAAAAACACTACTATGTCTTGTTTCACCCAACAATTTAAAATATAAGAGCAAAGATATAAGCACATTTCTTTATTTTGGAAAAACTACCACTTACCAGATGTTGAAGATGAGACTGTTGCGGTAGTTGCGTTGGTGGATGGTGTGGCAGGTATAGGGGTAAAAAGGAACCTCTGAACTGTACCATTTGGCATCGCTGCTTGCATTAACTGCTGTCCTGGGCCAGGAATTACAGTAACACCTTGGGGAATCAACTGTAGCTGGCCTGTAGTTTGACCTTGTCCCTGAATTACTACAGTCAGACCCTGACTTCCACCCTAAAAAAAACACAATTGTTTAAGTATTTTTCCCACTCACAGCCTTTATTGCACAGCAAAATGTCTGGCAACGTAATTTAAGTATTTAAACAGTTACATCCCAGTGAGAATAATTTTGAGTTTTAGGCCATTCCAGATTCATATGTGATGCATTAATATGCTGTTAAGTCTTGGAAACAGAAAAGCATCTTCTCATTGTATGAAAGCATTTTTTGGCCATGGCTCACGAGGACATTGTAGGAAGCTGGTTATGTAGTGTACAAATGTAGGGGCACAACGTGCAAATAGTCCAGACGACCCATATTGGTTTAGAGGGCTTAAATTAATAACCCCAAGTGCTCCATTTGTGGTAGTGTGGTTGAGCAGCTTAGGCTTATCAGAGGGTAGTGTTAAGCATTTGTTATACACACAGAGTCAATAAATGAGACACACTCGAGAAGAAACTAGACCAATTTAGAAAAATAACATTTTTATGTAATTTAGACACCAAGATCATCGGAATCAGGTAAGCACTTTCGGAGATAGAAATAGAAAATACAGTTGAATAACGGTTTCGGGGTACAAGCTTCGAAAGCGGTAATATTATCCTATGAGAGTAACATACACTTCATAGGTAGACTTGCGAATGGTTATGGGGGACACCTTTAGGGACTTAAGGTGCTTAGGGGCCAAGATCCAAGAAACCACCAGCAGTTTGGGTTTACCGGCCCGGGTGCAGAGGTGCTGGTCACATTGGTAGCCTCGAGCGCTATGCGTTAAAGTCAATGGCAAAGGTACCTGAAAAGAAAGGTTGCATGTGGGGACAAGTCCAGCAGAACCCAAAAGGGGGCTCCACTTTAGAGGGTCTCTGGGGCACAGTTTCTGTGAACCCAGGCTGGGGGGCTCGGATGCAGGGGTCTTTTGACCAGCGGTTGCTGTGGTTAGAGGCTCTCAATTGGCTTTGGTGACCTGGAGAGGTAGAGAAAACAGGACAGCAGGGACACTCTCGGAGTTGACCTCGGTGATCCTGGAGTCCCTCGCCAGAAGGATGGTTTTGGCTTTGGTTGTGGCTGGACTGGACACACAACAATCTTTGGCTGTGGTAAATGCTCAGGTACCCAGGGTATTGGTGCTGGGCGACTCCTGGAGGGCCTGGCGTCTCTAAACTCGGCAGGGAAAAGGACCTGACCTCCTGGAGCAGCAAAGACCTCTTCCTGGTGAGATGCTCCTTCGGTGGACCAATGGTCGGCAAGTTGAAGTACAGGGCAAGCGTGGTCATGCCTGCAGCTGCAGGTGGATGGCTCCTCCACACCAAGGGAGATGCTGCTTGGTTGTTGAAGCGCAGGACAGTCCACCACAGGCTTGGAAGGATGCACAGCCTTTGGATGAGCTTGGCCGGTGTAATTGCCGAGGTACCAGCAGCAAGGCAGGGTTTAGCGCCAAGTTCAGGGTAAGTCCTCAGTTCTCACGGTGACTGCTCTCTTCTGTCGTCCTTCGGTTCCCAGGTAGTCAAACGGGGTTCCTGGTGTCAGGGAACCACCTAAATACTGAATTTAGGGGCGTTAAGGGGGGTGTAAAGTAGTAGCAAATGGGCTACTTACCCCTGGGGTTCCGAGTTTCACCAAAAACAAGATGGTGAAACCCTTCTTCGAGTGCCCACTTCAGGTGGCCCACCTTAGGGGTGTGCCTAGCCTGATAGTGTAACACGCCTATTGACTAGCTAATTTTCACGCCTGCTCTGGCGCCAAATGGGCCCCAAGGGCCTTGCGAGCAGGGGGCCAGAAACTCGCCTGTGGTGACAGGCTGGAAGAGTCCAGTCAGCGAGCAGACTAAATGACCGGTAGGTTTCAGGGGGCACCTCTAAGGTGCCCTCTGGGCGAATTTTTTTTATAAATCCAACACTGGCATCAGAGTGGATTTATTAAGACAAGGTGTTTGATACCAAACATCATTATTTTCAGTGAAGCCATTAAGTAACTGGGTAACTCGTAATGACCAGTGCCTAGTACAGATCATAAAGATTGCTTCCTTATTACTTGCCAAGTCAGGGCAATGGAGTCAGACATCACAGGGGTATATCCGCTAATGCAGATATGTTCTCACATATAATATAATGCACCCTGCCATAGGGCTCTAAACCCTGATGTAGGGGTGACTTGCATATAGTATATGCAGTGTGTATGGGCATGGCACACAGGGAGTGGGCCATGTTGTGTTTTCAAAATGGTTTGCAACATTTCACGCATCCTGCAATGGCAGGCTGCATGCAGCTTTTGTGTTGTTTCCTTAGGGTGGCACAATGCATGCTGCAACCCATAGGAACCCTCTTTAGTTCCCATGCCCTGGATACCAGAGGCACCATTTATTAGGGAATTACAGGGATACTATAGTCCTTGCCAATTGGGTTACAATTAGACATTTACCGGTTTTAAGGGAAAAAGCACTGGCACAGGGGGACTGGTTAGCAGGGACCTAACGCACTTTCAGTCGAAAAGCGTCAGTACTAGGGCAAAACATTACAGTGTTCGAGGCTCATACCTCCAAATCATTCTTTGAATGTATTTTCTATTTCTACAAAAATCTAGAACTCCGAAAGTTCCTACCTGATTCTAATGAGCTTGGCGTCTAAAAATTAATTAAAAAAGAAAAAAAGTTTTTTAAATTTAACTGGTCTCAGAGTTATGTTTGGTGTGGGCCTCATTTATTGACTCGTGTGTGTACAACAAATGCTTAACACTATCCTCTAAGCATAAGCTGCTAGACCACACTACCACAAATAGAGCACTTGGAATCAAAATGTAAGTCCTGTCGTTTGTACTTTTTGCATGGTGTGCCCTTACATTGGCGCTACCACATAAAAAAAACAGGTTCCTACAAGTAAGCTGTGTGGGAATCTTGAAAGCAGTTGCACCCTATTTCACACCAGAATGTTAGCCCCAAGAAATGTTTTCAACTGTGTGCGGGGTGCAGACATGACTTGCATGCTCGCAGTGAAGATAAGCAGGCACAAAAGTGAATGGTCCTCTCCATATGCTCTGAAACTGCTTAAGAGAACTTCCCTTCTTAAGGGAATTTCTCTTAGCCACAGAAGGGGTACACATGTACAACTGGTACACATGTGAGTCTTTGCACCAAAGATGAACATGACAGTATGTTTTTGAAATCTTGTGTAGCGGATGTGAACCAAGGATGCTATAAGTAATTGACAATGCTTGTGAGCTACGACAAACTAAAGCTTTTGTTGTGCTCTGGATGTGGATTATGCCACCTTCAGATCAATCACTGCCAGTACGTTGTTGTGTTGCAGCAGTGGAGTAACACCATGTAGCTCTGCTATTTTGAATGGGGTAGTGTGATTGACAAAAGTTGCTTACTCATAAAAGCATCTCTTTAGAGACTGTACCCTTCCCAAATTCATAACCTTTGGAAAAATTAACTATCAACCAGGCTGGACTTTAGAATGTTTTTTTTAATTCAAAGATAGTACCTATTTATTCCCATTCCATGTTTTAGATTTTTTTTTTACAAATGGCAAATAAATGACATTCTTTAATTGTGGGGCGATTGGGGCACACTAATCCTCTGGATCCATTTTATCCTTGTTCTTTTGTTCAGTGTTGATATGCAGCCAACCTCAAATAAGGGGATGAACAGTCATGCATCTGGTGAGCATACCCTCAATAGAAAACAATGGTTAAGAGTAACATTCACTTCAACAAGGAATCCTTCAGATTCATAACTACTGGAACAGAATAAAAACTTGTACTCGAACATAACAGAGGATTTAAGTGCGCGTAACCAAAAAGATTCCTAAGAGATGGCTGCTTTTTTTTTTTAAGAATCAATCATCATATACAAGCAGTAATATGCACAAAAATATCTACGCGGGTTTATGCCAATATACCTTAATGAAAAAACACTGCAGCATCAGCCTTACCTTTAGTAGGTTGGGCTCTCAGGATTCCTGGAAGGATTCCCAGTTACCTTTTATTAGCACAACATCACACCTTCAAAAATGCATCTGTATAAAGACTTGACTGGCTAGGCCCAGCTTCCCACTGGCACAGGAATCTGATGCACAAGTTACTAACTTGTGTAACGATATATCTGTAAGAGACAGTAGTTAGTGACAGATTCCTTACCTTAGAATATCCCCAGGCGTTAGGCTGGATCCGGAAAGCCTCAGCCGCCCTACGCAACACCGTTGCATAACTTGCTCCCTCCTCCGTAGCCACGGAAGGAGGAGACAGCATGCCAAGGTCAGGAGAGGTGTCCAGACCACTGGCATCCCTCAGTTCCTCAGCCCAGTCCTGATAAGGCTCACATTGAGCTGTGAGAGGGTCTTCCGACCCCTCCCAGTCCTCCTCGTCCTCCAAAACAGGTGAAAAGTATGGAGGAGGGACATGAGGGAAGAAAGGTCCCATCGGCGTCAGATTCGGCGTCGAGCGACGTCGATCCGGCTCCGTGTCCGGTGCCGGGGAGAACCTGGGGACGGCGCCGTCCGGGGCCTCGGACGGCGCCGTGAACGGTACCAGTGAGGTTGGCGCCGGTCGAGGTGTCGTCAGGTCAACCGGCGTCGACCGGGATCCAGGCCTGGATCCGAGGGGGTCCTGTGGCGCCGGGGCCGGAGCCGCCGGAGACACCGGAGCCGCCGGTAGTGCCGAGGGAGGACTCCCACTGGCGCCCGCGGGGCCCGAAGGCGCACCGGGATAACCCTTAGGCCCGAAGATGCGGACCATGGCCGACAGGAACTCCTGTATCTCGGCCGGAGTCGACGTCGGACCCGGAACAGGCGGGTAGGCCGGCGTCGGCTGCGCGGGTACCCCCGGAGCCGCGGGGGCGGCACCGCCTGGACCCTCGGCCGGGTCGCGAGACCGGCGAGGGGAGGTCTTAGAGCGACGCTTCTTAGACCTCTTGTGCTTCGCCTTACCTGAGGACGAAGACTTCTACCCCGACGAATGACGACGACTCCACGACCGGCCCCTCGACCTCTCACGGGACCGGGACCTCGAGCGGCGTGGAGCCGAGTGCCGGGCCTCGAGGAGCTTTCCAGACCGCTCTCGCAAAGCCTTCGGGGCGAGGGACCGACACTCGGGGCACGACTGGGGGTCGTGGCCGCGCCCCAGGCAGAAGAGACACTCACGGTGCGGATCCGTAATCGACATCATGCGATTACAGACCTCGCATGGCTTCAAGCCGGGCATCCCTACTGACACCTTGGAGTCGAAACGACTCGAAAAACTTGGACAAAAAGTGACAAAAAATAATCAGTCAAAAAATGACTGGGGCACTGCTCAATCCAGATCTGCGCTTACTGGCGCGGAAAAAGGAAGAACTGACGCCAGCGCGCATGGGCGGCGTCTAAGTACTGGCCGCGACGTCATCCCGGCGATCACGACGACGGACGCGGAGCCACATGATGCTGCCTACCGACGCTCAGGGGTACTGCTTTGCAAAACTTTCCGGATCCAGCCTGACGCCTGGGGATATTCTAAGGTAAGGAATCTGTCACTAACGTGTCTCTTTCAGATCTACAGTTTTAAATTAACAAGTTGCATACCGTTGGTAGCAATCTTTCTGGTGGATACAGTATCTAACTACATATTCCACAGCTAGATCTGAAAAAGTTGGAGTAGCTGGCCCTCTGCACCTGGTACCTTCCTGGAAGTGACCCTACTGGAGTCATGTACGGCCGCCCTGAAGTCAGTTCCTCATCTATTTTTTACATGTCCTAAGAGGTGGAGATAAAGGCAATACAATTTCACCAATAGTTATGCAGTGCACTAATCTAACTTGGAACCTTATTAACATGGTAGCTATCAGCACTCTTTAGATTGGGGAAGCTGGAGGGATCGCTTAGGAATCTGCAATTTGACCAGAGTATTCACGAGAAACATATTACCGAAAGATAGTTGCCAAAGTTAAGCAACTTGTTCTTCTGATGGATACTTTACCTGCAGATTCCTCATATTTTGAATGAATACCACAGCAGTGTCCCTCCAAGTGGTGGGTCTGAGGATATGGTCACACAGGAAAGTTCTGTAGCACAGATTGTGCAAAATCACCATCTCTATGTACTTCCGAGTCTAGGCAGTAATGCTTAATAAACATATGGAAATAATCCATATTGTCACCCGGCATATGTCAGAGATAGGTACACATCTGGATAAGACTGAAAAAGTTGCTCTTTCGTCCTGGTGGAACAGGGCCCAATAGCTTTAGGCAGTTTCTTCTTGGCAAGGGCATAGGAGATATTAATGCACAGCAAAGTCCTCTTCTGGACAGTCTTCCAATTTTTGGTACTCGCATAGCTTACGCAGAGCTGATCTTCAAACCAGAATTCCAGAGTCCCATCACTGTAGTAGCTGACTGCCCTACGAGGATCAAACTTATACTCTCTCTCCTCTTTCTCAGTCGGATGAGGCGAAGGGTAAAACGTGTGCATGGTGAAGGTTTGGCCAACATGGACTAGAGAGACAACCTTAGGCAGAACTAACGCATTTGTTCTCAAAAACCAGCTGGTCAAAATATTGACATTTGCGGAACTACACAATGAATATAAATTAGCCGTTGGTGAAACCTTACGATACCTGCAGGTACGACATGCCTTAGTGGTTGCTACCAAAGAAATAGATGAGATCCCGGAAGCCACCCCACTCGAAGATAGATTATTAGCTGATCCCATGGAGAGCAAAGCAATCTCACTCACGTACCGAAAGATAATCAATAATTCACCAGACCCACTGAAACATTTATATGCATGCTGGCAGGCTGATATTGGGGACTTGGAGGAAGAGGATTGGCGCGATGCGCTGGCTTTCCCACGGGAGGTGGCCATACCATCACGACTGCGGTTGGTCCAACTGAAAGTTTTGCATCGCACATATCTCACATGCACCACCCTGGTTAACATGGGCCGTAGTTGTTCGGCAGATTGTCGACAGAATTGCGGAGAGGCAGGCACGTTCTACCACACACTTTGGGGGTGTCCCCTGATCCAGACGTTTTGGGAGGCGATTAATAGGGTGGTTGGCGAGGTATGCGGGGTTACATTAACGCTATCCCCCAAGATATGCCTGCTGAATATATGGGATGCCACGGATCTCAACGGTATGGACCAACTATGGGCAGCCACTGGCTTTATACTTGCGAAGCTTAACAGTGCACTTCGATGGGGGGGTCCCTGAGCGGCCAATGATAGTTGAATGGGAACGAGATGTTGATTGGTGCATGTTGGCCGAACAGGCGGTCTATACAAACAGAGGATGCCCCAAGAAGTGGGACAAGGTATGGGGGAAATGGAATACATATTGAGGTAACATCTGCACCTCCCCGTCAGCACAAAGACATGGACCAGAAATGTTCAATCTGAAGATGACTCTTAGATGAGAGAGGGGGGCGTTACTTACTTGAATGATGTCTAGTGCTGGGATGTAATTGGTTGTCCATGACTTGTTGTGATGGATAAGTTTTGTCGTAATATGCCACTTTAATTAATGCTAATAAAAAGAGTTTATTAAAAAAAAAAAACAACAGGTGGTCTGGCAAACAAACAAAGCTTAAAGCTCGTTCACGCACCAAGCTGACATGATGGCAACCAAGAATAACAAGTTACTTACTTTATGAAATGTTTTTTTTTCTGGTGATACTCTAAATACAGATTCCTCACCATAGAATATCCACAAGAACCAGACTGGAGCCGGAGCAAGGCTGCATTTAGGCACCAACCATTTGTGCTAACAAGTTACTAAACTTGGGTAACGCCTTATCTCGGAGAGACTGTATCTAACCACAAATTTCCTTACTTTTGAAATATCCCCAGACGTCAAATGGATCTGTAAACTGTTTGTGAGCAGTACACCTGCACGCCGGTAGGTGGTGCAGTTCAGTTGCGCGTGGTGTCATCAGCGCCGAAAGTGACATCCGCTCTACCTATATTTGCGCCAACAAGGCGCGCTGAAGTCAGTTTCTTTTCGCTACTTTTCACGCCAGAAGCATGTAGCAACGATGTACACTGACCACTGGTGTGGAAAACTTGGGACCTGAAAGGGGAAAGCCCTCTCCCTCTCCCTAGAAATCCGTTTGAAGAGCGGGGAGGATGGGTGCGTCGGTAAGGAATCTGTGGTTAGACAGACTCTACCAGATAAGGAGTTACCAAAGGAAAAGAAACTTGTTCATCTGATAGAGACTTCTAGCCGCAGATTCCTTACCTTACAATAGATACCCAAGCAACAACTCCCCAGAGTGAGTCTTCGGACCAATTTCACACGAGGAAGTCCCGCAGGCAAAGTGCCAATTCCTATGGACCCGACTGCCCAGACAGCCCTGTTTGATAAACATGTGCAGGGAAGCCCACATTGCTGCCTGGAAGATATCCAGGACTGGAACTCCGCAAGCTAACGCAGTTGTTGCAGCTTTAGCTCTGGTGGAATGAGCATGCAAATCCTCAGAGGATTGCTTCTTAGCCAATGCATAGCAGATTTTGATACAGAGAACAACTCAGCGGGAGATGGTCCTCTTCTGAAGAGCCCGTCCTTTCTTTGCTCTGACGCACAAGTTACTAACTTGTGTAACGATATATCTGTAAGAGACAGTAGTTAGTGACAGATTCCTTACCTTAGAATATCCCCAGGCGTCAGGCTGGATCCGGAAAGTTTTTGCATGGCAGTACCCTTGCTCGTCGGTAGGCGGCGTCGTGCGGCTCCGCGTCCGTCGTCGGCGTCGTGATCGCCGGGCTGACGTCGCGGGCAGTACTTAGACGCCGCCCCTGCGCGCTGACTTCAGTTTTGTACACGACTTTCCGCGCCAGGAACGCAGAGCCATGCAAGAAGCTGACATAGGTGTCTGAAAAATACTAGGGCCCTGAAAGGGATGTCCTTAACCCTAGAAATCAGTTCGCAGAACGGGGAGGATGGGTGGGCGGTAGGAATCTGTCACTAACTACTGTCTCTTACAGATATATCGTTACACAAGTTAGTAACTTGTGCATCTGAAAGAGACACGTTAGTGACAGATTCCTTACCTTAGAATAGATACCCCAGCAATACCAACCCCGGTGGTGGGTCTGCGAACAAAGATCAGACAAGGAAGTCCCGGAGGACAGAACGGCCAAAGAAGCCGTCCCTCCGGACCTGACTGTCAAGGCAGTAATGCTTGGTAAATGTGTGCAGCGAGGCCCACGTAGCTGCCTGACAGATATCCTGCAGCGGAACACCGCGGCCTAAGGCCGTGGTAGCAGCCGTTGCCCTGGTGGAATGGGCACGCAGCCCAACAGGAGGCTCCTTTTAGCCAAAGAATAGCAGGCTTTGATACACAAGGTGACCCAGCGGGAGATGGTTCTCTTGTGCACCGCCCGACCTTTTGGCACCCACGTAGCCAACAAAGAGCTGGTCATCCACCCGGAAGTGTTGTGTGCGGTTGATATAAAAGGAAAGCGCACGTTTTGGGTCCAGACGGTGGAGCCTCTCTTCCTCTCTGGAAGGATGCGGAGGCGGAAAGAAGGTGGGCAAAGTGATGGTCTGCCCAATATGGAAGGCAGTAACCACCTTTGGCAAGAAGGACGGACGCGTCCTAAGAACAACCTTGTCTGGATGGACAGACAGAAAGGGAGGTTTGCATGATAGAGCCTGGAGCTCACTCACCCGCCGAGCGGAGGTGATGGCCACCAGAAAGGCTGTCTTCAAAGTAAGAAGACGAAGAGGACAGTTATGTAGAGGCTCAAAGGGAGCGCACATTAAAAAGGTAAGAACCAAGTTTAAGTCCCACTGAGGCATGACAAACGGAACAGGAGGGAAGAGGTGTGTAATGCCTTTTAGAAACCTGTTAACAACAGGGGACTTAAAAAGAGAGGGCTGATCAGGGAGCCTGAGGAAGGCCGAGATTGCACAAAGATAGCCCTTGATGGTACCCAGGGCAGAACCCTGTTGGGCCAGAGAAAGAAGGAACAGAAGAACCTCAGAACGAGGGGCAGAGAGGGGATTCACAGCCTTTGCTGTGCACCATGCCACAAACTTGTTCCACCTGCAGGCGTATACCACCTTAGTGGAGGGACGCCTGGCTGCCAGAATTACATCACAAACTTCGGGAGGCAAGTCGAAAGGAATCAACTGCCGCCGCTCAATCTCCACGCAAGCAGGTGGAGACTGGACAGGTTCGGGTGGAGGACCGTCCCCTGCTGCTGCGACAGAAGATCGTCCCGAAGAGGCAGACGGATCGGGGGATCGACGCTCATACTGAGTAGCTGGGGATACCAAACTCTTCGAGCCCAGTCCGGAGCCACAAGGATGACTTGGGCCCGGTCGTGCCGAATCTTCTTCAACACTCTGGGTAGAAGTGGAATAGGCGGAAAAGCGTACAACAGACCGCAACTCCACTCGCGACGAAAAGCGTCGCCGAGCGAGTGCCGCCTTGGAAATTCCAACGCGCAGAACTGATGACATTGCGCGTTCTCTTCGGTGGCGAATAGATCTAACCAAGGCTCTCCCCACTGTAGAAAGAGTCCTTGCGCCACTTGCGAGTGAAGACGCCATTCGTGATCCATCATGCACCTGCGGCTGAGTTCGTCCGCCCTGGCGTTCAGGGAACCTGCCAGGTGTTGAACCATCAGGAATATGCCCTGATGTTCCAGCCATGTCCAGAGGCGCAGAGCCTCCTGACAAAGGGTCCAAGACCCCACCCGCCTTGTTTGTTGCAGTACCACATGGCGGTGGTGTTGTCTGTGAACACCTGCACTACACCTTCCCTTTGACAGAGGGAAGGAATGCCTTGAGTGCAAGTCGGATCGCCCGGAGCTCCAGAAGGTTGATATGGAGCCGGGACTCCGCCGGAGACCAGAGGCCTCTGATCTCCGCCTCTCCCATGTGACCGCCCCATCCCAGAAGGGACGCGTCCGTCACAACTGTGTGCTCTGGCTGGGGAAGGGAGAGGGATCTGCCCATGACCCATTGCCGGTTCGAGAGCCACCACTGCAACTGTTTTGCAGTCCCCTCCGAGATCTGGACGTGATCGGACAGGTTGCCCTGGTGCTGCGCCCACTGGAACTTCAGGTCCCACTGCAGAGCCCGCATATGCCATCTGGCATGATTGACCAGCAGGATGCAGGAGGCCATGAGGCCCAGCAGCCTCAGGGTCATCCGTACCGAAACCCAGGATAAAGGCTGAAAGATCGGAATCATAGCCTGAATATCCCGGACTCGCCATTCGGGAGGATAGGCCCGAAACTGCGTCGTGTCCAGAACTGCTCCGATGAAAAGGAGCTGTGGAGAATGAATCAGATGCGACTTCGGCACATTGATGGAGAACCCCAGCGAGTGCAGGAGTTCGGCCGTAGTCTGGAGGTGGGAGACGACTGCCTGGGACGAGCCCGCCTTCAGCAGCCAGTCGTCGAGGTAGGGGAAGACTGAAACCCCTGCCCGGCGCAGATGAGCTGCGACCACCGCCATCACTTTCGTGAACACCCGAGGGGCACTGGTAAGGCCAAGGGGAGCACAGTGAACTGAAAATGCTCGAGGCCTACCGTGAACCGCAGGTAACGCCGGTGGGCCGGCAGGACGGGGATGTGGAAATAAGCGTCCTGCAAGTCCAACGCCACCATCCAGTCTCCAGGGTCGAGAGCAGTCAAGACCTGAGCTAGGGTGAGCATCTTGAACTTCTCCTTCCGGAGGAAGCGATTGAAGTTCCGGAGGTCCAAGATAGGACGCATGTCCTCCTTGTCCTTTTTGGGCACCAGAAAGTAGTGGGAGTAGCAACCACGTCCTACTTCTGAGGTCGGAACACGCTCGATGGCCCTCTTGGCGAAGAGGGCCGCAACATCCTTTTGAAGAAGCACCAAGTGATCCCCTGACATGCGGTGGAATTGAGATGGCATGGCTGGGGGGATGGTCACGAAGGGGAGGGAGTAGCCCCTTCGGACAATGTCCAAGACCCACCTGTCCGAGGTGATGGCACGCCAGTGGTGAAGGTGATGGCGGACCCTGCCCCCTACTGGCGTGCTGTGCACCTGAAAGGAAAGACTAGGAGGGCTTGGAGGCCGCGGACGGGGCGGGGTTGGTGGCCTGACCCGCCACGGCGGGAGCCACGTCCTCGGCCATGCGAAGACGCTTGCTGCGCGGGCCGGTGGCTGGGCAGCGGACGTGACTGGGCGCCCCTTCCGTGGCCACGAAAGGGGCGAAAAGCAGACTGTTGCTGAGGGCGCGCAGCAGAAAGGCCCAGGGACTTGGCTGTAGCCCGCGAGTCCTTAAAGCGCTCCAGCGCATGGTCTGCCTTTGTTCCAAAAAGACCGACTCCATCAAAGGGCATGTCCATAAGAGAGTTTTGAACATCACCCGAGAAACCAGTGGTTCTCAGCCAGGCGTGACGGCGCAGCGCCACTGTCGTTGCAAGCGATCTGCCCAGCGAGTCAGCGGTATCAAGGCCACATCTAATGGTGTACTTTGCCGCATCTCTACCCTCAGCAATGACGCGGGTAAGCAGTGTCTGGATCTCCTCAGAACACTGGGGCAGAACTTGCGCCACCGAGTCCCACAAGGAGTGGGAATATCGGCCCAAGAGGCAAGTGGTATTGACGGACCGCAAGCCAGCACTGGAGGAAGAAAAGATCTTCTTCCCAAATTGATCCAGGCGTTTTGATTCCCTATCCGGGGGAGCGGTAGGGAAGGCGCTTTGGGAAGCAGAGGCTTGGACCACCAAGCTCTCAGGGGTGGGGTGTTGGGAGAGGAACAGGGGTCGCCCGGAGCAGGGCGATGGCGTCGGGCCACGTTCCTATCCACAGGAGCCCCTGTGGTGGGCTTGGACCAGGTGCCCAAAAGAACGTCGGAAAGCGCCTCGTTAAACGGCAGCAGTGGCTCCGAGGAGGTAGCCGCCGGCTGAAGCACTTCCGTCAGGATGTAAGTCCTGACAGCCACTGTAGGCAACTGGAGGTGTAAGGCCCCAGCTGCTCTACGCAACACCGTTGCAAAGTTAGCTCCCTCCTCCGTTGCCACGGAAGGAGGAGACAGCATGCCAGGGTCAGGGGAGGTGTCCAAACCACTGGCATCCCCAAGCTCCTCAGCCCAGTCCTGATCAAACTCACACTGCTGTGTGAGAGGTTCATCAGACCCCTCCCAGTCCTCTACGTCCTCCAATTCAGGTTCAAAATATGGAGGAGGGACATGCGGGACCCAAGGTCCCATCGGCGTCGGAGCCGGCGTCGAGCGACGCCGGTCCGGCGGCATGTCCGGATCCGGAGAGAACCGGGGAACGACGTCGCCCGGAGCCCCGGGCGGCGTCGTGAACGGCACCGGAGAGACCGGCGCCGGTGGAGGTGTCGTCAGGTCAACCGGCGTCGATCGGGGTTGTGGCAGCACCGGAGCCGGGGCCGGAGTCGCCGGCGGCGCCGTAGGAACTCCACTAGGGCCCGCGGGGCCCAAAGGCGCACCGGGGGGACCTTGAGGCCCGAAGAGGCGGGCCATGGCCGACAGGAACTCCTGTATCTCGGCCGGAGTCGCCCCCGAACCCGGGAAGGACGGGTAATGCGGGGGCGGCTCCATAGGCACTCCCGGCGCCGCGGGGGCGGGGACGGTGCCGACAGGACCCTCAGCCGAGTCGCGAGACCGGCGAGGTGAAGTCGTCGAGCGATGACGCTTCTTAGACTTCTTATGCTTCGACTTACCGGAGGAGTGCGAAGACTTGGATCCCAACGACCGGTGAGGACTCCGCGACCGGCCCCTCGACCTCTCACGTGACCGGGGCTTGGCGTGGCGCGGAGTGGACTGCCGGACCTCGAGGAGCTTTCGAGACCGCTCTCGCAAAGCCTTCGGGTACAAGGCCCGGCAGTCGGGACACGACTTCGTGTCCTGGTCGCGGCCGAGGCAGTAAAGACACTCTAGATGCGGATCTGTGATCGACATCATTCGACCACAGGCGTCGCATGGCTTGAAGCCGGGCATCCCTACTGACACCGTCGGAGTCGAGAGACTTCGAGAAAAACAGTGAAAAATTTCACCAAAAAGTTAGTCAAAAAATGACTAGGGCACTGCTCTTCCCGGATCTGCGCTTACTGGCGCGGAAAAAGAAAGAACTGACGTCAGCGCGCAGGGGCGGCGTCTAAGTACTGCCCGCGACGTCATCCCGGCGGTCCCGACGCCGACGACGGACGCGGAGCCGCACGACGCCGCCTACCGACGCGCAAGGGTACTGCTACGCAAAAACTTTCCGGATCCAGCCTGACGCCTGGGGATATTCTAAGGTAAGGAATCTGTCACTAACGTGTCTCTTTCAGATATAAGTTTTGCAATATCACAGCTTTTCAGTGTAAAAAGTGGACAAAGTAAATTTTTCAAGCAGTTCAATGTTAACCTATGGGAGGAAAACAATAATGCAATTTCACAGGTAAGCACTCAACTTACAATTCCAGTCTTCAGGTTTTAGGATCAAAACTGGGCGAGGGTCAGGTAAGTGTAAAGACTGCACCACCAGTGGCACTGGGGCAGCTGGGTGCAGGTGTCAAATTCAGTCACTGTGGCCCAATGTTAATCAATGGAGACTGGGGGCACTCAAAGAAGTGTCGGTTGAAGGTAGGTAAAATCGGAGTTGGGGGGTCAATCTCCAGGGGTTTAGACCAGCACTGGAGGGGGGGTGGCTTGGGGGCCACGAGGCAGCACAAAACACACCCTCAGCAACACAGAGGCTGCCGGGTGCAGAGTACCAACACAGTGTCGGGCACCTAATACACATCAATGGAGAATAAAGATTTCGAACAAAGGCTGCAGGCTCGGACCAGGAAGCTGGATGAAGGAAACCAGTGGCTCTGGAGTTAAGTCGGGATGTTGAAGGGCACCTGGGCACTGTCGGTTGGGCTCCCCAAGGCCTGGGTGCTGCGGGTGCAGGGGTGTCCTTTGAGGTCGGAAGATCCTTACCTGAGCCAGTCAGGGTTAGGGGGTCCTTCGTGTTGAGTCTGCAGGCGGGGTCGTGGAGTCCAGGAGAGGTCCCTTTGGAGTTGACTCGAGCGCAGGACCGCTAGGGAACCTTTTTGGAAGCAATGGGCCACTTCGACTCGGGCCGGTGGAGTCAAGTACATTGGTAGGTCCGGAGGGCTGGTTGTGCGGTTCAGCAGGGCACTGGAGCTCTTGTTGTTGGTTTCTTTGTGGACAGGGCAGCAGTCCTCGGGAGATCTTGGTCTTTGGGGAAGGCAGGGTTTTGGAGGACGCTGGGCCCACAGGACAGGTCACTTTTTGGAGCAGGTTTCTTCGAGGGCTGCAGACAGGCCGGAAGGTCTGGGGCCAAGTCAGAAGTTGTCTAGAGTCTTCACTGCTGGTACGGCTCTTCGGTCCTTCTTCTTTAGGTCGCCAGGAATCTAAGAATCAAGGTTCAGTGGTGCCCCTAAATACTGAATTAAGGGCAGTTACAGGTGCTCACAAGTAATAGCCAAAGGGCTACTTACCTTTAGGGTGACTACACCCTTTGTATGTTCACTCCCTTTGGGGAGGGGGCATACCCCTAATCCTATTGGCTGAAATCCTCATAACCAATATGAAGGCTTTTCAAAGGAGGGGGTCACGTCAGCTCAGGACACCTTAGGGGTGGTCCTGGCTGAGGGGACACACCTCTCCTGCTTACTAATTTTCCTACCAACCTTGCCGCCAAAAGTGGGTCTTGGTCTTGGGGAGGGCATCTCCACTTGCTGGAGAGGCCCTGGCTAGCATAACAAAGGGCAGGAAGCTTTTGAGGTGCACCGCCCCTGAATGCTGTTGCTGCTTAGGGGTATGTGTGAAGCACCTCCACCCAGAGCAGGCTTTGTTTCCGACTCCCGAGAGCACAAGGCTCCCACCTCAGGGTCAGAAACATGTCTGGAAGTGACAGGCTGGTGCAGACCAGTCAGCCGCACACTAGCGGGTTGGTAGGTTTTTAGGGGGCACCTCTGAGGTGCCATCTGAGTACATTTATTAATGAATCCAACACTGGCATCAGTGTGGGCTCATTAATCTGAGATGTTTGGTATCAAACATATTGGCATCCGGTTAAGCCATCATGACACTGCGCAACTCGCATTGACAAGCTCCCAGCTCATGTACCCAGCATGGCTTTACTTTGCACTTATAGTGTCTAAGAATGGGCTTAGACACTATAGGGCCATATCTGCTCATGCAGTTCTGCCCTCACAAGAGGTACAGTGCACCCTGCCTTTGGGCTGTAAGGTCAGGTGTGTGCCTATTGTGGAAACAAAAATACAGTTTTGTGAAAGAACACAGGCACTGCAAGCCCGATTAGCAGGAACCCAGTGCACATTCAGTCAAAGTTGCATTCAGTCAGGCAAAAAGTGTGTGTGTGTGTGTGTGGGGGGGGGGGGGGTGAGGTAGCCATGCCAAAGGAGTACTTTCCTACAGTTGGCTGCTTGTGCTGCAACACTTTTACCTGCAGCATCATATTTCCGACTCTCCTTACCTGTAGGAGGCGCATCCCCTGTGCCCTATGAATTTGCTCTTTTCCTGGCTGTGTGTACCACCAATGAATCTGGTGTGACTTGGCCCTGCGGCGCCTAAGTACTGCCCGCGACGTCATCCCGGCGATCACGACGCCGACGACGGACGCGGAGCCGCACGACGCCGCCTACCGACGCGCAAGGGTACTGCTACGCAAAACTTTCCGGATCCAGCCTGACGCCTGGGGATATTCTAAGGTAAGGAATCTATCACTAACGTGTCTCTTTCAGATATATTTAGCGTCCAATGGTCATGCTTTATATTTCTTTTCAAAACGAGGGATGACTACCCTAGATTTAACTGGCTGCTTAAATGTCTTGTGTGTGGGCGATAATATACCTTTATGCATAGGACGCGATTGTACTGTTTTTTGTGACCTATTAAATGTTTCAACCAGTAAATCATCTTCTTGTGGGATAGTATGTAGGCTAACTTTGTGGTATGCAGCAGCCATACTGATAATGATATGATAGGATGATGTATCATCTGGTGGTGAGGGTTTGGATGGGTAGATACTAGGATTTGTATCATCCAGCAGATCAGTATCATAAATATCCCATGGGTCAGGGGCAATATTGGGATCGCCCTGTGGGTATGTGAACTAAGGGACATTGTATTTTTAAGGTTGGTTATCACCAGTAGGTGACTGATTAGGTGACTGCTCAGAAGGCAAGTGTTCTGGAGAGGGTGTTTGCACAGGCCTTGAAGGTCAAGTAGGTAAAGAAGGAATAAGAGGTGAAGGAATAGGAGGAGGAGAAGGAGGGAAACAAAGAGTACTTGTGCCTCTGTCCTTCCTTTTCTTCTTTGGTTGATGGGTTGGTTGAGGCCTGAGCAATGTCCTCGTCAAATGAGTTTTTCCTTTCCTGAAGCGTAAGGGAAACAGGTGGTGGTAGTTTAGTGCCTAGTTTCACAGTGTCTGGGTGTACAGAGAGTCTTTCGTCCTTTGTCTACTTTGTTTTGCAAGTGCTCAAGAACGGGCTGCAACTGTTTTTGCCGTGGCTCTGTGCTACTTTTAGTGTTTCTTGACGTCGAAGATCTGGAAGATGTCGAAGAGCCTTTTGTACAGGTTACAGTCTTTTGAATTTGTGGTTTCGATGCAGACCGCCAATGTGCCGGTTTCGATGCAGAAGGCTTTATAGATAGACCGTCTTTTGATTCCAAGGCTTTTTTCGGATCCGATGTATGTTGCTTCGGCTCAGAGTCTTTGATTGACTTTGGTTGTGCCAATGTGGTTTGTTTCGATGTAGGCGCCAAAACAAACTTTAAAGCTTTATATTTTGACGCTAGTCGAAGGATTTCCAGGCAGAGCGGATTTGTGTTTGTGTGCCTGTTGATGGAGACCTCCATAGCTGAAGGCAGTGGGGCTCCGAAAGCCTGTTTGGGTGGCTTTCGCCGAGATACTCATGAGCCCCTGTATGGAATCAGGCTCGGAGTCTGAGCTATCCCCACTGCTAGCCAGCAGTATCTGCACGTCTGGAGGCACCATCTGCGCCTCAGTGTCTTCTGTTTCTTGACTGGGGTCTGGTGACTGATCCCCAAAGATATCCAGTGCAACTTTTGTGCGTCGCTGAATGGTTGTGTGGGCCCAACAACACTCCCTCCGCTGCCGAAGTGTTTTCTTTGATCAGAACGCTAAACACGCCTCAAGGGAGGTCTCTTCGTGCTCCAGTGACAAACATAGATTGCACACTTCGTGTTGGTCTTGTAGGGAGTACTTAGCGTGGCAATTAGGGCAAAAGCTGAAGGGCGTGCTTTCCATCCCTTGTGGACGCAGTCTTGTACAAAGGAGACGAAGTTGTGGAAAACCGGGCCAGAGCCCAGGCGGGTGCTGTGAAGTGATCGATAACACCTGCTGCTGTCGTTCAGATATGAAATGTGTTGGACAGGAGAGAAAAATCAGAGCGTCTGCAAAGGCCTCAGTGAGGAATGAAGCTTCAGTCCCAGAGCTGCTATATCGACATCTCAACCAGGTGGCAGAAAACAACAATCTAACAAAGGGGCCAAGCAACATGCGCAATACACACCGGAGGAGGAGTCACTATACCTCGTTACTCGAAGCTTCTTTGAAGAAAAACAACTTGTAATCGTTCTAGCCCAACACTAGATGGCAGAATAATTACAAGCATTTGCATCTATGGCTAACACATGCTACGAATATGAAATATAGCATTAAAACGATGCAAAGAAATTTGGATAGGTGAAGCAAAACCCTTATGTATTCAATATATGAAAACTATGTAAGGAGAAAAATATTGACTGATTGATGTGAAATTTATAGAGCGCACAAATGCCCTAAAACGTCTTGGCGCTAACGTCTGCAATTTACTATACTGAGGCAACAGGGGGGATACAAAAACTACAAAGGAAGAGAAAACAAGCAGGATTTCAGATGTTTCCTAAAGCCTGTCATGTTGGATTGACATTTGAGACGCCAAAGCAGTAATTTCCAAAGTTGGCAGTTAGAGTGAATAAAGCTTCTGCCACTCCAAGAGACTTTCTTTTTTTTTTTTTAAAAGATGTTTTTATTATTTTGAAAAACATATCGGTCACTTACATATCAGCATTTATTACATTTCCACACAGTTGTTTCCCACAATACACATATATCAGAATTTCACTGCTGTTCAGCCAGTTATATCTTACCTGTTCCATTGGTTCTCTTTCATCTCCATCTCACTAGTGGGCGACATACACAGTTCACCCCGGTACATATTCCATTTGCCCCATTTTTTTATCCCATTTCTTGGGACATCCTCTAGACTTGAATACCTCCTTTTCTGCTATCATGCATTTATCTAGTTCCTTTGCTCAGCTCCTCGATGATGGCACCTCAGCTGCTCCCCATTTCATCGCTATTATGCGTTTCACCAGCGTATATCCCAGGGTAACCCATTGTTGTTCCACCCCCGTACGGTCCGTCGCCTCCCATATGTACAGGAGCCCCAATTGTGGTGTCATTTTAATCTCATTTCCTATGGCACTTTGCATGTGTTGTGTAGCCCTTTCCCATAAGGTCCGTATGTAGGGACATTCCCATATGATATGATAAAAAGTTGCATCCTCAGGACATCGGCGCAGACACAAGGCATCCTGTCTACTCCCAATCTTTGCAAGAGTAACCCCAGTGAGGTAGGTTCTGTGCAGGACTTTTAGTTGGATAAGACGGAGCCTAAGAGGGATGGCTGCCTCCCGAGGGGACATCAACGCCGTTTGCTAATCGTCATCTTCAATTGGTCCTAGATCGGTTTGCCACTTTTCTCGGAGGGTTTGGAACGGGTCAGGTAGATTATTACAGAGTTTCCGATATGTTAGCGATACAGCTTTCTTTAACAATGGTTCAGAAAGCAACCAGTCCTCCAGGGGGGATGACTCCGGTATATCCTCATTACCTAAGAGTGCCGCCTTGAGGGCGTGGCGGATCTGCAAATAACGGAATACCTCCCCCTGAGCCAGATCATATTCCTCCTTTAAATCTGCAAACCTTATTATCTTCCCCTTCTTCCACAAATGGCCTACTGTAGAGATACCTATAGTGTCCCATCTATCAAACCCGGGTTGGTTACATAATGTACCTAGTTTTTGAGCTGACCACAATGGGGTGGCTTGAGTCAGTACATCCAGCCAGCCAAGTCTTCTATTGGCCTGACGCCAGACTTCCACAGTATGGGCCGTTGGGCCCAGGTACCGACCCCTCCTAACTTTCGAATATAGGGCCCCTAAGTAACCTTCTCTTCCCATTTGATATTTATCTAGGAGATATGCAGGGTCTGACGGGGGGAGATACAACCACTGGTTCACCACCACCAGCTGTGAAGCCCAATAATTGAAGACATGTCTGGGAGTGCTATACCTCCATCATACCATCCTTTGGTTAGTTTATGTAAAGCGATGCGAGGCGCCTTTCCATCCCATAGTAGAGTCCTAACCTCACTCTCAATATTCTTAAAATAAGATTCTGGGACCTTATTTGGGCAATTCTGAAGGATGTATAGGAATCGGGGGAGAGCCAACATCTTATACAGGGCAGCCCGACCCAGTAAGGAGAGGGGCAAAGTTCTCCATTGTTTGACATCATTACGCAGTCTATCCAGAGGCACAGCCAGATTTCTAGTGTAAAACACATTGGTATCAGGGGTCAAGAGATCCCGAGATACCGGAATCCCTCCACAGCTATCTCCACTTCACATCCTAATGGAAGTTTAGGGATCGGTCCTTAAATAGCAAAAATCACTGATTTGGACCAGTTAATTGAGTATCCGGAATATTTACCGAAATTAGTGAAAATATTTAAAATTCTATGTACTGATTTTGTTGGCGACACAAGATAAAGCAGAATATCATTGGCATAGAGGGATATCCTGTCTTCCTGCCCCTCTGCCCACTTCAACCCCTTCAACAGTGGATCTCCTCTGACCCATGTTGCCAGTGGTTCTAACATCAGTGAAAAAAATCAATGGGGACAGGGGGCATCCGTGTCTTGTGCCTCTTCCCAATGAAAATGTTCTGGACAAGCGATTGTTGACCTTAACTTGGCCTTTGAGATCTGTATAAAGTAGTTTGACCCATCCTAGGAATTTTGGGCCAAACCCTAGGCGCCGCAGCACCTCAAATAGATAGGGCCATTCTATTGAATCTTAGGGATAACACAACAGCATCTTCCTCTATGATGTGTTTGCGGCTCAAGACACTGTGAAGGCGACAGATATTCAGCGCCGTGTTGCGGCCCGGCACAAAACCAGACTGGTCTACATGAACCAGCGAAGTGATAACAGGGGTTAGGCGAGAAGCCAAGATTTTCACGAGGATTTTCACTTCAACGTTAATTAATTAAATTGGTCTATAGGATCCGCAGTTATCGACGGGTTTCCCTGGTTTACGGATAACAACGATAGAGGCCAACCTTTGGTCCTCTGGTAGGATCCCCTTTTCATAGCTTTCGTAGTACATTTTTCTCAGATGGGGCACGACGAGCGAGGCCGTTGATTTTAGGAATTTAATGGGGATCCCATTAGGCCCCATTGCCTTCCCAGATTGTATGCTATTTATTGCGGTGCCAATTTCATCGTCTGTGAGATCTTCCTCCATTGTGTCCCTATCCTCAGAGGACAGGGTAGGCATACGCATATCCGCCAGTAGTTGGCGAGAGTCCTCCGTTGTGGTGTGGACCGAGGGTGTATAGATCCTCTCTAGGTGATCCGCAAAGGCATCTGCAAATGCCTGCGGGTCCAAGAGAGTCTGTGTGCTGTTGACTTTTAATCTAGGGACCCAACGTTCTGTTTGTTCCCTTTTGTCCAACCATGCGAGCAACTTGCCCGCTCTATCTCCCATTTCATACAGCCTGTGACGTGTGGACAGTAACTTGGCTCCAACCCGCTCTCGGACTAGGGTTCTATATTCAAGTTGTTTAATGGTTAAATAATGTTCTGTGGATTCGCTTGGTGACTGTGAATGTTCTGTTTCGAGCTGCTGAAGCTCGCTTTCAAGCTGTTCTACTTGCAGTTGTTGCTTTTTATTATATCCCACCTTGAGTGCTAACGCCTGTCCCTTCACCACTGTTTTAAAGGCCTCCCATATTATCTGCGCTGAATCCACCGATCCGACATTTTCTTTGAAATAGTTCTCAGAGTGTGATATTAAACTCTCTTTTATATCTGGGACCTTGAGCAGCCAAGGATTAATAACAATTGTATTTCGTTGTCTCCGATTATGATGCGCGAGTTCCACCCATACCGGGGAATGATCAGAAATGCCACGTGGTAAACAGCGTGGTTTCCGAAAGGTACCGATGTTTGCCGATTGGGTCAAAAAATAGTCAATGCGGGAGAGGCTTCTATGGGCACTTGAGTAATAGGTAAAGTGAGTCATGTCAGGATGAAAGTAACGCCATACGTCGATGACGCCCATGGCCGTGATAAACTCTGACATGTGCGTGTTGGAGCGTGTCTGGGGGCGTTTTGGTTGTCTATCTACTTGGTCGTTAAGGGTCATATTAAAGTCTCCCCCTAGAATTAGCGTACCTAATGGGAGGTCTAGCAAGATCTTCCCCAAGTCGGTCAGCGCCTCTTTCCCTAGTGCTGGTGGGATGTATATTGAAATAACATTAAGTGACCTTCCCTCCCAACTTGCCTCTAAAACCGCGAATTTACCTTGGGGATCTGCCCATGTACGCAGCGGAGTGAGTGCGAGACTTCGTTTTACCAATATACCTGTGCCTTGGATCCCGAGGTACATCCCGCATGGACAAGAAGTTTATATCCCCATCGGGTCAGGGCTTTACACTTGTTCCCGACTAGGTGTGTTTCTTGTAGCAGGACTAGATCAGGGGCTTGTCTTTTAAGATATTGTAGCACGATACCCCTTTTAATTTTGTCCCCCATCCCATTGACGTTCCACGTTAGAATGGAGAGTGATGTCTCTACAGAGTTGTCCGCCATTTCGTGTGAGGGGATATATATGAGCCCAGGAACAGACAATACAGGGCAGCTATGATGATAGCCGGCCCTCCACTTACGGTGCTAGATGTTGAGTGGCGTGTAGGAATACAAGTCATAGAGAATGACAGGAACCCATTCTGTTCATGAGTGAAGATATAGTGTGTGGCTAATTCCAGTGAGTCAAACAGTGTGACTTGAATACAAAAAACATAACAAAACCCTCCCCAACCCTTCAACTGCCGCCCCCCCCCCTGCCCCCCTGCCAGTGGATTTAAAACTACCCACTCCCCAACAAGGCAGAGTGGCTGTCGCCCCCCCCCCCCTATTAGCAGAGGTGCCTGGTACGCAGCCTCTCACCCCCCCCCCGCCCAGATCTAAACATTGCAATGGCCAAACTGCATGGTACGATTAGACCCCAGCCCGAGATGGATCTGTCGACATTTGTATTGTACTTATGAGATCCCCCCCAGCTCTGGGAAAATATAAGTGTATTTGACGAAACTCTCAATGTGCAATCCCTTATATGTACTGCTCGCTACCACTAGATCCACTTAGCTGTAGTTCATGTTTTCCATCGTTAAGCAGAGTTCAATGTCGTCTTAGTTCCTGGAGATCGATTCTGCTTCCTTAGTAGCTGAGTTGCCCAGCATCCCACTGGAGGGCTCTGTTCTGTTGCTTCGCAATGCGGCATGCCTCTCTTTGTTAGGCTTCCCCACTCTACGCCATCCTTCCAGCCAGTCCCATGTTTCCTCCGGCGAAGAGAAAAACCATGTCTTGCCATCCACTGCAATACGCAGTTTAGCTGGGAAGATCATTGCATATTTAATGTCCTTTTTTCTCAGCGCCTTTTTGACCGCAAGGAAGCTGCACCTTTGATTTTGAACTTTTGTGGTGAAATCTGGGAAAAAGGAAATCACACTGTTCTCCAGTTTGATTGGTGGGCTTGTGCTTGCGTCTTGGAGTATTACATCTCGATCTCGAAAATTAAAGACTCTTGCACTTATCTGTCGGGGGGGGGACGGGGACGGGGACTCCTGGCTTAGGCCGCCCCCCAGGAACTCAATGAGCCCGTTCGATGGAAAAATAGTTTGAAAGTCTCTTTGGTTGCAGGCGTTTGGAGATTAATTCTTCGACATCTCTTCCCATCAACTCGTCAGCCCCACCTACACCCCCGCTGATCCTGGCATAGCCGTCTCTCAGTCCCCTCTCCCTGCACTACCTCCCCCACTCACCTTTACTCCCAGCACCTCCCATCAACCCGTCAGCCCCACCTACACCCCCACTGACCCTGGCATAGCCGTCTCTCAGTCCCCTCTCCCTGCACTACCTCCCCCACCATCACTCCCAGCACCTCCCTTCAGCCCCACCTATACCCCCACAGTTCCTGGCATAGCCGCCTCTCTGTCCCCTCACCTTGCACTTCTTCCCCCACCGTCCCCCTTCACCATTACTCCCAGCACCTCCCATCAGCCCGTCAGCCCCACCTATACCCCCACTGATCCTGGCATAGCCGTCTCTCAGTCCCCTCCCCCTCTGACTTCCTCACCCCCACCCCTCCATGGACTTGCACACAGAAAGAACACTTTGCAATGTCCCCGACCACGACTCCCCCTCAAACGACACTAAAGATGCTACTATTCCGCCTTCTCCCTCAGTCCATCCTTCCAATAAGGACACTCACGCCTGACCCCAGACTTGACCAGATATTATCAGCCCTTCAGCAAGTCAAAACTGACATCCGAACCCTACACGACCTTATTATACAACAATCCAAACTCACTAGCACTAAAAAGGAATACAGATCTTTCCCACACTCCAAGAACTCCAGTCGCACCCAACATCTACTTGCAAGCTCCCAGACGCAGGGGTCTCCACGTTGGAGCAGTTCCGCACCCTAATGCCTTATCCCGCCCTATCAGGATGATAAACCCTCTATCTGCTATAGAATTAGGGGCCCTCCTTCGCTCATATGAGCTACTTCACCCTCCACATAACGCTGGGCTTCCAGTTATCTCACATACAGACTCCCGAATACAATCTATCCCTATCAACACATACAGAGCCACCAGACAACTCCAGAGGCATAGTTGAAAATAACCTCACTAGAATCCCCCTCACAATCGAACCCCCCACAATATCCAACAAGACGCGACTAAATTGTATTCTCCTAAACTGCAGATCCACATCTAGACATGCAGCCGAGATAGCTGACCTACTACTCACTACCGAACCAGACATTCTGGTCCTGACGGAAACTTGGTTAAATGAAGCATCTACTCCCATCATGGACATCTTGCTACCCCCTAACTATGACATCACCAGACTAGACAGAACGGACAGGCCAGGAGGTGGGATAGCCTGCATACATCAGATCAGCCTAACAGTGACCAACTCCAATGCCCCCGCTTTATCCTTATGTGAATACCTCTGCTTAAACATCGCCAGTAATAACAAACAAATATGTTCTTTACACACTTTCTACCACCCTCCTGGTGATAACCTCACATTCATAGAACACCTCATGGATATTCTAGCGTCAAATGACAGCCAACAAAATAAGAAAATATTCCTGGGGGACTTCAACCTTCATTGGGATGACCAGAATGACCCTGGGGTAAACGGCCTCAAAGCTTTCCTCGCCGACCTTAATCTTGACCAAATATGTAACAGCCCTACACACGACAAAGGCGCAATTCTCGACCTAGTAATCTCTAAAGTGGACTCTACACAGCTCGACTCGATCCTCCCCTGTGACTGGTCTGACCATCACATCATTACATTCCAAGTCTTGGAAACGGTTAAACGACTCCCAACACAACCCCTGAGAACTAAGATCTGGAAGAGAAACCTGAAAAACATCGGCTCTGACCTTACAGCATCAGCTAATTCAAACCTTCTATGTCCCCCGGAAGACCTAGCCGATGTCCAGGGGCTGACCAATCACTACTTTCACTCCATGAATAACCTACTAGACAAAATAGCCCCGCTTCAACTGAAAAGAACTTCCACAAAAGACTCAAAACCTTGGTATGATGGGAGGCTTAATACAGACAGACGCTCTCTCAGAGTAATTAAACGACGTTGGAGAGCCGCACCCTCAGCTGACCACCTCAAGCTTCTAAGAATCGCCAGAAACTCCTATTTTAGAAAGATCAGAAAATCTAGAACCGACTTCTTCAGGACTCAACTAGACCAAGCCAAGAACCGCCCCAAAAAGCTATTCGATCTTATCAAAACCCAAACCAAGAGCGTACCCAGTCTCCCTAACGCTATCCCACTTACTCTACCCAACTGTGATGAATTTGCCTCCTTCGCTTCTAAAACAGAATCCATAAAATCAGATCTACTCAAGGACCTCTTATCCCTCTCAGACATGATAAAGAATTCATCACGACCTCCCAAAATTCAAACTCAAAAACAACGCAACTTGGTCCCACTTCAACACTTACAGTGAAGATTCCATATTAAAGACGCTAACCGCTCTGAAACCCTCCAATCATTTCACAGACCCGCTCCCGGCTAATTACTTAAAAGACTTCATTCCTCTGTTACTACCTCTCTGGACCAAGATCATAAATACGTCCCTCCTTCAAGGATCCATTCCAGACATCCTGAAAACAGGTCACGTGTCGCCTATCCTAAAGAAAACAACAGCTGACCCCTCGGACCCAAATAACTATCGTCCAATTTCTAACATACCTATGCTAGCCAAACTCCTGGAAAAATGCGTTAACATGCAGCTGAACAGCCACATTGATCAATTCAACCTGCTTAACCAATTTCAATCAGGCTTCCGAGCAGGTCACAGTACCGAATCAGCCATGACACATGTAATTGACGCTCTAAAAATCCTGGACCAAAACGAAGCTTGTTTACTTATCCTACTCGACCTGTCATCAGCATTTGACACCGTCAAACACGGCAACCTGCTTGAACTCATGAAACACAGAATGGGAATGTCTGGAACTGTATTTAACTGGTTCGCCTCTTTCCTCCAAAATAGATCCCAAAGATTCAAGATCAACCAATCCCTGTCCAACCCCATGCCTGTCACATTAGGAGTTCCACAAGGCTCCTCCCTCTCACCCACCCTTTTCAACCTTTTTATGGAACCTCTTACCGATCTTCTCAGCCTTGCCAAGATTCACTTCCATATGTATGCAGACGACACCCAAATCTACATCAAGATCTACTCACTTGATGACATCAAATCGCTCAACACCACACTACAAAAAACCCAAACATGGCTGGCCGAAAACCATTTGAAACTAAATTCCCTCAAAACGGAATTCCTCTTAATCGCTCCCCCTAACAAAACTCCCACTATCCTGGATTGGCTGAAGCACTTAACAGCTCTCAAAGGACAACCTCTCATCGTCGACTCAGCGAAATCGCTAGGTGTAACGCTTGACAGCAACCTAAAGATGCAGAAGCATATCAGCGCCTCCACAAAAGGAGCTAACTTCCTCTTGAAGACCCTGCGAAAACTGAAACCCTTTCTGCCAGCCTACGATTTCAAACAAGCAGTTCAAGCCCTAGTAATCCCTAGAGTGGAATATGGGGCGGTAACCTTATGCGGCCTCCCAAGGTCATCGACAGCCCCACTAAGAGCCACTATCAACTCAGCTGCGAGACTCATCACGGGCTCAAAGAGAAACTCTCACATATCCCCTGACCTGAGAGCCCTCAACTGGCTACCGTTTGAAGCTAGAATTCATCTGAAAATCGCTTGTATGACGCACAAGGCCTTACACCACAACTCCCCGCACTACCTAGCTCAGAAATTGGTGCTCTCTGCGGGCATCAGAGCCTCTAGGTGTGCCAAGACTCTTCTTCTAAAACCACAACGATTCGCCAAGAAAAAAACCTATAACCGATCCTTCTCTGGTATGGCTCCTAGGATCTGGAACGCTTTGCCCATTGAAACAAGAATGAACCCGTCCACTGCCTCTTTCAAAAAAGAAGTGAAAGCGATCCTCATGGCTAAATTCACGAGAACTCTGTCCTTTTACTGTATATTATTACTAGTTCTGTTTTTATGCTCAATAGTTGTCCTTTTGTTTTTACGCTAGCTTATTGGTACGTGTATAAGCTGCTTTTAGCTGTTTCACCTATATCTTTGTGTGCTATAGCTTGTTTTCTACATATGACTTGTAAAGCGCTCTGATACTCGCAAGGGTCTTGTTCGCGCTATATAAATCCTTCAAAATAAAATAAATAGACAAAAAGGTCCGTAGCCGAGCCCTACGCCCCTTCCGGAACCCCAAGGATGCGCACATTATTCCGCCACGCCCTTCCCTCGGATTCATCTAGTTGCGCTTCCATTTTGACCTGGCTGTCTCGTAGTTGTTGAACTTGTTGTTTAAGCTGGGAGGCATCTTTTGTGAACTCTGGAGGTGACATCTTCCACCTCCTTAACTCTGGTGTCCATCTTCCGAAGGTCTGCCCGTATGAGCGAGACCTTGATATTCACTACATCAAGTCGGGACTACAGGGACGTGCGCACCCAATTAATGGCGGCCATAATATCTTGGAGTGTTAAATCCTGTTGAGCAGGGGGGATTGTGTGTTGTCCTGGACCTCCGATTGGGCAGTGTCTTGGTCATCACCGGTTTTGGTCCATGCAAATTCATCGAGTTTAGTTTGCAGCGTCGTCTTAGTACCTTTCCCTCCTGCCATTTTCAATCGTCCCCGGATGGATGATAGCTAGTGCATTGAGGATCAGATCCGGTAATCCCCGCCGCCTGCCCAGGGGACTCTCGTCACTAGCGGCCTGTCGGCTTTCCCGGTATATTACCACCTGGTGGCTAGATGTAGCAGGAGATTTGCTCTTGGTGGGGGCCCAGTCACTGCAATGACGTATATTTGCTGTATTTCAGTTGCACAGTGGCCCCCCCTTTCACCACTCCCCTATGTGGCTGGGGGGATCGCGGGTTCCTGGTGGGCACAGTGCAGCAAAGGCCCCCCTCCTTGCAGCGGTTGTGCAGGTACCCCCACTCTCCTGATGATACTGTGGGTCGTGGGGCTCAACAATCAATGTTCTGACCAAGGGGGATTACCATCCACCGCCCATAGGCCAAGTCTGTATTTCCTCCTTAGGTATCAGGCCGTAAAATTGACCTACTTGCACCCTGAAGTGTGGGCAAGCACGGGGGCTCTCTTCCCCCTTCACTACTCAAGCGAGCAGTCCCGGCAATTTTACCTCCCCCTCTCGGGGCTCACCGCGACTCACTGGGCCCGGGGCCCACCGCTCCTCTCGGGCCTTACAAGTATGCTCCCGCAGCCCGCATGAGGTGATTTTCCCGGTGGCTTCACCCAAGGTCTGCAAGCGTCGCCCCATACTCACCGCTATGCCAGTGCAGGTCGTAATTTGTCCCCTCTCGGCTGCCGGAGCGGTCCTCGCAAAGAGGTTACCTCCTGGAGCGACGTGGTGGCGCCCTCACCCCTCGGGCCGGCGCATCGAGAATAAATCGCCGGATAGCCGCGCACCTCTTCTGTTTTTATGGCCGCGGGTCTCACACCCTCGACAGTCAATCTCCTTGACGCGGCAACGCCCTGGGGCTCCAGGTGTCCCCGAGCTCCGTTGTGGGCAGCCAGGGTTAGCTTACAACGCCGCCTCCTCCTGACTCACTTGCTTCCTGAGGGATCACCGCGGCCGCACCGCCGCCATTTTATGCCATCTCACTGCCGTCCGAGCTTGCAGTTCTATCTTCGTTCCGCCGCACTTCCAGGCACAGGATTAGTAAGCCACAGAGGCCCGCTGCTACAAGGGCTGGGGTCCACCTTTAATTGGGTTTCATGTTGCGATTTAAATACAGGATTTATGCCGGATAGCGAGCGAGGGCTCCGGAGCCGCGCTAGTGTGCGGCCATTCCAGTAGGATGCTGACCACGCCCACCCAAAGGTTGCTCCCAAGAGACTTTTTTTTTTTTTTTTTTTTAAACAATAACTGTTTTGAAAGCTGCAGAGTGCAACAATCTATTTGGAGTGTACCATACACATGTATTTTTCAGGTACTCAGGTCCAGAACCGTTGAGTGCTTTGTACGCCTTACAGAGCGGTTTAAAGGCCACTCGCTTTTTAACTGGAAGCCAGTGAAGCTCTAATAAGGCACCCAAAACTGATTTATCCTTTGGTATTTTCTTAAGACGATGGGCAGCTGCATTCTGCAGTATCTGAAGCTTGTTTATAGAACGTTGATGTATCCCCAAATAAAGTGCATTGCAATAATCCAACCTTGATAACACCAACGCAATGATAATTGATTTCTGTAAATCAAAAGGAATTAAAGGCAGAATTTTCCTCAAAGTTTTCAGCAGAAACACACAAGATGAGGTCAATTTATTAATCTGGTCTGTGAACGACAGGTTAGATTTTGAAATCACCCCTAAATTTCAGACTTTGAGTACTGGCAAGGAGGGAAGACCCAGAGTCTGGGGCCGCCAAGATAGATTCCAAAAGGTGTCATTCCCAAGGAGGAGAAACTCTGTGTTTTTGCGAGTTCAACGTGAGGCAATCCAGCTAACAATTGCACACATGCATCTGTTAAAGGGGTCAGCGACCTCGTCAACATTTCTAGAGATCGACACTACAATTTGAGAGTCCTTGGCATAGGACACTGTGAAAAAGCCGAAGGAACGGATCAACTTGACTAAGGGAGCCACATATATGTTGAAAAGCATGGGCTCAATGATGACCCCTAAGAGACACCACAAAGCAAGGAGAAAGATTTTGAGATAAACTCTCCAATAGCCACGGACTGCTATCTACTAGTTAGAAATGAGAGAGGAGATCAAGAGCCGATCCAGCTATCTCAATTTCCCCATGGTGCTCCAACAGGACCGCATAACTCTTGGTGTCGAAGGCTGCAGATAGGTCCAAAAGGACCACCGCAGCCCTCCCTTCGTTATCCATGATATGTCTTGCCTCTTCAGAAACTACAACCAGAGCCCACTCAGTGCTGAAACTTGTTCTGAAGCTGAACTGTGATTCCGTCCAAGATCTAGTTTTTGTCTAAATGCTCCGAAAGTGCTAGTTAGATGCTTCTCAAGGATCTTTGCTGGTGTAGGTAGGAGCGAAATAGGTCGATAGTTTTTTGCCTCTTGGGGGTTGAGAGAGGGTTTTTTTTTTTTTTTTTAGCAGTGGAAGAATAAAAGCTTTTACTAGCGTTAATAATGATGTTTAAAAGAGTGGTGAGAGCCGTAGCTACAATTTTGGCTATGTCGTGTAGAATTTCCGACGGGCAGGGATCTGATGGGGCTCCTAATTTAGTGTGTCCGATTAATTCTAGCACTCAGTCAAAGGTGGAAAGTTGCGGAGCTTGCTATATTGAAGGGTCAAGGAGGCAATCTCAGCACTTGGAACACTGATAGAGCAGGTTTTATCGAATTCTACTTTATTTTTGAAAAATCTGCCAGCTTATCAAACAAGCATTGGCATAGCCAATAGGTCTCGCCTTTGGGGCCTTAGAAGTGTTTAACCATGCAACAGTTAATGTTGTTGCACCAAGGATATTGTGCTGCATAACTAAATACTTATAAGGTCCCAAAAGCGAGACCTATTGGCTATGCCAATGCTTGTTTAGATTGCATATGTTTTTACAACGTATGCTTTTACCACGCATTATATATATATATATATATATATATATATATACACATACATATACATACATACACACAATGTATTTGTGGGGGGAGAGACCCCTCCACACCCCTGAACTTACCTAAAATGTGTGGTAAAGGCATACGTTATAAAAGCATATGCGTTCTAAAAACATGCGTGGTAATAAATGTGTGGTAAAGGAACAGCGAGGTAAAAACCTCGTTGTAAAGGCTGTTTCCCGTTGGGAAACATAGGCAAATGAAAGATATGAAAAGGGGGAAAGAACCTGAGCAGCAACATATCCGAGTAATCTCAAAGCAAATATAGATTTTCAGATTGAATTCGCATTGTGGCCTGGTTGTGCAGGCATATCCTGAAAATTGGGCCATATTTCTTTCCTTTTTATATGGCAAAATAGAAAAAGGACAACATGTATTTATTTGAAAGCTCAGGCATTGTATATTTCATACAAGAGCTAATTAATGCAGCTAATAAACACATGCAGCACAGCAACTCTTCTGGCGAAATATGGTCTGTTATGGCATCCAGAATGTCAACTTTTAATGTTTTTGCATCCGATTACTTCAATGGCATGAAAGAATAGAGTAGCTTTCCCTTCCCGACTCGGTATACGAAAAAAAAAAAAAATCTCGTAGTTGAACATAACCACTGTAAAAACATACAGCCGACTTCTCTAAGGCAAGTAGAACATACATGCTTTCCATGTGACCTGCACGTACTCCCAGCATAGCCTTTACAGATCACAGCCTCCTTTGACCTCCTGTACAGCAGTAGGTATCACTGGCTCTTGGTTTGCAGAGTACATGGGGCTTTTGGTATTCATCCCGTAAAGTTGATACTTTCATTCCCATCTTTATTTATTAGGGTCATATTTAAGCATTTTTTAAGAGTGCTCGTCTGTTTGCACTTGAAACAGGCAGCACAACCTAGCAGCTTTGCGACCTTATGTAGAAGTTCCTTATTTCTTGAATAATGTCGTAAAACGATGTTGGTACAAACTGTGTGTAAAACGAGTAGAAGCCATGTTGAAATGCAAGCACAATGATCTAGCTCAAATCATGTGCGTATTAAGACAAACATTCTTTATAACTTGCAGGAGAAACAGTTTCTCAGCGCCCACCAATCTAGCATTTGGAGTCTGCTGAAATACTCTAAATTGAATGTATGGTTATGCATAGGTGTTTACATAAAGTTTATACGAATATCTTGCTTAGACAGCAAATCATTACAAATGTACTTTAATATTAAGGGTTAAGATCACTGCATAAATGTGTGGAAGATTTGGTATTTAAGGGTGAGTTGGCAACACTGATTGCAACTGAATGAAAGAACTGCAGAAGGACTCATTAAACAGATCAGTAAGGCTTCCTGGGTGGATTTGCTTTGAAATCATAAATACTGTCAAAAGCAATGGTGTGCAACAATCGCATAATAGTGGGACCGGCAAAATACTTTCACTTGTAGCCTTGACGAGCAACCAACATGTCCTGGGAGAACTAGTAGAATGCAAGAAAATAACTTCCTTTACACTTCACGTGGAAGCATGTACGAGAAGGAAGCGCTTTCCAAGAAGAGACAAGGGGAGCATGCTCCTTTTTGCAAACTAGAGAGATGCAGTAAGAGCAGGGCAGCCAGTCCTGACCGGGTCAGGCAGGTCTTGAAAGATTAGCCATGGAGAGGTGATGTAACTGTGGCATTATTGCTTATGCTTTCTTAAAAGAGGGTGTTTGAAAAGGTTACATTCTATTCTAGACAAGCATTACCAAAGCCTATAGGGCCGGATTTAACATGACAAGGAGTGCAAATACAGTAAGGCAGGCAGATAAGTTTCCAAGCAATAGGACATTAAAGCAAGAAATACTGCCTTGGCTAATGCTTGGCAGTGATGCTGGAGGTTAAGTATTTGTGTTGGTATTGGGAATGGAGGAACTGGTGGTGGTGGGTGTATTGTGGTTGTGCTATTGGCGTGATGGTGGCGGTGTCTGGTGGGGGTGATATTAGTGATGCTAATGTTCACGGTGGGGTGTTATTGGTTGGGGTTTTCAATATGTTCAACATCTCCTTATTACGAGTGTGTGTCCCCAATTGTTTTTTTAAGGTGGAGCAGTCACTCCCTTATTAAAACAAGACGACATTATATACAACTGAACAACCTGATTAAAAAAAGATTTTAACATAAAAAATGTCTTCTAGTTTTTTTGTACTTGTACTGCTGGCAACTTCTTCCTGCCTGTTAAAGCTTGTTTGTTATAATTTTTTTTGTTATGGGGGGAGCGGGACATAAATAACGGGGGAGTGGAGGTTGGAAAACAGTAATTTAATTAGAACACGAGCAGCGGACGGACACTAGGGGAGAATCAACAGATGCCAGATTCCGAGGGCAGACTGACGTGATGCTTAGGTGATGTTTAGGTGATGTTTAGCTGGTGCGCTGATGCAAAATGGTGGTGGTGAGTGATGTTTGGTGCTTAGGTGGTGCCACTATATGGTGTGGATTGGAGGTACGTTGTGTATTGTGGAGTTGAAATATGTTTGGTGTTTAATTATGTGGTGTGTATTGGAAATGTGTGGAGTTGAATTGTGTGGCCTGGCACTGTGGTGTTGAGTGAAATTATGCTTAGGTAAATTGTGTCATGGTGTGGAGTGCATTTATGTTGATTGGTGGTATGTGGCATCGAGTGCATTTATGTGGCGTGTATTTATGTTGCATTGAGTAGAGTGCAATTATGTGGCATGTAATTATGTGGCACTGAGTGGTATTATATGGAGTGTATTTATGTTGCATTGAGTAGAGTAATTATGTGGCGTGTAATTATGTGGCAATGGTATGTGGAGTGTATTTATGTTGCATTGAGTAGAGTAATTACGTGGTGTGTAATTATGTGGTATTGAGTGGTATTATGTGGAGTGTATTTATATTGCATGGAGTAGTGTGTAATTATGTGGCGTGTTATTACGTGGCACTGAGTGGTATTATGTGGAGTGTATTTATGTTGCATTGAATAGAGTAATTGTGACGTGTGATTATGTGGTACTGAGTGGTATGTGGAGTGTATTTATGTTGCATTGAGTAGTGTGTAATTATGTGGCGTGTTATTACGTGGCACTGAGTGGTATTATGTGGAGTGTATTTATGTTGCATTGAATAGAGTAATTGTGACGTGTGATTATGTGGTACTGAGTGGTATTATGTGGAGTGTATTTATGTTGCATTGAGTAGAGTGTAATTACGTAGTGTGTAATTATGTGGTACTGAGTGGCATTATGTGGAGTGTATTTATATTGCATTGAGTAGAGTGTAATTATGTGGCATGTTATTACGTGGCACTGAGTGGTATTATGTGGAGTGTATTTATGTTGCATTGAGTAGTGATTATGTGGCGTGTAATTATGTGGCACTGAGTGGTATTATGTGGAGTGTATGTTGCATTCAGTAGAGTGTAATTATGTGGCGTGTAATTATGTGGCACTGAGTGGTATTTGCAGTGTATATTGCATTGAGTGCAGTGTAATTATGTAGCATATAATTATGTGGCACTGAGTGGTATTATGTGGAGTGTATTTATGTTGCATTGAGTAGAGTGTAATTATGTGGCGTGTAATTATGTGGCACTGAGTGGTATTATGTGGAGTGTATTTATGTTACATTGAGTAGAGTGTAATTATGTGGCTTGTAATTATGTGGTACCGAGTGGTATGTGGGGTGTATTTATGTTGCATTGAGTAGAGTGTAATTATGTGGTGTGTAATTGTGTGGCACTGTGTGGTATTATGTGGAGTGTATTTATGTTGCATTGAGTAGAGTGTAATTATGTGGCTTGTAATTATGTGGTACCGAGTGGTATGCGGGTGTATTTATGTTGCATTGAGTAGAGAAGGGGAGAAGTGGGAGCAAACTGGATGGGAAGAGGTATGGAATGAATGAGGCAGAAAGTGAGAAGAGGAGAAGAACTGAGGCAAACTGAGTTTGGTAGAGGAGTAGGGAGAACTGCAGTGAAAGAAGATAGAAAGGGAAGGATGCAATAGAGAGGGGGGAGTGATAGGGAAGAGTGAGGGGTGGAAGGACGCAAGAGGAGGGGTGAAGGGGAGATATAAACGCGAGGGAGGATGAGGTGCGAGTGAATAGCGAGAATGAGGAAAATAGATGAAAGAGAGAGAGAGGGGGAGGTGGAGTGAGAGCCCCCAATGATGATTCACAGTGATAAGAGTCAGTTCATGGGAAGGGGGTATGTATCTTGGACTGAAAGCAGAGGTGATAAGGGATTCTAACAGCTGCTCTTTCAAATGTCAGACCTGTAAATCAAGAAACAGACACGTGTCTATTTCTACAGGTAAAGGTCCCAGCTCCCCCGCCACTTCACATGTGATCTTATGTGTGTGCTAAAGTGAAAGCGTGTCATTTCGTCGCTTTCCCAAAAGGAAGGTGTCAGGAAAGTGCCAAGTGGCAGGTCTAGGCCTTCTTTGAGAAAAATTCTTACTATGGCAGATATTCCCGAAATCCGAGAAAGCTGCAGCCTGGAATGGCCCGTTTTGTGCTGAAGGCAAAAACACACTGTTACAAACCGCTAGTAATGCGCCAGATCTCTTCTGCTACTCCCCCTGGAAGCGGAAAGGCAGGGTGCACACACGTCTACGGCGGACAGAGGCGCCCAACCTACTGAGCTGCTTTACAGTTTTGTCCCTGAGCAACAAAAGCCCTTCTAAGTCTGTAAACACGCTGCGAGTGGGCACTCATGCCCTCTTGGGTCAGGGGAGACATGCCCTAGCGCCGCGCCCCCTGCTGGGCCCCTCATTAACAGCACATTTTTAGGGAGATGGCTGAGGGAAGCTCGGCTCCCATTTCAAGGGTGGGGGGCCATGAAAAGACGCACACCCTGCCCCCCTCCCACCATGGCCTCTAGTCGGGGAGACATGCCAGGCTTCAGCCTGCTGACCCATTGGGAGGGAGAGCAGAGCAAATGCACAAGAATGAAAGGGAAACCAGCGTGCTCGTGGAACTGCTCGGGAGTCATCAGCCTCGAAAAAGTGAGGCTGATGAGTGACAAGAGGGCAGAAAGAGTCAGATAAGTGAAAGGAAGACAAGAAAAGATGGGAGGGTGGGGTGAGAGTAGAATGCGAAGAGAGAATTCTGGCAGTAGCACATGGGAAGGGGCAGGGAAAGGTTACGAGACAATGAGAAAGAAGAAAATATAGCGGTGAGGAATGATGAAGTCAGACTCGAGTTGAATCTGTATGGCTGTCTGTGAGAACAAGGATTGTTATGGCAATGCTGCCACATGTTGGGATAAAGGGCAGTGACGATTTGGACCCAACAAAATCTTGCAACGGAGCTGCTGGGGGTTCCCTCTTCGCCGACTGTGACTAATGTTATGTGTCATCATCATGCTAGAAAGGGGCGAGTCATTGGGTGTCAGATGAGTGGGAAATGAGCAAGACACAATGGTGCGGGCGTGGGGTGCAGGAAGAGAGGAGCGACATGTAGAAGAACGAGGAGAGAGAGAGAGCTGGATGTAAGGTGTGCTGGAAGAGGACGGGCGCAGTGGAGAGAAGGTGACGTGGAGGAGGAATGGGGACACGGGAAGTGCGGTAATCACGGGGAGTGGTTCCGTTAGGTAACAGCTCAAGGGCATCCTTAATATTTTTAAACAATTAATGTCTGTGAGACTGTGACAGTCGTGGGTTTCGAACTGCAGGGACAATATTCGGCAGTCCCATGCCAGGCACGCGGACCATCACGTTTTCCTGCCACGGATTTTGAACTATCTCACAACGACCAGTGATTATTTGTATCGGGGCTGCGACTCGCAGTACATTCTCTGAACGGAATTGCTAAGTTTGAAACATATTGGCTACAAAACCAAACTGAAACAGCCTCAAGAATGGGGCTTTTGTTCGGCCGTGCATTCCTAGCTCCACTCCCCTACAGATTGTAACTCTCTCTCTTCCAGACGAGCCTTTCAGTAATGTGCGCCCTGCCCAGGCAGACAGCAAAGCACGATTCTGACACCAAGCATTGGGAGCGATGCCAGAGGAAAACCAGCCTTTCCTGAGAGCCCTCCAAAGACTCCGCAAAGACTGAAGGAAACAAGAGAGGAGCGGGGACGAGAGGAGCGGGGGCGAGCGCGGCAGCCTGCTGAGCTGACCACACGCTCGTGCATCGTGCCTGAAACGTGCGGGTAACCGCACGGAAAAGGCCATTGTGCACGAGCGTGTGGTCAGCTTTCAAATGCCCACTACATAAAGTCTTCGCCAGAAGCAGCGCTTGCGCGCTACTCTAGGCTCGACCTAAAAATGACTGGCTGGGATGGAGGACATTGAGAATATTTGGGCAGGAGAGTCCCTGAACTTTTTTAAAAAGCTCTCTCGTGGAATTTATGCCTTGGTTAATTTTTTCTGTGAGATGGTTAGTTTTCTCTACAATTATACATTTTTTAGACTCCTAAATATCATTTTTATATCTACTTCTTTCCTCTCTACAATAGTAACCTCCACAGACTTTCTCTTGCCTACGGCATTTCTGTTTCAATGCCCTAAGTTTGGGAGAAAACCACAGTGCAGTGGGTCTGTTCCTATGAGTTTTGATGCATTTCAAAGGCGCCAGCTTGGGGACTGCCGCATTAATCCACTTTGTAAAATTGGCGGCAGCTGCATTAGAATCCCCCGTGAGCAAAGGCTGTGTAGCTCCAGATAGCTGACATTTAACACAAGCAAGAGAGCAAGGGGAACTGAGAAAAAACATTGTAAACAGGACTCAAACAGTGTTATTCTGACAGTAATGGGAAGTATCTGTCCATTTCGTTCTACGTTCTCTCGTAGTATATTCATTATGAAATTTAATATAAAAACAAATACCTTTCTTCAAAACATAGTTCTCAAGTGGTAGGCCATTCATAATCTGAATTTACTGAATAAAGACTTATCAAAACAGCACGTTATCTATCTTGGATGGTTTGTTTAAAGGTGAACTAAAATAATTCAGCAAGCATGCTGATGGAATGCGTCTCCTTCACCATTTCTTCGATAATTAAGTAAAATGGAAAGTTAATATGGGTGAAGTCCTGTTTAAAATAAGAATCTGAGAAATATAAATATAAATACATTCAACTACAGCTTACCTGCCCTTGTGTCAGTTGTGTAAGTTGGGCCATCGTGAGTTTTACCTGCCCCTGCTGGGGGCGTGGGGGCTGGGGAATGGTGGCTTGTTGCTGAGCAGGCTGAACAGGTGGTCCAGGACTGATAAGTCGCTGCCCACTGCTTGAAGTAACAGTACTGGTACTAGAAACTGCAGTAGAGGGCGGCTGCCCCCGGATGATTTGGGTTACCACATGTTGCGACTGTCCTGTAGAGAAATCAGTTTCTTGTGAGATTCTAGTCCTGAACATTCAATTTCTACAAATCATGAACTTGGCAATACATATATTTGCTCATTTCTCGGCTAGTTTCTTAGGTAAAAATGCTTAGAGGGATCATTTAGGAAGGTGATGTCAAACTGTTATCTCCAAAAGTACTCAAGAACAAACTATATTAATACACTCTTGTAAACATGTTATAAAATACAAGGTATAGTGAAAAGCTTAGTTTGGACTGTAGGGATGCAGATAGCACTATCAAATAGTAATGAAACAATCACATTTGCTTTTCTATCACCAATAGGTATACCTTCAAAATAACAGCAGTTTGTTACAAATACATTTGTTATAAGTCTTGAATTTAACAATTTTCAAATAGGAAGTTTTTCACAAATCCAAAGAGGGGCTTGGGCAACCTTTGGTAGCTAATGAACCAGAAAGTATAAGGTATTCCCAGTCCTCTCTCTTTAATAACAGAGATGACTTCCACAAATAGCGCTTGCTAGACATACAAGGGCGCATCATCCACCAATTAGCTCAATCATCTGGCAACCTGTAAAACGTATTACAAATCCTGAACGTGGTTATGTAAGTACCCTAATTAGGCCAAGTCATGGTCTGTATCCCTCATGACGAAACATTTTCAGTGATAATTTGAAAAAAGACAAATGTAAAAAGAACCATAAGGTCAAAATTATATTAAAAAATATTTCTTTCTCTCCAAAATATGGTGCAAGGGGGCAGCGGAAAAGGAAATGGTCATTTGTATCCAGGGAAGGAGCAGCAATACAGTACAGCATGATAGAGCGAAAAAACCACAAAGGGGGATAGAAGGAGACAACGAAGCAGGCTCGAAGCACAGATCAAAGAAACAAAAAAGTAGGGAAAGTGTAGGAAAATATGGAGTTGGGAAGGTTTTCTGCCCCAATTTACAAACATGCAATATTTTGAACATAAAGAAATGTGGCATTATTATTTCAATACTAGTCAAATAAAAACAATAGAATTTTTAACACAGATTTCCACAAACCTTTCACCATTTCTATTGTGCTCCTTTCTCTATGCTTCTAATCAGTCCCACACTAAGATAGTTACCTTGCTAACTGGTCAGATACAACAAAGAGATGTTGTTTACCACTAGAGTTTTGTAAATTAGTCAAAGCTTCCTTCTTTTATTCACAGTTTAGAAGTGGGGGCGGCTGTGAGATCATGGCGAGAGAACTGAATGATCGAATGGACAATTTATGTCCAAATCTGTCACATGAATCCATCACAGTACAACAGCTCAAATTAAGGTCAAACCATCTGCAAGGCGGCAGGCGGAATACAAATAAGCAGGTGAAGGTGACTGAAAGAAGCCACTGGTTTAAGATTACTGAATTACAATAGCCATCTACGCTCTCACTTTCAATTATCAAAATCTTAGAAAGAGATTACTAACTCCACGTCATTTGGTTATCTGGCGACGGTATTGGCTAGAAACAGGCTTCCATGAATGTGGTCTAAAGAATAAGGGGCGGTATGAATGGAAAAACATCAGTCAAAACTACACATCACTTTCGGAGTGGCGCAAACACAACAATACTTGAATAAAAAGAATTAAGTAGGAGGAATCCATGTGGTTAACAAGGAGCATATTCCAACAAAGGCAGCCAACACTCATTACAAAAGGCCCATCGAACACGAAATATTACCCGTATTTTGAAAATAAAAGATTTGAACACCTATAGCCAATTTGCTCTGCACGTCATTGCAGAGAATATTTCAGACTGCTAATTCTACCAAAGTTAACCCTGAGCACAGACCAGCAGTTCCTCTGAAAGGGTATATTATGTGTTATAATCTGATTTAACGGTCATTCACCACCATTTGAACTTTGGGAATGAGGGGGAACATCTTTGCATCTTCTAGTCCAGCAAAAGATGGGCAATAACAAACTTGGAACGGTCAGTGGCAAAAAGGGCAGGAATACAGAGGCAGGATCAACACCTCACTGACTCAAGTAGGTCAAAACTGGCTTATGTTCCTTGCAACGCTGCTTCTGGAGGGTGGCTTCGCCAGGCAGCCCAGGTTGAACTGTTCGTATTAGAGCAGAAATGAACAAATGAAGTTAAAGCACATCTGCTGCTTCATGAGAAGCGTCCTGGCGCTGAAATACAACATGAAAAAAAGAGTGACACTATGGTTTACGGAATAAGAAAGTTTTCAGCTGTGCTCTAAATACACTTTCACTAGAGATATTGCAAAGATGCAATGGAAGAGAATTCCAAATAGTGGGAGCAAGAAAGGAAAAAGATCTGCCACCAGATTTAGCTCCATGCACTTATGGGACAAGCAGCAGGTTTTGAGTTGCAGAGCGAAGTGCCCTAGAGGGAATATATTTTTTTAATTATTTTGACTATAGGGTGAACCGTTCTGAAAGAAAGCTCTGTGACCGATTCAGATGCCTTTAAACTTAATTCTATGTCAGGACTGGAGGCGAGGATTATGCCTTCTTTCTTCACTTTATTATTACAGCAGCCATCACTTTAAAGAGAACACCAACTACGTTTCCCGTGAACACTTGGGAAAAATTTAGTGAAAAACAACATCCAACTGGAGAACAGTCCCACAATGTCCAATCAGGAGGCCCATAGGCCCAAGATAGTCCTTCTTCACTGGCCCTTCACCCTCTTTCTTCGTTGCTGCGCAGCCGAGATAAGTACCTCATCTTACAGTGCTTTCTGTTACTGTTTTTATTAAATTCTGCTTTAATTGCGCTATTTGACTGTTAATTTCTTGCTCTGTTTACGCGGTGCCACTGCGTCTGTTGTGGCTGCAGGTTTCATGATCGTTCCCTTGCGGCGTTCGGCCACGGGAGCTTTTTCCACTCTTAAGCGGCCTGTCCTGGTGCTGCTCGATGCGCCAACCTCCCGCCGCTAGAGGGCGCTGGAGGCGGCGCAAGACTGTGGCACGCATGTTTGAATTCCTCTCAGAGGAATTCATTCAGCGCGCCCTGTCCACCCGAGCTGCCGGCCTGAAGAGGACGCCCCGGTGGGGTCAGTAAGCTGATCGAGCCGCGTTAGTCAGCTCAAGGCCGATCGCGCTCTGTTTTGTTTAACGCTCTGCTGCCTGTGAGCAAAAAATAAAATTGGCAGCAGAGTCTGTATGGCTTCTTGGTGATACCCTTCTGGGTCTGTACAGTTAGGCCCCAGAGGCCTGAGGGGACCAGCGCAAAGTGTCCCGGGGCTAAAGTAAGATATTTTAAGAACTTTTTCAAAGATTTCAACAAGCCAAAACAAGAATCTATTTTGGCCCTTACTGGAGGTTTGAAGGATTAAAGTAGAATCCAAATGAACCCCCTGATTTCTGGCCTTTTAGGATGGAATAATAACCTTTTTCCCAGTTTGGAAGTCCAAAGTAAAGAACAATTGATAGGAGATGTTGTCCCAAACGAAAGAATCTCGGTTTTTCCACCCTTAAGCTGCAAACAGCAGTTATACATTCAGTCCACGACCTCCGTAAGACAGCCTTGGAAATCACTAGCCACCAAATCGTCAAGCTGTTGAAAGGCCAGCATTAGTTGGGTGTCATCTGCATACGATACAATGTACACACTCCATTTTTGGGTCAGAGGGGCCATATAGATGTTAAATAGAGTGGGACTTACAGCTGAGCCCTGTGGGACACCCCAACCGATGGGTCTGAACTGGGACATAAAAGGAGATAGAAATACAGCTTGTTGTCTTTTAGAAAGGAAGGAATGCAGCCAGTCAAAAGTCCTGCCTACTATTCCAATCTTCTCCAATCTCTGAAGAAGACTTTTGTGGGATACCGTGTCAAAAGCAGCGGATAGGTCTAATAAAACAACCACAGCCTTATGACCAAGATCTAGATTGCTCTGATGTATTCAGAAACCTCCAAAAGAGCCGTTTCCATGGTGAACCCGGCACGGAAGCCAGACTGAGAAGAATGAAGGTTATTATTGTGCTCAACAAAGCTGTTAATTCCAACATCTTTCCTAAAATAGGAAGATGGGTTTATAATTGCTCAGCATAAGTGGATCAGCAATGACCTTTTTTAAAAGGGGTACAATAAGCGCCCTTTTCCAGGAGAGAGGTATTAACCCCTGTTCCAGGGATGAATTAAAAAAGATCAGTAGATTAATGATGGAACCAGCCTTTGATAATAAAAGGGGGATTGTGGGGGGTGGGGGCGCATGGGTCAAGCGGAGATCCATATTTTATTTTTAGCAGAATTTCTGCTGATTCTTCCAGAGAAATCGTTTTAAATGATTCCAAAAACTAGCCCTTCCGCGTAAGAGAGGGACGCGAGGAAGACCCTATGGAAAGATATACATCCGACTAAAAAAGTGAGCGCAGATTTTTTCCACTTTGGCGTGGAATAAGTAAGATGGATCTTCAGCTAACTGCTGGGAGGCAGGAGTAAGTGGTTTACATGCCTCATGATTTAAGAGAAACGTGTCACTTTTGAATACTGCACTAGGAGCATTTTCAGAGACAGCAAGTTGAGCAATAAACTCTTTTTTTGTCTTTGTTATATTTTTCCTAAAGAATTTTAAAGCCGCACAGTAGACCTGCTTTTTTTCACTATTGTGGCTCAAACTCCATTTTCTTTCTAATTTTTTGCTATTCTGTTTTCCGCGTGGAGACGCAGTGAAAACCAACTGGCAGAGGATATTTTTACTGTGCTGGTTTTTAGCGGTACCAGTTTATCAAAACCTGACACTGAAGAATCGGCAAAGGCAGTGACCACAGCATCGATTCCCATTAACTTTTATATCTGAGCAGTTTCATTATGCTCTGTTCTGGAATATAATTCTACACCCTCAATGTCCCTGCAGAGTTCCTGGTGGCCATTTTAATTGAGGCCTGGTTGACAGTAAAGGGGATAAGAAAATAGTCAGTCCAAGTGAGTTTAATTGGAGGATCTGACCCCAATGATAGATAACTAGAGAAGAGAAGATTAAGTGTATGGCCCTCAATGTGGGTGGCATCCTTGACGTGTTGTAAAAGGTTTAGGTCGGACACAGAATCCAAAAACCGCTCTGCAACATTGTCATGAGGGACATCAATGGGAATACTAAAATCTCCCAGTACTACAAATTGAGAATACTGTAAATAGTAGGGGGCAAAGGCATTTATTAAAGTTTCCACAGACTGAGTCGGGGTTTTGGGAAGACGAGAAACAAAAGCCCCCGAAAGGGAAACATTTTCAACGTTTTTACTGAGAAAATTAGGCCTTCAACAAGTCTCAACCCTTCCAATTTTGAAAGTGAGAGATAACAGCAAAAGTTGTGGCTCTGAGCAGCAAAGCTTACACAAAGTGTAAAGCATTTAAACAGCACCAAAACAATTGAAGAAAAAAAAAATCGACAAGACAGCAAAAAACAAACCAACACCAATTTATAAAAATAGACTGCATTATCACCAAAATAAAACGGATCCCTCGGAGGGTTCAGGAGATATAGAATTTACAAGGTTTGGTAAATTGGGTTGTTTCACTCAACCGTTGACAAGTAATGGCAACTTCAACAAATTTGACACTTAGACATTTTTTCACCAAAAAGTTTGGGCTAGTTGGAATGTGGTCCCTTGTAGTCACTTTAGGTGACCAGCTCCAGTAGCATGCTAGTCAGGGTGACCAGTCAGGTTTCTCAGCAGCAGTTACCTCAGCAGGAGAAGCATACTACAGTCCGTTCCAGGCACTTTCATCCTGTGCAGGGCTTTCCTAAGGGAGAGGGCATGATGCAAGGGATGAAGGATGCTGAAGATGCACAAAGGATGCTGTGGATGTGATGCGGAAGACTGGGGTCTTGCTACGACTACTCCTCAGTCTACGAAGGGGGTGAGGTGGTCTTGGTCACAGGGTCAACGTCCCTCGAAGTCCTCTCGGTGCTGGCAGAAGCTCAGTCGACCACTGGACTACCGGTTGCCCAGTATCATGGTCACAGACCAATCATTTTTGGGTTGATAACTTGTTCTCTGGGGGTCCCAGCTGCACTTCAGCAACACTACTGGGCTCAGGTAACTTGGGTGCAACTTTCTGCTTTGGACCCTGCTGCTGCAAGGCGGTAGTTGGCAGTGGGTGGAAGACTTTGGGCTACCAACTTGCCCCAGGAGGATTCTCAGCTGTTGTGTACCTGTGCTGTTAAAAGAGGGCCAGCTCACTGGCCCTTGGAGTTTCTTGGCCGGGCTCTGGAGACTGCTTCTCCTCGAGCAAGACACAATAGGCACAGTCCCTCTCCTTTGCTAGCCATCAGGCTCAGCAGGTGCAGTTCACGCCAGTTCTGCCTCTCTTTGCTGGTTCCACAGTACAGCAGGACAGTCCTTCAATCCAGTCGAGATCGGAGTTCGGAGTGCCCAGAAGATGCCCTCAGGGCAGAATGCAGTTCATAGCCAATGGGTTGCCAGGCTCCCTCCCACCCGATGACCACCTCCTGCAAAGTGAGGCATCTGGGCATCCCAGGATGCTCCATTCGGCCCACTTCCAATATGGCAGGTCCCCGATTTGGCAACTGCTTTCCCCTCTCCTGTCCCAAATGCCAGCCTGCCTGAAAAATGGAGCAGCCCCTCTCCCAAGTGTTACCCATTTGCCCTTCAAAGGCGGCTTCTCCTTTGAAGCTCTCCATTTGGCCCAACACCTCCTTCCAGAGCAGGCCCTATTGTAGCCTTTCCTGGGAGTCATTAGCATGTCTCCCCAGGAGGTCAGAATCTGTCTTAGCTACAGGACACCGTGTGTACCCAGTATGGGCATAGTGGAGTAGAGGCAACCAAGCGGCAACTTTGTTAAAGTTGCGCACTGCAACTTGTTACATTAATTTCAACCTGAGAATCAAGTGGGGCTTAATGTAGCAACTTGTTTGATACCTTGGATTTTTTTTTAAATCTGTTTTTATTGATTTTTAGACACTGCAAAGGAAAATACAGACCACAGTATGGCATGTTTGAGATGCACCTCCCCATACAGGGCCAATGCGGCACATACCATTGAATACATAACATATGAGTTCAGCAAATAAGTGCAGTGGGAGTAATCAAATGCATAACAAGTACTGTCGTATTCACGTGAGCAGCTATCGAACTTACATAACAAAAGGGTAGGCGAATAAACTCGGGAAAGGGGGGATGTAGGAGGGGTTCTTCCGGGGGTAACACAGGATTGGTCTTTTCAAGGTATCTGAGACAAGAAAAAGGCAGTAGCAACGCAGGCGCGTTCTACCAGCAGGGATGGAGTGATGCAGCGTGGGATACATATGTGGGGGGGGTGTGACTGTGGGTTGTGGCAGGCGTGGAACATTCACTGGACCTCTATGGGGGGGGGGGGTCATCTTTGCCAGTGAATTGTGCGAACTGAGAAAAGAGTGGCCCATTGAGGGCATATGTGTCATTTGCATAGGCCTCGTGTTTGCTTGTAGCGGAGGGCGCCCTCCTCCACAGCGCCCCATTTACAGACAGTGGCGCCCGGCACAGATCGGGGGCAGGGGGTGTAAAGAAATTAAAAAACTGGCCTGCTTGGCACGTCTCTCCTCTGCAGCCCTTGTCGTCTCTCCCGGCCAGAACAGGTAGGAAGAAGCACCAGGCTCCCCACTGCAATGCAGCATTGTGATTAGTCTGAGTGCCGTGGTTCAGCGCTCAGACAGGCAGTGGGAGCCTGGGCATGTTCTCCACCCATGAATGTTTGGCCATCCCGAGAAGGCCGGCCAAACATTCATGATCACTTGGAGTGGGCAAACCACTCCTCCCCCTGCTCCTGTGTGAGCAGCCGCACCCGCAAAGCTGCAGCAGATGGAGAACATAAAATAATAACAACACAGTTATTATCATTTTATGTTTCTTTTATTTCACTGTTGCGTCGCAGTGGGCGACAGCCCTCCGCCTTAGCGGAGGAGCCACCAGTGTACAGACAGCTCTGTAACAGGCCACCACTGGGGGGGCTGTCAGGGATCACGAATGCAAGGTGAGGGCACGCTTGGCGAGGAGGATCACTAGAGGTGCGAAACAAGAGCGTATTTTGTGGGGTTTGCAGCACTTAAAAATACCAAGTGAGCATGCATCCCATGTATGGGAAGCTCCGTGACTTGACGTAAGATTGTGTGCACCTTCTCCCACAATTGGTACAGGGCTGGACAGGAACACATGAGTTGTAAATCTGCATCGGGAGGCAGGCATCTGGGACAGCTGGCGTTTGCTTGGGGGAAGAACTGGTATATTTGGGCTGGGGTGAGGTATGCGCGGTGTAACATGAAGAATTGCAAGTTTTCAAAACAAGAGTAAGGAGACACCTGTTGCAGGAACTGCAAGGTTATTTCCCACTCCATGTAGCACGCACCCAAACACCTTCTCGCACCTGATCCAGAGGGTGTCTAGGGAGAGTATGGTGAGCTTGCGAATAGCTTTATGCCGCCAGGTAATAAGATGACAGCCGGGACCCATCATAAGAATGGTCTGTAATACAGGGTGTGCTGTGGGTTCTGTCACTGTGGCATTCCACAGGGTATGGTATGTGTGGGTGAGCCGGTGATGAAAGAGGAATTGCCCTGGGGGTAAATCATAGTCTGTTACTAGCTGATCAAATGTGAGAAATTAACTATTGACATAAAGATCCCCCACTGTGTGGATTGAGCATTCTGTCCACGGAGTGAGGTAGAGTCTTGCATAGGACCCGGGGAATTTAGGAAGACTAACCAGGGGCAGTGCAGGAGCATACACAGGTGACTTCGGAGACATGCTGTGTATGCGTGTCATGCAGGCTCTGGCCACAGCCACCCATATGGGTGGCGAGGTGGGGGGTACTGTTTTAGGAAGCAGGAGAAGATGGATCACTGGGGATGTCATCATGCCATCCGCGTTGCAGGTCTCCCCAACGTAAATCCCAGCAGTCCATCGTGACAGCCACTGCAATTGTGCTGCGAGAAAATACGCTTCAAATGACGGGGCACCCAAACCCCCATGGCCCAAGGGGAATTGTAATTTACTAAGTGCCACCCGACGCCGTCCGATGCCCCCGATAAGGTCTCCCAGCAAGGAGTCAAATTCTTGAAAGAAAGAGCGGGCGGGACTATGGGGAGGTCGGTAAAGTGATAAAGTAGGCAAGGCAGTATGATCATTTTCGCCAGGGCAATTCTTCCTATTGGGGCACGAGGTAACAAGCGCCAGAAGTGCATTTGTGTCTTGATGCCCTGCACTGCTACCCGGAGGTTCCCATCAAATATATCCAAAGGAGTGTGGTAAAGACAGACCCCTAAGTAGCGAGTAGCCCTTCCCTGCCAGCATAGAGGGGTAGCGCTCAAGTATATGGACCAAGGTGGTTGGTTAGGGTGGAGGGGATGTATTGCTGATTTGTCTAAATTGACCCGGAGTCCAGCAGTCGTTGCAAACTCATCAAGTGTAGCGTGGAGTGGGGCAAGGTCTGAAGGGATGCTTTTAAATAGATGAGGAGATCGTCGGCGTACAAGGACCCCGCGTGTATCCTGTCCTCCAAGCGTATCCCGCAGTCAATGCCCTCACGTCATAAGCAGATGGGTAGGGGCTCCATCGCAAGAGCGAAAAGCAGTGGTTCCCCTACTCGCTGGGAACGAGGCAGTGACAAGGCAACCCAAACGGACTCAGGAATCCGGAAAGGAGTCAAGTGCATGCAAGAACCCTGGGACCGACGCCAAGTTGGGTTAAGACAATGAAAATGTAGCTCCACGCTAGGGAATCAAACACCTTCTCCAAGTCTAATATCAGGCAGCTCGCGGTAAACGTCCTTGAACACGGTCTTGTATATTAAACATTCGGCGAATATTCTGAAAGGTGCTGTGTCCTGGGACGAACCCATTCATCTAGATCAATGAGATCTGGGAGTATACTTGCATGGAGGTCTGCTAGTATTTTATAATCTGCCCCCAGAATGGCAATAGGTCGATATGAGGGTTGGGTCGGGATTTTACTGGGCTGCAAGACTGAAGCCCGGAGGGATGGGGGGAGCTCACCTGTAGTCAGCGCTGCTTCATACATGTTAGTCAATTTGGGTGCAAGTTGTGAAGAAAAGCTACTGTAATATTTGAGTGGTAGGCCGTCAAGTCCTGGGGTTTTGTGACGGGATAAGTCCCCGATTGCCTGTATCACTTCTTCGGTGGTGATTTTAGTGCCTAATGCAAGCTTTTTTGTGGTGGGGATGCAGGGTAGTGGGACGGCCTCAATAAAGACCTAAGAGTGGTCTTCCACAAGGTCAGGTGGGGCCTGGTATAGTGTGGAATAAAAGGTGTAAAAAAAAGGTGTAGCATGCCCTCTTGTGAGTAAACGGGGGCGAAATGGGTGTGGTCAGTTCCATAATGGTAGGCTAGGCTGGTATCTTGTATCGCAAGCCAGGCTAAAAGTCGTCCAGACTTGCCCCCTCCCAGTGGAGTTTAGCTGCATGAGCTGTGAAATTAAAGCGACGGAGGCGCGCCAAGAGTTGTGCATAGGTTGTCTTCGCTACCTGTAACTGTGGGACCTCTCCCAGGTCTTGATCTGCCGCCTTACTCAATTGTGTAGCGGTTTGTACTTCGCTATCCAGAGTCCTGCGGACCCCTACCACCTGCTGTATGCAAAAGCCCCGCATCACTGTTTTAAATCCGTCTCATTCCACCGCTCTCGATGAGGCAGTGTCACGGTTCTCCGTAAAGCAGTGATGGATATGGTCGCCCTGTTCCTTTCTGAAAATTTGGTCATCAAGGTAGTCGCATTAGAGGCGGCAGATTGGAACCAGTGGTTTGGGAGACACCCAAAGAAAATCTATGTAGTGGGAGTCATGGTCCGAAATTACACACCCTATGTAGTCTGAGAGATGTACAAGGGGTACTAAGGAAGCTGCACATAAGAAGTGGTCAAGTTGTACGTGGAGCCAGTGGGGTACGGAGAAGGAATAGAGTTTGTGGGTGGGATTATGGAGCCGCCAGACGTCCACCAGGGCTTATTGCTGTAGCCAGCTGCGTAGATGAACTGTTTCTGCATGAGGATGGGAACTGGGGAGAGGTGGGTAGGACCGGTCTAGTATGCAGGAAAATGCAGTTTTATGAGCGAGAATGGAGGAGAGGGTGTCCCAAAAGTCGGCCTGGCTGAGTTAGGGCCGTAAATACGGCCAAGGAGTAGAGGGCGGCCGTCTAGGCATCTCTCCAGGAGAACATAGCAGCCGTCGGCATCAATGGTGGCATTCACGATCTGGTAAGGGACCCCGTGCCTGATCCAGATTAGGGCACCACGAGCATACGCCAATTAGGTAGTGGCGTAAACTTGGCCTCTCCACACTTGCGGAAGCGTTCTACCTTATCTTTTGTGGTGTGAGTCTCCTTTAAGAGGACCACTTGTGCATGCTGCCTTTTAACATAGGAATATCCCTCATACCTCTTAGGGCACTGTGCATGCCTCAGATATTCAGTGTAAGTAGACATTGTGTGCCTAGAGGAGACTGCATAATGAATGTATTACATGCGGTCTACTGGGAGTGGGGGAACCGCGGCGTTGTGTGCTGTTACCGTGATCCCGCACATGTTGCGCGAGTGGGGTCGTGGCTGAGAATCCGCTGTTTTGTGGAGGAAGTACAGGGAGAGGGCAGAGTAGGGAATCCGATGTAACTGAGTAAGTAGAACAGGGAGGGCCTACTGTAACTACGGCACGCCCAAACAATGTCATGTATGCAAATCGTAGAAAGTGAGGGAAGAGGTGTAGAGCCAAGTCGCGAGTGCCCCGATTGGTGAATCATGAAGGGACAGATTTTCAAATGGCAGGGAGAGTGCGCATGGTCAACGTGGGATATATGAGTTGTAGAGCACATCCCCGAGGGCTCCATCTGAGGGGGGGGAGGGGGGCAAATAGGTCAGTGCGTCGGAAGGAGAAGGGGACTATGAAACAGTACTGTGGTCTCAGTAGTCGCAATGTAATTAGCAGGAGACTGTGCCTGGGGTGAGGAGGGGAACGGGAGGGAAAGGCAGTGCAGCATTAGCAGGAACATGAGACATCAAGACATTAACAGAACATATCAATAAGCAACAGTGCAGCTCAGTCATATAGGATCATCTGCTGTTCTCTCCTTCTCTTTGGAGGGGTGAGGCGGAGCAAAGAAGGTAGGCAGGGTGATGTTCTGGTCTACATGGAAGTGAGCCACAACCTTTGGAAAGAAGGAGGCATGTGTCTGGAGGACCAGCTTGCCTGGGATTAAGGTGGTGTAAGGAGAGTGCGCCGAGAGTCCCTGCAATTTGCTGACCCTCCTAGTCGAAGTACACTAGAAAGGTAGTTTTGATGGCCAATAGCCTAAGAGGGCAATTGTGCGGAGGCTCAAAGGGTATACACAAGGTGAGAAAAAGATTTAGAAACCTCTAGGGCATGATGAATGACTGGGTCTGGGGGTGAGGGGGGGGTGGGGGGGGGAGGACAGGTGACTTAAATAAAGAAGATTGGTCCAGCAACCACAAAAATGCCGAAATGGCTGATGGATAACCTTTAACTGAGCCCAGAGCAGAGCCCTGCTGGGCCAACAATAGAGCAAAAAGAAGCACCTTAGAAAGAGGTGCAGAAAGAGGGTCGATGCCGTGGGAATCACACCATGTCACAAACGTATGCCAACGGCAGGCGTAGTGCGACTTGGTAGAGGGATGCCTGGCTGCCAGAATAACATCACAGACTTCGGAAGGAATGTCGAAAATGGTCAACTGTTGCCACTCAATCTCCACGCATGAAGGTGAAGGGTGTGCAGGTTTGGATGCAGAACCCTCCCCTATTGCTGCAACAGAAGATCCTCTCGAAGAGGCAGCCTGATCAGAGGACATATGGTCATGCTCAACAGCTCAGGATACCAGACTCTCCGTGCCCAGTCAGGTGGTATTGGAGGAAAGGCTTACAGGAGGCCGGAGCTCCACTCGAGACGAAAAGCTTCTCTGAGAGAGAGTCGCCTTGGAAACTCCAGCGCACTAAACTGCGGACATTGCACGTTCTCAGCGGCAGTGAACAGATCTAACCAAGGCTTTCCCCACTGTTGAAAGAGGCCTTGCACCACCCCTGGGTGGAGTTGCCATTCGTCATCTGCTAGGTATCTTCGGCTGAGTATGTCCACCCTTGCGTTCAGAGAGGCCACCAGGTGTTGAACCACCAGAGATATGCCCTGGTGTTCCAGCCATGTCCAGAGACGCAGAGCCTCTTCACAAAGGGCCCACAACCCCACACTGCCCTGTTTGTTGCAGTACCACATGTCAGTGGTGTTGTCTGTGAACACCTGCACTAAGCTTCCCTTGATGGAGGGTAGAAAGGCTTTTATTGCCAAGCGAATTGCCTGAAGCTCCAACAGGTTGATGTGGAGCTCGAACTCCGCCGGAGACCAGAGTCCTCTGATCTCCACCTCGCAGAGATGGCCACCCCAGCCCAGAAGTGACGCATTTGTCATCACAGTCAGCTCTGTTTTGGGAAGGGAGAGGGGTCTGCCACTGACCCAATCAAAGTCAGCCACAACTGCAAATCTTTTGCAGTTACCTCCGAGATCTGGACCATGTCGGGGAGTTTCCCCTGATGCTGCGCCCACTGGGACTCCAGGTCCCACTGCAGAGCCCTCATATGGCAAGGGGCATGAGTTACATGCAGTATGCAGGAGGCCCGACAACCTCAAAGTCATTCTCACCAAAATCCAGGATAGAGGATGAAACGTCAGTGTCATAGCCTGAATGTTCTGAATCCCTGCTTGGGAGGATAGGCCGCAACTTGCAATGGGCCGAGAACAGCTCTGATGAAAGGGAGCGTCTGAGAGTGAGTCAGGTGTGACTTCAGCACATTGATAGTGAACTGCAGCAAGTGCAGAAGATTTGGCGCAGTCTCGCGGTGGGAGAAGACTGTCTGGGGTGAGCAAGCCTTCAACACCCAATACATCGAGGTAGGTAAAGACGGAAACCCCGGACCTCCGCAGATGAGCTGCAACCACTGCCATCACTCTTGTGAACACCAGAGGGGCGCTGGTAAGGCCAAAAGGGAGCAAGGCAAACTGAAAGTCCTCTTGGTCCACCGTGAACCGCAGGAAACATATTTGGGCAGATGAGCTGCAACCACCGCTATCACTTTTATGAACACCAGAGAGGCGCCGGTAAGGTCAAATGGAAGCCCGGCAAACTGAAAGTGCTCTAGGCCCACACTGAACTGCAGGTAAGGTATGTGGGCAGGCAGGACGTGGATGTGGAAATATGCGTCCTGCAAGTTCAACGCTACCATGAATTCTCCCGGGTCTAGAGCAGACAAATTGCATGAGCACGTTTAATTTCTCCTTTTTCAGGAAGAGATTGAGAAAGCGCAGGTCTAGGATAGGACAAAGGCCTCCGTCCTTCTTGAGTACCAGAAAGTAGTGGGAATAACAACCACGACCTACTTCTGATGCAGGCACCCTCTCAATGGCTCACTTGGCCAAGAGAGCCTGCACTTCCTGAAAGAGCAAGGAAAGGTGGCCCTCTGTCAGCCGGTCATAAGTCGGTGGCATGGGTGGAGCGGCAGTCACAAAGGGGAGGGAGCAGCCCCTTTGGCGGATTTGCAAAGCCCAAAGGTCCAATGTTACTGACAAAATGTAGTGCAGGTAATGGCGTATGCCCAACCCCCCTCCCCCCCTCAATTGGATGCCCATGATGGTCAGAGGGCAAACTAAAGGGGTTTGGAGGCTGAAGCAGGCAGGGAGTGGTGAACTGGCCTGAACTATTTTTTATTTTATTTATTGGCATTTGAAAAAATAACAACATACATTGCAAGTGATGCAGCACCATAAATAGAGAGCAGGAAATGGTAATGGGGGGGGGGTGAGAGAAAAACAAAAGAGGGGGATGGGAGATCTACATGTCATTTCCATCATTAAGTTACAGAGAGCATAGCCGTCAATTAAACATTACATCTTAAGTTAGCATTTCCAAGTATGTGTAATAAGGGCTGTTCTAGCATATAGGATGGGTTGCACAGATATCCTGATCAGTTCAAATTTGTTCTACGTGATATAGAGCTAGGCAACATCATCTTGCAGCTAACCTGCGTTAACCTTTTCCCCTTAGGTAAGTGTGGGAATGTGGAATTGTATTTGCTGCGTGTAGCGTTCTAGGCGTATGTGGTAGCTTGTAAGCGCAAGTGAGCTAGAAGTGGTTCCCAAATGTCTTTTGGGCGGCTTTGTAGGGGCATCAGTTCCCAGTATGGAGCTAACTGTACCTGATAGTATGTTGCATCCTTTAGCCATGAGGCAACTTTTGGGACACTCTTCCTCCCTCAGGGTTTAGCGAGTTGGCGTTTAGCTAGTAATAATAACATAGCTGTTAGGCGGCACGAAGACGCAGGTACATCCTTAACGTATCCTAATAGGCTAATTAGTGGGGTGAAGGGGATCTCATGTCCCAATATTTGTTGAATTGTGGAATGTATCTCTCGCCAGTAGTCTAGTATCGTGGGGCATTCCCAGGCCAAGTGTAGAAATGTTGCCAGTGGTGTCGAGCACCTTTCGCAGCGTGCCTCCTCATTAAGGCCCATACGTTTCAGCTGTAGAGGAGTGCGGTATAGTCTATGAAGAAATTTAAAATGTATGAGGCATAGTCTGTAGTTGGGGGGATAGTGCCTCCGATTGCGCGCAGCAGTAAGACCATTGGTCCATGGTGATGGAGGGGGAGGTCTGTATCCAGTTGCCACTGGGCTATCGCCTTGGTGGTGCATATCGGTGTCTTGTCCTGCGTCACTGCGTACAATCTAGGGACAAGTTTACGATGGGAGGTGGTACGTGCTCAAGCGCATGTAGTGTTGGTGAGGGAGCCGGGAAAGTAGTGTGATTTGCGCGACATGTGGCTCGTACTTGAGTGTAGAGGAGCATATCCATTATGGTGGGTTTAGGAGTGTCAGCCAGCATAGGTGCAGCTAAGTAATGGTCATTCGGGTATAGATCAGCATATGTGTAGAGGTTCCTGTTGTGGGCCCGAGTGCGCATTCCCCCCTCAACTAGTGCCGGTAGAGCAGGATTGCACGTGATGGGCAAAGAGGGAGCGTATAAGCAGTCCAGGGATACTCATCGTCTGAGTCCATCCCAGGCCCATCTCACACAGTCCACCGTGTCCGCAGGCGTCAGAGTGCATCTATAGGGTTGATATAGAGCTGTGGATAGCGGCATTGGTGAGGTTAGGTCTGCCTCAACAGCAGTGTGCAGCTGAAATTTGACAGGGTATAACCAAAAATGTAAATATTGGGCTTGGGCGCACAGCACGTACAGTGTCAGATCTAGGACACATAGGCCTCCCTGGCGGAAGGGTAGTGTGAGGACTTCCCATGCTACTCTAGGTTGCTTGCCCGCCCAGGCTAGGGAAATTAGGTTGGATCTGAGTTGTTTGAAAAAATGTTGCGTGAGTGGGATCAGAAAGTTGATGAAGAGGTAGAGAAACTTAGGCAGCACAACCATCTTGGCAATGGCTAGTCAGGCAGTGAGCGAAAGGGGAAAGACGGTTCCAGATCGGGATCCTCTCTCCTCCAGCCATGCGATAACTCTACCATAATTGGCCTGCCATAGCTCACCAGTGTTTCGGCTTAGCCATACGCCTAAGTATCGCACTGGTTCTGTTGCCCATTGCAGTTCGAATTCAGATATGAACTGTCTAGTACTGTCAGTTAAAGGAAAAAGGACGGACTTAGTCCAATTTATCGTTATGCCCGAAAGACCCCCGAATTTGACGACCTCCCTGATGACACAATCTAAATTTTCCTGAGGCTGTCTGACACATAAAGCAAAGTTGTCCGCATACATTGAGACTAGGATTACTCGTTCTCGGAATCGGATTCCCCAGTGGGCATGGTACTTGCGTAGTTTAGCTCCTAGAGGTGCTATGGCGAAAAGGAGTGGGGACAAGGGGCATGCCTGCCTCGTGCCCCGCGTGACTGGGAATGGGTCGGATAACAGGCCTTTGAGGCGAATTCTGGCTAAGGGGGCAGAGTAGAGAAGTTTATAAAGTGCGTGCTGAGCCCTATGTGTTGGAGGAGCTGAAATAAGTATGGCCACTCTAGGGAATCGAACGCCTTGGTGGCGTCAAGTAGGACTGCCATGCTTGGATCTGTGCCATGCATGACCGCAAAGAAGATGTGGAGATTGTGTGCGGTAGATCGATCTGGCACAAAACCCGATTGATCAGGTCGTATTATGTCGGGGAGAAACGATGACAGGTAGTTGGAGATAAGTTTTGCTAAGATTTTGTTATCTACGTTTATCATGGAGAGTGGCCTATAGGAGTCACATGAAATGGCCGATTTGCCAGGTTTTAATATGGTAACAATGACCGCCTCTCATGGCGATTGTGGCAGTTCCCCGGTTTCCATAGAGGACTGGTGTATGGCCAGATGATGAGGGATTAGTGTAGCAGCAAATTCTTTATAAAAGGATGTGGTAAGACCATCTAGGCCAGGGACCTTGTCGATGGGGAGGCTACGAATGACATGTAGGACTTCCTCCTCCGTGAACGGGGCGTCTAGGTATTGACGGCGCACGTCATCCAGCCACAGTAATTGTACCAAGTCCAGGTAGTTTTTAATTTGGTATATGAGATTTAGTTTGATAAAGCTCGGAGTAATAGGCGGTCGTGTAGTGTATCAGTGGATCTAGTATGGTGTTCCTTGTGTTCATCCACTAAGTCGGCGATATAATTATTTGCTGCAGGGGGTCTAAGCATGTGGGCTAACGTCTTATTGGGTCGCTCACCCTCTCCATATCTACGAGCCTTAGCCTCTCATCCCAGATCATGTATTTCTCGCTCCGCTTCCTCATTATACTCGGATAAGGTTTCACGTATGCGCGCTAGGATGCTCTGGTCATTGGATTGAAACAATTCTTGTTCTAAAGCTCGCAACTCAGCCTCAAGGCGCACGAGTCTCGTGCATGTGGCTTTTAGGACCCCTGTTTGTTTTGCATTACATACAACCCTTATGACGACCTTAAAGGCCTCCCACAACACCATTGGGGAATCCACTGATCCTTCATTTGTTGAGAAATAATCTACGATGGCGGTGTGTACCTCAGTTCGAAATACCTGATTGCGCATTGCTCCAGGCGGTAATCGCCAGGTGAAGTCGCGCGGGGGAGCTTGGGGTATCGCTAGTTCTCATTGCCCCAGGGCATGATCTGATAGTGTCCGGGGCATTAACTTAGTATTCATCGTCCACGTCAGTACATCCTTGGTGACAAGCCAGCAGTCTATACGTGACCAAGCCCTGGTCGCTGATGTGGTGCACGTGCCTTCTCTATTAGTGTTATGCGAAAAACGCCAAGCGTCAGTCAGACCATGGTCTACCATTAGTGTATGTAGTTGTGACGCAGCTTTGGGGTGTGGGGGTCGAGTAGTGCTGGATCTGTCCATGTCTGGGTCCAGTATGACATTGAAATCGCCCCCCTATATGACCGTCCCCGGTCCAAGTGTGGCAATAGGTCGTCATATTTCACTTAAGAATTCAGGGAAATCTGTGTTTGGTCCGTATATGCACGCAAATATTAAAGAGTGGTGATGCAGTATGCCAGCTGTGAGGACAAACTGACCCTCTGGATCTAGTTTTACTTGTGTGAGTTTCCATGGAATGTTTCTACGAATGAGTATCGCTGTGCCACGAGCGTAGTTAGAGTAGTAGGATGCATGAGTTTCTGCACACCATCGGGCTTTAAGGCGGGTTGCAGTTGAAGGGCTAAGGTGTAGTTCTTGCAGGAAGCATACGTCTATGTGATGTCTAGTAAGATAGGTGTGTACCAGACGGGCTTTTCGTGCGTCATCAAGTTCTCTAACGTACCATGTTAAACATCTAATATTTGTAGTCATGGGACTGTGTTGGGGCGATATATTGATATTGTTAGCCAGGCGATGTCGATGTGTGATCTGGATATCTCAGTCAAGTAGTGAAGTAGTAGGGTTCTAGTATCTAGGATGCGGGCATCTTTGCTCTGTGCTCTCACCGATTTAGTCGTTGGGGAAGGTGCAGGGGAGATCAAAGTAGCGGCCTACTCTAAGGTGTGAATGCATCCTAATAAAAGAAACGGTAACACATAATCCCTAAACCCACCCCCTCCAACTCCAACCCCCAAACTTGGTTGAGTATCCCCGGCCCACCCCCCTCCCGTCCTTTCATTGAAAACCTGTATTGTCCAACGTCTGGGACTCATCTCAGAGTGCAGAGGTGAGCCGGCGTACACCCCAGCCTGCTTAAGGCGGGGTAGCTGAGGCAGAAGATGTCGTCCAGGTGATCTGGCCAGTTAATCAAGGTTCAGTGTGACGAGTTCATTGTCTATAACGGAGCTGTTCTTGCGGACATAGGGATGCGTCCATCTGCCTCTGTGTCTCAAAAGAGAGCACCCATGTTTTTTTTAAAGGCTTGGCAGGGGTGTTTCTAGTCATTTTCATCGATTTGCGATCCTCCAGATGCTCCCGGAGGGCTTTTACAAGTCTCTGCAACTATACTTTTAGCGAGCTTGAGCGCAGATTTTGCATTGGTAAAATGGTGGGTTTTGCCATCATGCATCACCCCCAGCTTCGCCGGGTACAGGAGGTCATAGTTGACGTTGGCTTGTTGCAGGAGCTTTTTAACAGGTTGAAAGTCTTTTCGGGCTGTCTGGACCACAATGGTAAAGTCCGGATAAAAGGAGACAATATTGCCTCCATATTGCACTTCTCCGCTTTCTCTCGCTTGATGTAGCACTGTGTCTCTGGCCTTATAATTTAGTAGGCGTGCAATGATTGGTGTAGCTGGTGCGCCCAGTGGCGGCCTGGGCGCTATGGATCTGTGCGTCCTTTCGTCTAGGACACCGGAGACAGGTGTTCGTTGAAGAGATCTATTAACATGTTGGTCATGTAGTTCTCTATGTTGACAATGGCGGTGGATTCTGGCACACCTAGGATGCAGAGGTTGTTCCGCCTCGATCGAGCTTCAAGGTCTTCATTCTTGGCCTTGATGACGGCTAGGACCCTGTCCATTTTCAGTAATTGCTCTTTGGTTGTTGCTTGGTTGTCGTCTATGTCTGAGACCCGAGTTTCTAGATGATCTAAACTATTTTCATGCTTATTGACCCTTTCGTTAATTTTATCAAGGCGGTACGCCATCAGGTCCAGTTTAGTGTCAATCATCTTGAGGCTTGATTTGACGTCCGCGAGAATAGATTTAAGGTCTTGCTCTTGGTTCTGTTCGTCCATGAGGGGGTCCGTGGTTTGTTCCTGTGGTTGGTCTGTCCCTGTTTGGCGAGTTGGTTTACTTTCAAACGAGATTTTGAACTGGCGCATGTCGTGCTTGCCCATTGTGTCCCAGAAGTGTCTCACAGTGCTTGCAGTTATGACCGGAGTGCTGCTTGATGTTCCAGGTGAAGTTACAATGATTGGCCACCCAGTTGCAGTTTATAATAGCCTGCTGTGTAGCCTCAGTGTCTGTCAGAGCTGCTGTCAACAGTATTAGAAAGAGCGTGGTGGTGTTGAATCAGCAGGCCTAGGTTGGGGGCCTGCTGGGTTCCAGTGCAGGGTTAGCCTTGTAGTGCTTAGTATCTTATGCTCTCCCTTCATGTAGTGTTGTGAGTTTGTTTGTCCTTTGGTGCGGCCTGCGTATGCTTTTTATGTCTTACCAGCTTAAGGGTCAGCAGAGTTAGAAGCAGGAGGGAAATTGAGGGCTGGGGTCCCTTTATCGTGTGAGAAGGGTGCAGAGATGGTATTATATTGTTGTTAGTAAAGGGCTGCTATGCAGGCCGACCCCCCTCGCAGCGTCACCGGGCCACTCACCATTTGTTTGCCAAGTCCTCTCCTGAGGTGTGTTGTAGGCGCTTATAGTGGTTTTCCGACCCTCTTGTGATTTCCAGTACAGCTTTCTTGGTGGGTCTCCGTGATCCTCCTCGAGCCCACCGGCGAGGCCCAACACATCCCCGCTCACCCCACTGGCTTTCGTGCTCTCCTCGGCCCCTGTGAATGGGGGCCGACGTGGTCTGTCCTTCCTGGTGTAACAGGGGTGGGAGACGGGATCCGGCCCTTCACCAGCAGCGCGGAAGGCGCGGCGGCCCAAGGCAGAGGCCCGTCCGTGTAATCGCAGGCCGGCTTCCACACGTCGCAGCCGGGCACAGCAGTGCCCTGGTCGGCCACCTGGCCTCAGGAGTTCGTTTCTCGCTTCAAGCCGCAGATACGGCATTGTCGCAGGACAGCACGACTCGGGCTCGCAGAGTAGTCGTCAGCAGCGGGGTTAGGGATTGGGGCGCTCCTTCATGGCGATGTGTGGTCGGCGGCGCTTGGTACCTCGACACTCAATAATGCAAGATGGCGCCTCTCAGCTCCGGAGGTCTGATGCACCACGCGCCACAATCCTTGCAGGATCAGCTTTTGTGCACTCTGCCAAGGGTAGTCGGGTGCGCGATCCCTTCTTGTGTGTGGGCACCCTCTTTTTGGTGGAATTGAAGGCCAGTGGGGTAAGGATATTTGCCAGATTATGTGCTCAGCCGGCAGAGCCTCTCTAACGAGCGGCCATTTCGCTGCGCAGCCAAGCTCCGCCCCCCGGACTGGCCTGAACTCTGGCTACCTGTCCCACGTGGCCTATGGAACTCACGTCCTTGGCTACGAAAAGGCTAAGAAGCCTGTTGGCCATGGTGGCTGGGAGGGTATGGTCAAGAAACGGGTGGAAGGTGGACTGGGGGCGACGAGGGGCCACAGACAAGCCCTAGGACCTGGCCGTAGCTCTGGTGTCCTTAAAGCGCTCCAACGCTGAGTCCACCCTCTCTCCAAAAAGACTAGAGCCATCAAAGAGCAAGTCCATAAGTGAGGCTCGGATATCCCCTGAAAAGCCAGTGGTTCTCAGCCAGGCGTGGCATGGAGAGGCCACCAATGATCAAATTGCTCTATCCAGCGAGTCAGTCGTGTCCAGTCCACATCGTATGGTGAACTTTGCTGCATCTCTCCCAACAGCAATAGCCTGGAAGAGTATGGCTCAGGCCTCCTCTGAGACCACATGCAGCACTTGCACAACTGGATCAGAGATCGTAAGGGAATATTGGCCCAAAAGGCACACACTGTTCCTCGACTGTAGTGCAAGGCTGGCAGAAGAGAACATTTTCTTGCTAAAGGTATCCAGCCTTTTGGATTTCCCATCCAGTGGAGGGAGTGGTAGGGAACACACAGGGGTTGATCCTAGAGGTGGAGACTTGGACCACTAAGCTCTCTGGGGTGGGGTGCTGGGTAAGGAAACTGGGCCCCCAGGAGTGGGACAATGGCGGTGGACAACTGTCCAATGCACAGGAGCCACTGTGCACGGCCCAGAGTAGGACGCTGGCAGGAGCTTCAATAAAGGGGAGTAAAGGTTATGAGAGGGCAACTCCCGGCTGAAGCACCTCTGTCAAGACATTCGTCTTGATTGCCACTGAGGGTAGCTGAAGGTCCATGATCGAGCCACCCTACATACCTCCATAGTGATATACAAACCATGTGGAAATGCAGAAACGTGCTGCAGAAGGAATGGGCCAGGGGTCTGGGACTGCAAGATTCTAGGCAGTGCTGGAACCAAGGGGTGAAGGGCATTCACTCTTTTCAGGAGCCCATTGTTCCTTTTCTAGACTTTGAGCACTTTTTTTTTTTGAGTTTAGTCCATATCTCCCAATGCCCGAAAGAGAAGCATTAGAAACGGAGTTCACCATGTACGATATCAGAAAGGCCCCGAGGAATACGGAGCTTGGGAATACCTCTGGCCCAAATGGCCTCTCAACTGAGCTCTTCATAAAGCTAACGGGGGTAACAACATCATTTCTCTGGACTATGTTCAAAAAGGTGCTTCTAATTGGAGCACTAGAAACAGTAACAGTCATAACAAATGTGCCTCTTATTTTTCCAAAGCTTTCACAAAGGCTAGGAACACATTGGCAGGGGTTACCAGGTTGCTTGTCTACCGAGATAAGAATCGCTTTATTTCTGGAAGAGCAGCGAGGTGTAACAGGAGGAAAGTAAAAAATGCACTAGCTCTAGCTGCGCACATATCAGGCCATGGCACTATTCTGTTAATTACCTTCAAGAAACACTTTGACATTGTAGACGGGGACCTCTGTTCCTAATCCTCTCAAAATGAATACAAGTCTCAAATTCTTGTGCACAATTAAAGTTCAGCACGCACATTTGAAGGCCAAAGTATGGGTCAATGGTTCATTGTCTCCCTCGATCTCAACTGGAAGAGTAGTTAGACAGTGACACCCCTCCACACCTCTCATTTACTCTCGCCTCTAGCCCCTAGTGGAGTGAATTGTCCAGGGATTTTGCTGATACTGGCTTGAGTGCAAAGTGTCCCTGTAAGATGACAATTTCCACTTCTATGTGCTGTACCCAACCAAGGTGGTTCGGTAGAAGGCTTATGCAAACAATTGATATATTTGGGAGAATCCAAGAGGACTGGCTGCCACCTTTCTCGTCTAGTTAGAGTAGCGTCTCGGTGGGAGTGCCCCAGGGCTCGGCTCTCAGCCCAACTATGTTTAACATCTACATGACTCCTTTGGCGACACTGGTCATGTCTTTCAGGCCAAGATAGTCTCCTACGCTGATGACTCCGAGTTACCCTTCTCTATTTACTAAAAGGATGAGCCAATCAACCATGATGTCATCAAACCCCGCTTATCTGCAGTTTTCCAGTGAATGAGTTTTAATCAACTCAAATGCAACACTGATAAGACTGAGAGTCTCAGCTTTGGGTAGAATTTCATTTTTAACCTTCAAGCCCACTGGCCGGACGAGGCTCTTCCACCTAACATCCAAGTAGAAGTAGTAAAAAAACCTGGGCATGAAGACACTACAAACTCAAATTAATACGGTGGTCGGCTCATGGTTTGGTCTGTAGCGAACGACCAAAACATTCCTGCAAATCCTCTCCCTACCTGCAAGGATTGCTGTTCCTCTGGCCCTGGGGGTGTCCAGATTGTACTATGCCAATGTCGGTTACGCACGACTTCCACAATACCTTCTCCAGAAATTACAAACTGTTCAGAACGCAGCAGCCCGTCAAGCTCTAAAATTACTGAGGTGAGATTCGATCTCGTCTCATTTGAAGAACCTACACTGGCTTCCTGTTGAAAAAAGTTTAAGACATTAGCCCTTATGCACATGGCTTTGCACCAGTCTGGACCTGCATATCTGTCCCCCAGGATTCAATTCTACTCCCCCCTTAGAACTCTGTGCTCATCTCTCTGCAATTTTGCCAAAGTTTCAAGAGTAAAACGAGCAAAAACCGGAGGCAGATCCTCCTCCCTCTTGGGCCCGCAAGCTTGGAACAGCGTGCCTGCAGAGTTACATCTAAAGGACAATGAACGGTCTTTCAGAAAGCAACTTGAAAACTGGCTTTTCACTCTTTAATGTGTCCCTTCGTACCCTCTTACTTTCTAAACTAGTGCCGGGACATTCCCAGGAGTAGCCGCGCCCTTTAAAAATCCCGTTAATCTAGGGGCTACAGTTTAACTGGGACAAATACATCCTTTTTTCAGCACATGAAAGGGAGATGACGACTGACTTCGAGACCAGCCTGGACTGTGAACTTGCACACTTTAAACACCGGAGAGTTACGATAACACAAGACTCAAGGAAAATCATGGACTTAAACATAAATCTGTCATTAGAAACCCTTACAGGGGGTTTGGGGACATGGAGCAGACTCCAATCTCAATTATGGGGTAGAAGCGAATCTTTAAAAACAGCGTTAGCCCGAGCCTTAAACAGGTTATAAAATAACTTGTTTGAGATCCCTTTAAGAGGATCACACATGTGGTGACAAGCAAGCCCTTCGACCACTTCAAGGTGGGGCCCCTCAGTGACCAGAAGCTTTGACTCCTGGCAGGGTCGCCAAAGCTGAACAGGTCAAAAGGTAGAGACTAGACAAAGCGCGATCCACTAGTACTCCAAATTGGGAGTTGGGCACAAGTTTAGCAACCTTGTCCCACAAAAAACATTTGTTACAGAAACAGCAGCAAGAACCACTAAATCTTCTGGACACTAAGAAATTCCAGAGTCTCTGCATGAGACAAGCATGACAGACAGTAGTCAAAGCCATAAGGAAATTACTGACAGGATGACAAAAAGATCTGAGTGCCAAGTGCAAGATCAGAATCGGATTCTAGAACATATGGACTATGAATGACAAAGGAAAGCTGGCCAAAGTATCATCTGAGATGAGGCACTAAAAGCTACACATCCTGGGGGTCAGTAAAAGTGGGTTGACTGGATCTGGCAGAATGAAAACCACCACAGTAGAGAGACTAATGTTCTCAAGAAGGGACAATGACCAACATCATGAAGGAGTAGCACCAACATCATTAAGGAGCTGCCATGAACCTGAGCAAGGGGACAGAGAAATGCCTAATTGAGTGGCAGCCAGCCAACTGCAGACTCATGACAGCCAGGCAGACACATCAACATCACCATTATCCAGTGCGTTGCTCCAACAAATGACGAAGAGTGAACAGTCAAGGGCATACTCTACCAACAGATGCAAACTGAGGTTGAAGCTGTACTGAATCAGGACCTGATTATTGTGATGGGAGACTTGAATGCTAAAGTGGGAAATGACAACATGAACCATGACAGAGCCATGGGAAAGGAAGCTTGTGGAACAATGAATGACAATGGGAAAAGGCTGTTGGAATTTTGGCTACAAATAATCTGGTCATAGGAGGGACTCTTTCCCCACCGTCATACTCAAAAACGAACTTGGTGCTCTCCCAATGGCAGGGACAGAAACCAAAATGACCACCTAATGATAAGCAGCACCTGGAGACGCTTACTGCAAGATTTCATAGTGAGGAGGGGAACGGACCTTGGCAGTGATCACCATCGAGGACTGCTCTTCGAAATTACAAGACCCCAAGATGGAGAAGACATTCATCTTGCAAATCAAAAACAGGTTCCAAATCCTGGCAGTCACAGAAGATCAGTTTTAGCCAGCTGCAGACAGTCAACAATACATAGCAACAGGTATCTTCAATATAGGTGAAGAGCACTGAAACATGCTTGGGGACCAATAGAAGGAAAAGGAAAGAATGGATTAAGACAAGACACATGGCAGCTACTGAAGACAGGAGGGACCAAAAAAGAAACTCATGGAGGCCAAATCTGACAGTCTCCAGGGGAAGTAAAAGTAACAGTACATAGAAGGAATCAGAGCATTCAAAATAATAAGAGAATACAAGCACATGGTTAACCTTGCCAGCAAGCAGAGGAGGCAGCCAGTAGGGGAGAACGACATCAAGATCGCGAAGATAGTAAGTGGTAAATCTCGCGCGACATAAAACACCCCCATCATTGTCAATCAAGGCAGACTACTCACAACAGAGAAAGAGCAGGTAGCATGTGGGGTGAGCACTTCAAAGAAGCCTTGAACAGACCAGTACCATTAAGCGAAGCGGACATCCAAGAAGCAGAGACAGACTTGGATGTGAACATCGCCCAACCACAGAAAGAAGAACTCGTCACAGCCATTTGACCTCTTAACAAAGGATAAGCTCCTGACCAATACAACTTGAATGCAGAAATGTTCAAGGCAGACCCTGAAACATCAGTCAAGATCCTCCAACCACTGTTTACCTCGATCGGAGACAGAAAGAAGCTACCAAATGACTGGAACCAAGACATCATCAAGATTCCAAAGATGGCAGCATTAACTAACAAGTTACTTACATTCGGTAACACCTTATCTGGTACAGACTATCTAGCCACAGATTACTTACCTTCTAATTATCCCCAGGCATCAGACTGGATCCTGAAATTTTTCTTAAGCAGTACCCTTATGCGCTGGTAGGTGGCGTAGTTCGGCTCCGCATGGCGTCGTTGTGCGAGCCAGAAGTGACATGCGCAGTGCCTATATAGGTGTCACCCCAGGTGCTGATGTCAGTTTCTTTGAGTGACATTCCACACACGGAGTCAAGAAGAACACTGACCACTGGTGTGAAGAAATAACGTCCTAAAAAAAGATAAACCCTGTCCCTAGAAATCAGTTCGTAGACGGGGAGGATGGGTAGGTTGGTAAGGAATCTGCCGCCGGACAGAGTCGCTACCAGTTAAGGCGTTACCGAAGGTAAGTAACTTGCTCATCTGATAGACACTTCTAGCCGCAGATTCCTTACCTTAGAATAGATACCCAAGCAATACCTCCCAGGAGGTAGGTCTGCAAAACAATTTCACACTAAAATATCCCGCAGGACCGAAAGGGCAAAATGTCCATCCCTACGGATCGGACTGTCCAGGCAGTAATGCTTTGTGAATGTGTGTAGAGAAGCCCACCTTGCTGTCTGGCATATATCCAGCACCGGAACTCCGCATGCAAATGCAGCGGTCGCAGACATAGCTCTGGTGGAATGAGCATGCAAGCCCTTTGGGGGTTGTTTCTTGGCCAATATGTAGCAGATTTTAATGCAAAGCATGATCCATCAGGAGATGGTCCGCTTCTGCACCGCCTTTTACTTCTTTATGCCAACATACTCGACGAAGAGGGGGTAGTCCACCAGGGAACGCTTTTGTACGGTCAAGGCAGAATGACAATGCTTTTTCTCGGTCCAGATGGTGAAGCCGCTCCTCCTTCTTGGAGGGATGCAGCGGAGCGTAAAAAGTAGGCAGGATTATGGACTGGCCTACATGAAAGGGAGTGACAACTTTCAACAGAAAGGAAGCTCTAGTGGGAAGAACCAGCTTGTCTGGGTAGATGAGGTCTGGAGGGCTTGGATAACAAAGCCTGAAGCTCACTGACCCTCCAGGCAGATGTTAATGTCACCAGGAAGGCCGTCTTGATGGTAAGGAGCCTGAGACGACAATTGTGCAATACTCAAAGGGAGCGCACATCAGTAAAGGTAAGAACAGATCAAGTTCCCAATGAGGCATGATGAAGGGCGAAGGTGGAAACGTGGTGGAAACGTGTTGCAAACTTTATAAGAACCTATTTACAACAGGGGATTTGAAGAGGGATGGCTGATCTGGAGACCGCAAAAAGGCTGAGATGGCAGAAAAATAGCCCTTTAGGGTGCCCAGAGCAGAGCCCTGCTGGGCACGAGAAAGGATAAAGGGAAGGACCTGAGAGAGGTAAGCAGAAAAAGGGTCAACCTGTTTCTCTGCGCACCATGCCACAAACTTGCCCCAACAGCCGGCGTATACAGTCTTGCTGGAGGGATGATAACAGTGCAGACTTTGAGTGGGAGGTCAAAGGTTGTCAACTGTCGCCGCTCAATCTCCACACATGAAGGCGGAGCATTGATTGGTTCGGGTGGAGAACCCTCTACTGCTGCTGCGACAGAAGACCCTCCCAAAGGAGCAGCCTGATCGGAGGAACGATGGTCATGGTCAACCGTTCCGGATATCAAACTCTCCGAGTCCAGTCCAGAGCCACAGGGATGACTTGGGCCCGGTCATTCCAGATCTGCTTGAGAACTCTGGGCAGGAGTGGAATGGAAAGAAAGGCGTACAGGAGGGCTGAGCTCCACTCAAGATGAAAAGCATGTCTGAGCGAAAGCTGATTGGAAACTCCAATTTGCAGAACTGCTGACATTGCGTGTTCTCGGCGGTGGTGAACAGATCTAACCAAGGCTCTCCATACTGCTGAAAGAGACCTTGCACCACCTCCGGATTGAAATGCCATTAGTGATCTACTAGGCATCTTCGGCTGAATTAGTCTGCCCTGGCGGACAGAGCCTGCCAGGTGTTGAATTACTAGGGATATGCCCTGCTGTTCCAGCCATGTCCAGAGACACAGGGCCTCCGGACAAAGTGTCCACAACCCCACCCAGCCCTGTTTGTTGCAGTACCACATGGCGGTGGTGTTGTCCAAGAACACCTGCACTAGCCTCCGGCTCAGTGGACGCTGCATATAAACAATTTTATTTAACCAAAACCACAACTGCTTCCTTTACCAATAATCTATGTGCAGTGCCCGAGGCTTTGAATAAAGAGACAATTTTTAAGGACAAAATTTATCTGAAAAACCTTGTGCAAAATCAGAACAATGGGAGCTCCAGGCTCAAATGCCATCTCAGCTCAAGTCTTCAAGGACGACATTGATCTGTGGACCTCCATTACTTCTTCCATTATATCATACATGCTCAGTTACTGGTCAGGTTCCGTAAAGCTGGAGAGGCTCCATATTACAGCCAATATTCAAGAAGGGTGAAAGACTAGATCCAGGCAACTACCATCTCATCGCCCTTCTCGATATTGAAGCCAAGGGATATGCCTCTCTCCTCCGAAAAGATCTGGAGTCTTGGGTGGAAGAAAACGAAATGATCCCATTTTTCCAAACTGACTAGGGCAAATTCATTAACCACCGACAATATTGTGGCCATATCTTATTTAATTCAGTAAGTCTCAAGTCATAAGTTGCATCCCCTTTACGCATGTTTCATTGATTATTCCTCCACTTTTGACTCGGATGATAGGAACAAATTGTTGAAGAAATTTCTGAATTGGGAAATCCCGAACAATTTGCTGCGTGCACTGTCATTATATACCTTGGCTTGCGTGAAGGTTAAGTTATAACAGTAACAACAGGGAAAGGTTGCGTCCTTGCCCCCTTTTTATTTAACCTCTATACTGCAGACATGTTCTGAGCCCTAAAATATGCAAACCTGATTCCAAAAAATATCGGGGAAGTTAAGGTTACATTATTACAATATACAGATGACATTGTTTTATTAGATTTCTCGAGAATGGGGTTTAAAAAAGCCCTGAATGCCCTTCATAAAAAAAATGTGGCAAATAATATGACTGTCAATGAGGTAAAGACAAAAGTTGTAGTTTTCGGACGGACGACCAAGAAAATAAACTATTCCTGGAGCCTGGGCCCTATAAAAATCCAAAGGAAAACCTCATATAATTATCTTGCTGTGTGGCTGACCGCAAAAGGAGGAATCAAAACTCATTTGGGCCATCTCAAAACCAAGGCCACATTGATCACTACCAGACTTAGCTTAACACAATTTTAGAAAGCCCATCTACAACCCCGTTTCGACGGGTTCTCCGGGACTCCCTTCTACCCCCACTTAATTATGGGCACAAAACATTTCCAGGCAACCTTACTAAAATGATGGATAAATTGCAACTCAAGGAGGATTTTTAGGCTGCCACAACACACAAGAGGCTGTATGATCAGATTAGAACTTGTGCTGGAGTCCCAAATGTGGTCTAACATGGGTGCCTTTTCTAAAATATTATTACAAGAATATCAAGGCCTCGCATAATACCTTGATACATTTTTCATCAAAAGAAGAGTCCTTGGTCAAATTATTTAAATAAATCAGTGGATACCCTCCAGATAGATCTGTCCGAGCTGAATAAATGCTTGCTCTCGCATCCAGCACTTTAAACGATTCAGAAAAGACAGATAAAATCACTATCAATGCTAACTGATTTGGCCAAATTGAAGAGCACACCATTACTTAAAGTGGTGGCTACAACATACGCTAATCAGCACCTGCCTTGTCTGAGACCACAGTTATACTTTCAGTGTTCAATTGGAAAGGTAGGTCTTAGACAAATCATGGCTGCAAGTTTGATGTGCCCACAGATTAAAGACATGAACCCAAAGTGGCGCACCCTTTCCATGATAGTTAATTTCAGACTTTGTGGCTATAAAAGGGAGATGTTTAACCTTTTACTGTGTTGCTGCCCTGCGTTGCTGTAAGCCCGCCGCACCCTGCTAAAATCATTGTTCTTAGCCCATAGAATACGAACCTGTAAAGAGGCAACAAAGTTTGATTTTACTATTAGGGAGCCATGTGACCGGCGAAATTTGGCAAATATATCAGCCTGCTGCACAAGTTACTAACTTGTGTAACGATATATCTGTAAGAGACAGTAGTTAGTGACAGATTCCTTACCTTAGAATTCCTTACCTTAGAATATCCCCAGGCGTCAGGCTGGATCCGGAAAGTTTTGTGCGTAGCAGTACCCTTGCGCGTCGGTAGGCGGCGTCGTGCGGCTCCGCGTCCGTCGTCGGGCGTCGTGATCGCCGGGATGACGTCGCGGGCAGTACTTAGGCGCCGCCCTGCGCGCTGACGTCAGTTCTGTACACGACTTTCCGCGCCAGGAACGCAGAGCCATGCAAGAAGCTGACATAGGTGTCTGAAAAATACTAGGGCCCTGAAAGGGATGTCCTTAACCCTAGAAATCAGTTCGCAGAACGGGGAGGATGGGTGGGCGGTAGGAATCTGTCACTAACTACTGTCTCTTACAGATATATCGTTACACAAGTTAGTAACTTGTGCATCTGAAAGAGACACGTTAGTGACAGATTCCTTACCTTAGAATAGATACCCCAGCAATACCAACCCCGGTGGTCGGTCTGCGAACAAAGATCAGACAAGGAAGTCCTGGAGGACAGAACGGCCAAAGAAGCCGTCCCTCCGGACCTGACTGTCAAGGCAGTAATGCTTTGTAAACGTGTGCAGCGAGGCCCACGTAGCTGCCTGACAAATAACCGGCAGCGGAACACCGCGGCCCAAGGCCGTGGTAGCAGCCGTTGCCCTCGTGGAATGGGCACGCAGCCCAACAGGAGGCTCCTTCTTCGCCAAAGAATAGCAGGTCTTGATGCACAAGGTAACCCAGCGGGAGATGGTCCTCTTGTGCACCGCCCGACCTTTTTGGCGCCCACGTAGCCAACAAAGAGCTGGTCATCCACCCGGAAGTGTTTTGTGCGGTTAATATAGAAGGAGAGCGCACGTTTTGGGTCCAGACGGTGGAGCCTCTCTTCCTCTCTGGAAGGATGCGGAGGCGGAAAGAAGGTGGGCAAAGTGATGGTCTGCCCAATATGGAAAGCAGTAACCACCTTTGGCAAGAAGGACGGACGCGTCCGAAGAACAACCTTGTCTGGATGAACAGACAGAAAGGGAGGTTTGCAAGATAGAGCCTGGAGCTCACTCACCCGCCGAGCGGAGGTGATGGCCACCAGAAAGGCTGTCTTTAGAGTCAGAAGACGAAGAGGACAGTTATGTAGAGGCTCAAAGGGAGCGCACATTAAAAAGGTAAGAACCAAGTTCAAGTCCCACTGAGGCATCACAAACGGAACAGGAGGAAAGAGGTGAGTAATGCCTTTTAAGAACCTGTTAACAACAGGGGACTTGAAAAGGAGGGCTGATCAGGGAGCCTGAGGAAGGCCGAGATAGCACAAAGATAACCCTTGATGGTACCCATGGCAGAACCCTGTTGGGCCAGAGAGAGAAGGAACAGAAGGACCTCAGACAGAGGGGCAGAAAGGGGATTCACAGCCTTTGCTGTGCACCATGCCACAAATTTGTTCCACCTGCAGGCGTATACCACCTTAGTGGAGGGACGCCTGGCTGCCAGAATTACATCACAAACTTCGGGAGGCAAGTCGAAAGGAATCAACTGCCGCCGCTCAATCTCCACGCAAGCAGGTGTAGACTGGACAGGTTCGGGTGGAGGACCGTCCCCTGCTGCTGCGACAGAAGATCCCCCGAAGAGGCAGACGGATCGGGGATCTACGCTCATATTGAGTAGCTCGGGATACCAAACTCTTCGAGCCCAGTCCGGAGCCACAAGAATGACTTGGGCCCGGTCGTGCCGAATTTTCTTCAACACTCTGGGTAGAAGTGGTATAGGCGGAAAGGCGTACAATAGACCGCAACTCCACTCGTGACGAAAAGCGTCGCCGAGCGAGTGCCGCCTTGGAAATTCCAACGCGCAAAACTGATGACATTGCGCGTTCTCTTTGGTGGCGAATAGATCTAACCAAGGCTCTCCCAACTGTAGAAAGAGTCCTTGCGCCACTTCCGAGTGAAGACGCCATTCGTGATCCATCATGCACCTGCGGCTGAGTTCGTCCGCCCTGGCGTTCAGGGAACCTGCCAGGTGTTGAACCATCAGGAACATGCCCTGATGTTCCAGCCATGTCCAGAGGCGCAGAGCCTCCTGACAAAGGGTCCACGACCCCACCCCGCCCTGTTTGTTGCAGTACCACATGGCGGTGGTGTTGTCGGTGAACACCTGCACCACCTTCCCTTTGACAGAGGGAAGGAATGCCTTGAGTGCAAGTCGGATCGCCCGGAGCTCCAGAAGGTTGATATGGAGCCGGGACTCCGCCGGAGACCAGAGGCCTCTGATCTCCGCCTCTCCCATGTGACCGCCCCATCCTAGAAGGGACGCGTCCGTCACAACTGTGTGCTCTGGCTGGGGAAGGGAGAGGGATCTGCCCCTGACCCATTGCCGGTTCGAGAGCCACCACTGCAACTGTCTTGCAGTCCCCTCCGAAATCTGGACGTGATCGGACAGGTTGCCCTGGTGCTGCGCCCACTGGAACTTCAGGTCCCACTGCAGAGCCCGCATATGCCATCTGGCATGATTGACCAGCAGGATGCAGGAGGCCATGAGGCCCAGCAGCCTCAGGGTCATCCGTACCGAAACCCAGGATAAAGGCTGAAAGATCGGAATCATAGCCTGAATATCCCGGACTCGCCGTTCGGGAGGATAGGCCCGAAACTGCGTCGTGTCCAGAACTGCTCCGATGAAAAGGAGCTGTGGAGAAGGAATCAGATGCGACTTCGGCACATTGATGGAGAACCCCAGCGAGTGCAGGAGTCCGGCCGTAGTCTGGAGGTGGGAGACGACTGCCTGGGACGAGCCCGCCTTCAACAGCCAGTCGTCGAGGTAGGGGAAGACTGAAACCCCTGCCCGGCACAGATGAGCTGCGACCACCGCCATCACTTTCGTGAACACCCGAGGGGCACTTGTAAGGCCAAAGGGGAGCACGGTGAACTGAAAATGCTCGAGGCCTACCGTGAACCGAAGGTAACGCCGGTGGGCCGGCAGGACGGGGATGTGGAAATAGGCGTCCTGCAAGTCCAACGCTACCAACCAGTCTCCGGGGTCGAGGGCAGTCAAGACCTGAGCTAGGGTGAGCATCTTGAACTTCTCCTTCCGGAGGAAGCGATTGACGTTCCGGAGGTCCAAGATAGGACGCATGTCCTCCTTGTCCTTTTGGGCACCAGAAAGTAGTGGGAGTAGCAACCACGCCCTACTTCTGGGGTCGGAACATGCTCGATGGCCCTCTTGGCCAAGAGGGCCGTGACTTCCTTCTGTAGAAGCACCAAGTGATCCCCTGACATGCGGTGGAATTGAGGTGGCATGGCTGGGGGTGGTCTCGAAGGGGAGGGAGTAGCCCCTTCGGACAATGTCCAAGACCCACTTGTCCGAGGTGATGGGACGCCAGTGGTGAAGGTGATGGCGGACCCTGCCCCCGACTGGCGTGCTGTGCACCTGAAAGGAGGGACTAGGAGGGCTTGGAGGCCGCGGACGGGTTGGAGGTGGTGGCCTGACCCGCACGCTGGTTGCCCGAACCGCCACGGCGGTATCCACGTCCTCGGCCACGCGAAGGCGCTTGCTGCGCGGGCCGTTGGCCGGGCTGTGGACGTGACTGGGCGCCCCTTCCGTGGCCACGAAAGGGGCGAAAAGCAGACGTTTGCGGAGGGCGCACAACAGCAAGGCCCAGGGACTTAGCAGTAGCCCGTGAGTCCTTGAAACGCTCCAGCGCATGGTCTGCCTTCGGACCAAAAAGACCGACTCCATCAAAGGGCATGTCCATGAGAGTATTCTGGACATCCCCTGAAAAACCAGTGGTTCTCAGCCAGGCGTGGCGACGCAGCGCCACCGTCGTTGCAAGCGATCTGCCCAGCGAGTCGGCGGTATCAAGGCCACAGCGGATGGTATATTTAGCCGCATCACGCCCTTCCGCAATAGCGCGGGTAAGCAGTGTCTGGACCTCCTCAGAACACTGCGGCAAAACATCAGCCACCGAATCCCACAGGGAGTGGGTGTATCGGCCCAAGAGGCAAGCGGTATTAACAGACCGCAAGCCAGCACTGGAGGAAGAGAAAGCCTTCTTCCCAAAGTGATCCAGGCGCTTGGATTCCCTATCCGGAGGGGCGGTAGGGAGGCTGTTTGGGAGGCAGAGGCTTGGACAACCAAGCTCTCAGGGGTGGGGTGTTGGGAGAGAAACAGGGGTCGCCCGGAGCCGGGCGATGGCGTCGGGCCACGTTCCTATCCACAGGAGCCCCTGTGGTGGGTTTGGACCAGGCACCCAAAAGAACGTCAGTGAGTGCATCGTTGAACGGCAGCACAGGCTCCGAAGAGGAGGCCGCCGGCTGAAGCACTTCAGTCAGGAGGTTAGTCCTGACGGCCACTGTAGGCAACTGGAGATTTAAGGCTCCAGCAGCTCTACGCAACACCGTTGCAAAATTAGCCCCCTCCTCCGTTGCCACGGGAGGAGACAGCATGCCAGAGTCGGGGAGGTATCCAGCCCACTGGCATCCCCAAGTTCCTCAACCCAGTCCGGGTCAAACTCGCACTGTTGTGTGAGAGGGTCGTCAGACCCCTCCCAGCTCTCCTGGTCCTCCTCAGGTTGAAAATATGGAGGAGGAGGGACATAAGGGACCCAAGGTCTCATCGGCGCCGGAACCGGCGTCGGGCGACGCCGGTCCGGCTCCATGTCCGGACCCGGGAGAACCGGGGAACGACGCCGCCCGGAGCCCCGGACGGCGTCGGAAACGGCACCGGGGACATCGGCGTCGGCGGAGGCGTGGTTAGGTCAACCGGCGTCGATGGGGGTTGCGGCACCACCGGAACCGGGGTCGAGGCCGGGGCCGGAGCCGAGGCCGGGACGAAGGCTGGTGGGACAGGCGACGCCGGGACCGGAGTCGACGGCGACGCCGGAGCAACCCCATCAGGGCCCGCGGGGCCCGAAGGCGCACCGGAGGGACCTTGAGGCCCGAAGAGGCGGGCCATGGCCGACAGGAATTTCTGTATTTCGGCCGGAGACGCCCCCGAACCCGGGTAGGACGGGTAATGCGGGGGCAACTCGACAGGCACGTCCGGGGCCGCGGGGCGGGACGGTGCCAACAGGGACCTCAGCCGAGTCGCGCGACCGGCGAGGCGAAGTCTTAGAGCGATGACGCCGCTTAGACTTCTTGTGCTTCGACTTACCGGAGGAGCGCGAAGACTTGGATTCCGACGAACGGCGGGGACTCCGCGTCCGGCCCCTCGACCTCTCCCGGGACCGGGGCTTGGTGCGGCGCGGAGCCGACTGCCGGACTTCAAGGAGCTTTCGAGACCGCTCTCGCAAAGCCTTCGGATGAAGTTTCCGGCAGTCAGGGCACGACTTCGTGTCTTGGTCTCGGCCGAGACAGAAGAGACACTCTAGGTGGGGGTCCGTGATGGACATCATACGACCACATTCCTCGCAGGGCTTAAAGCCGGGCATCCCTACGACACCTTAGGAGTCGTGAAGACTCGTTGAAGAAAACAGTGAAAAATTTCACAAAAAAGATAGTCAAAAAGTGACTAGGGCACTGCTCTTCCCGGATCTGCGCTTACTGGCGCGGAAAAAGAAGAACTGACGTATGCGCGCAGGGGCGGCGCCTAAGTACTGCCCGCGACGTCATCCCGGCGATCACGACGCCGACGACGGACGCGGAGCCGCACGACGCCGCCTACCGACGCGCAAGGGTACTGCTACGCAAAAAACTTTCCGGATCCAGCCTGACGCCTGGGGATATTCTAAGGTAAGGAATTCTAAGGTAAGGAATCTGTCACTAACGTGTCTCTTTCAGATACAAGAATTACTTAAAAATCACAATAAGTCTGACTAACGCTGCTACTAAAAACATTAAGTTCGTGCATGATTAATGTTTCTCATTGCTGCTCTTTTTAGTATGTGATTGGACAATTACTCTTCCAGGTTTTTAGACTATATGCATTGTTTGCATATCTAAGTTATCTGTATAGTAATGAACAAGTATTTTAACTATAGGCTCTGTTTTAACTCTTAAACTTATTTATTGTAGTTACTCAACTGGGCTCTCATGTTCTTCCTGAGATTAATTAAACTTGTGATAACAGCTTTTAACCTATGGTATTTTTTTATTTTTCTGATTTTTGCACATATTTTAATTAATTATACAATAAAGGGAGATTGACTGACTGACACTTGCACTAGCTTTTCCTTGATGGAGGGTAGAAAGGCTTTCAATGCATGCCGGGTCGCCAGAGGCTGCAGTAGGTTGCTGTAGAGTCCGGAATCCGCCGGTGACCAGAGGCCTCTGATCTCCACCTCTCCCAGATGGCCACCCAATCCCATGAGTGATGCACCTGTCACCACTGTCAGATCTGGTTGGGGAAGAAGAGGGTCTGCCACCGACCTAATTGAGGTTGTTCGTTAGCCAACACTGAAGGTCTTTTGAGGTTCCCTCTGAGATCTGGATCATGTTGGAGAGATTCACCTAATGTTGAGCCCACTGCAACTTCAGGTCCCACTACAGAGCCTGAATATGCCAGTGGGCATGTGTCACAAGCAGGAGACTAACAAATGTAATAAGTAACGGTCGCACACCATCAAGTGTTAAAAGTTTGTCAATGTTTGCTCTTTTCTTCGATAATTTTTGGGTGCTAGAGAGTATCACCTTCTGATCATAAGGTGAGGCCCAGCAACCTCAGAGTCTGTCTCACGGAAATCCAGGATAGAGGCTGAAACATCCGTATCACAGCCTGAACATCCTGGACTCGCCATTCAGGAGGACAAGCCTGAAACTGCACCATGTCCAGAACAGCTCAGGTGAAAAGGAGTGTCTGAGAAGGAGTCAGGCGTGACTTTGGCACATTGATAGTGAACCCCAGCAAGTGCACAAGGTCCACCGTAGTCTGGAAGTGAGAGACAACAGCCTGGGGCGAGCCCGTTTCAAAAGCCATACGTCGAGATAGGGGAAGACTGGCACCCCTGATCTCCACAGATGAGCTGGAACCACCGCCATCACCTTGGTGAACATCCGAGGGACAATGGCAAGGCCAAAAGGAAGTACTGAAAGTGCTTGTGGCCCATCGTGAACCGCAGGTAATGCCTGTGGGCAGGCAAGAAGGGAATGTGGAACTATGCTTCCTGCAAGTCCATTGCTACCAATCAATCTCCCAGGCCCAGGGCAGACTGGACTTGAGCAAGAGTAAGCATTTTGAACTTCTTCTTGAGGAAGAAATTGAGAGGGCAAAGGTCTAGGATAGGACCAAGTCCTCCCGTGGGCACCAGAAAGTAGCGGGAGTAACAATCACGACCTACTTCTGGCGTCAGCACCCTCTCTATGACTCCCTTGGCCAAGAAAGCTGTCACTTCCAGGCGGAGCAAGGAGAGATGATCCTCCGACAGCCTGTCGCAAGTGGGTAGCATTGGTGGAGGTGTAGTTACAAAGGGGAGAGAGTAGCCCCTTGAGACAATCTGAAGAACACAGAGTTCTGAAGTTATAGACCTCCAGTGGGGCAGGTGATGGTGTATCCTGCCACATAATGGGTGCCCATGATGGTAATAGGGTAAAGCTAAAGGGGTTTGAAGGCTGCGGCTACGGGGGGAGTGGTGGACTGGCACGATCTCTGGCTGCCCGACCCACATGGTCTGTGGGTACCGCGTCCTCGGCCACGCAGAATCTGTAAAGACTTGTGTGCCGTGGTGGCTGGGCTGGTAAGACGTGGCTGAATGCCCCTTCAGTGGCCATGAAAGGAGTGAAAGGAGAACTGGGGCTCTCAAGAGGCCATGGAAAAGACCAAGGACCTCGCCGTAGCTCTGCTATCCATGAAGGGCTCCAGCACCGAGTCCGCCTTGTCTCCGGCGAGACGGGAGCCATCAAAGGGCGACGCTAGGACATGCCCAGAAAAGCCAGTTGTTCTCAGCCAGGTGTGGTACCATAAGGCCACCGACGAACAAACCCCTCTGCCCAGTGAGTTGCTCATCTCCAGCTTACATCGAATCGTGAACTTTGCTGCATCTTTCCCGTCAGACATAGCTTGGGAGAGTATGGCCCGGACCTCCTCCGGGACCATGCACAGCACCTGCGCAACCGAATCCCAAAGGGAATGGGAGTAACTGCCCAAAAGGCATGCGGTTTTCACAGACTGCAATACCAGACTGGCGGAAGAAAACATTTTCTTTCCCAAGGTGTCCAGCTTCCTGGATTCCCTATCTGGGAGAGCAGTAGGGAATGCCCCATGATTTACACGGAAGTGGAGGCTTGGACCACCAAGCTCTCCGGGGTAGGGTGTTGGGTGAGGAAGGGGAGTCCCCTGGGGCGGGGCGATGGTGGTGAGTAATTGTATTGTCCACAGGAACCCTGTGCAGTGCTTGGCCAAGGTCCCGAGCAGGAAGTCCGCAAGGGCTTCATTAAATAGGAGAAGTGGTTCTGAAGGGGTGACTCTAGTTTGAAGCATCTCTGTCAAGACTTGAGTGTTGATAGCCACATAGGGCAACTGAAGGTTGAGGACCTCGGCCAGTCTCCTCACCACCATAGCAAATGTGGCAGCCTACTCCGTAGCCACGGAAAGGAGGCGAGATCAAGTGAGTATCTTGAGAAGTGTCCAGTCCACTGGCATTCGCTATTTCTAACAACAGTAAATGTTGGGTTTAATGGTTGGTATTCTTCAGGGTCTGGTGGCCAATCCCAATCTTCCCAAAGTCCTAGCCCTTAAGAATAGGGCTCAGGCTCCAGCCTGGATGGAATGGTTCCAGTCAGAGCCGGAGTCAGCGTCAACAAGGGGACGGGCGTCAGGGAAGGTTGAGGTGGTACGACTGGGGGCGATACAGATCCATCTGTGGATCCAACGGGCCGAACTGGCGCAGAGGACGGACCTGCTGGTGGTGAACCAGTAGTGACCCCTCCCGAACCCACAGGGCCTGAAGGCACGCCAGCAGGAACGGGCCACCAAAATAGGAGCTGCATGGCCTCACAGAACTCTTGGAGTTGGCAGGGGTCATTTCGGCTCTGGGAAACTCGGGGAGGTGTGGAAACGGCCGAAGCGCAGGCTCAACAGCGGAGCCGGGCCTAGAAAAAACGCCCCAAAAATTGGACACTGTTCTCAGTGGTGGCGGAAAGATCAAGCCAAGGTTCTCCTCATTGTCGGAAGACGCCCTGTGCCACGCGGCAAGTAGGATGCAGGAAGGCCAAGAAGTCTCAGAGCGGCTCTCACTGAAACCAAGGCCAGGGGTTGAAACATCAGGATCGTAGCCCGAAAACCCTGGACTTGAAGTAGAAGGAAGGCTCAGAAAAGCACCATATCCATATTGGCTCCAGTGAAGGGCAGCCTCTGCTAAGGAGTTAGGTGCGACTTTAGCACGATAATGGAAAACTCCAAAGATCTCCACAGGTTGACTGTCTTGTGGAGTTGGGCCACAACTCCCTGTAGCCAACTTGCCTTCAGCAACCAGTCGAGGTATGGGCAGACTGATATTCCCAACTTCACAAGGTGGGCAGCAACCACAAGCATTCCCTTTGTGAACACCTGAGGCACAATGGTAAGACCGAAGGGGAGCATCAAGAACTGAAAGTGCTTTTTGCCTACTTGAAACCGCAGATGGCGTTTGTGGGACTGTAGGAGTGGTTTGACGAAGCATGCGTCCTACAGATCAGAACTTGGACAAGGGTGAGCATCTTGAACTTGCATTTCTTGAGGAAAAAGTTCAAAAGGCAAATATCGAGAAAAGAGAGGAAGCCTCAGTCCTCATCGGCATCAGGAACAGGATTAACAACCAGTCCCGACTTCCAATGCTGTCACCCTCCCTATGCCTCCCTTCTCCAAGACGACCTGAACCTCCCATCACAGGATGGACAAGTGGTCCTCCAGAAACACTGTGGTGTGGGAGGCATGTCCGGTGAGATGGGAGAGAAGGGGGCGGGTGAACCCATTTTTAATGATCTGAATCTCCCATCGATCTGATGTGATGTTCTGTCACCCATGGAGGTAAAAGATAATCCAATCTCCTACTGAGCGACTGTGCTGCGCGAAGAGCAAATTAAAGTGATTTTGTGGTGGCTGCAAAGGTAGGGGCTGGGGACTGGGTACATCATTGCACCAGGAGACCTGGACGCTGCATCTTAGACCACTGCCTCGAAAGCTTGAAAAGCCTGGGAGATCGGTTGTTGCAGACCTGTTGGTTTAACATGGCCTCTGTTGGAGCCCTCTTTCGAAGCCTCGAAAGGGGCAAATATGTTGGGGGAACTACCACATAGGCTGTACAAGTCCAAGGGAGTGCACCGTTGCCTTGCTCTCCTTGCATACTCCTGCCAGCTAGTGTTGGGCTCGGACTGTTGCAACTTGTTTTTCTTCAAAGAAGTTTTTTGACTCACCAGCTTTCAGTGACACCACCTGATAGTGAACACGCATGGGCACAGACTCCACTGTTAGACTGTGTTCTGCACAGGAGGTGCGAATAGGTATGGAGTAGTGAGAAGGATAGGAGAGAGGCCATGCATGTAGTGTTAAGTATGTAGAATGAAAATATCGGTTATGAACAATGGCACCCGGGGAGGTGGGTGGGCGCATGGAAACCCACATCACTATAAGGAACGAGCATATGGTTACAGGGTAAGTAACAATAAGTTTGTAGCATGAGGGGCTGTATATACACATTCTCTACATCGGTGGTAAAGCAGTACTCCCCTAAGCAGTAGCTAGCCAGTGGATTGTGCAGAGGTCTGTTAAGGTAACCAAACTTTAGGACCTCAGGAGCCAGATCGAGCCATCTGGGGTCCGGGTGTCAGACCCTACCTTGATTTTGTGTAAGAAGGTCCATCCTATTGGGGAGCTTTTCGGGTGAGGTTATGGGCATTTTTAGAAAGGTTGAGAACCATGGGTCTCTGGCCCAGGTGGGAGCCACCAGGATGAGGGTGATGGATTCCATACAGATGGGCCCACATTGTATGCGATGTTAACTACCTACCTACGGTTATCATGCTTATTAGCATTCACTTTTACGATCAGACCTCTGACTGTTCAAGAAGATAAACAGGATATTGTATTGTATTGTAATTGCATTTATATAGCGCCTACTACCCCTGATGAGGCGTCAAAGCGCTTTTTCGGCGAGTAGCAGGCTACTCCTGAACCCATAAAGGATTAGTGGTGAATTAGTATAGTGAAATATGAAAGTAATTTGAGCGGTGGATATGTTAGTCAGTTATTTGGATTGAGAAAGATAGTGGAGGGATAGAAGCGACTACAGATTGCACCACATTATGATGAATACGCTGCCATCATGGCAGCCACGAACTTGAACTGCCCTGGGGGCAGCGCATTCAGTTGAAAAACGGAGCGGTTGCTTTACAGCCGCTCCATGTTTTCACAGTGCAGGCGGCAACCCGCCTGCACTTTTAAAGGGGATTAGAGGTCCCCTTGCAGGCGGGCACAGTCAGTGACTGCACCTGCCTGCAAGGGGATGTCTGGGGGGTCCATAGGACCCACGTTACCCTTTGCAAAGAGCTGCCATCAGGGGGCGCGCTGACACTTTTAGGTGGAGCAATGTCAGTGTACCTCCTGACAGCTTCTTTGCCTCTGCCTCCGCGCCTGTAATAGGGCACGGGCGCAGACAAAGGGAATCCCTCATCTGCATGGGGCACACCCCCATGCACATGAGGGAACGACTCCTGAAGACAGTGCTGGTACTTTATGTGCGCCTGCGCTATCGGTATTACAAATGCATCCAGCTGAGAGCAACATCCTTGCACCGCGAGCCATCGTCTTTGCAAAACTTGAATGTTGCACCGAGCTTCCAGCAAGGATGTGGCCTAACAGCTAGAGTGGTCGACCTCAAAGCCTGTCTTGTGGTTTGTTGCCTGCCTTGTTATGTTGGCCTAGGACTAGCTGCCATGCTGCTTTTCTTTGCGCACGTTACACTGAGCCAGGGCTCCCTCGCCCTTTGCTCTTGCCAAGTTCTTTTGCGCTGTCTGCACTTTCTGTCTTTCACCTTTTCTCTTGTTCGATTTGGGCTCAGACTGCACAACATGTACAAGGTCGCATAACAATGTATTTCGGTTCTTCCTGATATGGCCAGTCTCGCGCACCCAGACATAACATTAGGCGCAAATGACATGAAACTTTGTGTGCCTTTAATACTGGGGTTTTTACTGGCGCTTGACACACTTGGAGGAATCCTTTCCAAGGAGAAGAGCTGTGGTCGTCTGCTGATGTAGTTCTGCATCTAGAGACCGAGGTATGAGGGTTCGCTAGTCAAAGCCCAGAGGTCTTCTATTTTTATAATAAACTATCTTACTGCACGGGGAGGGTGGTAATGTTATTTAGACATTTATCCACTGAGTTATGAAATGCTTTCCCCGTTTGTATTCTATGGAATTGTAACCATGCTGCTTATATTATTCATATGCATTATGCTATTAGTAATGACACGTGTACTGTACATTAGAGCACGTAAGTTGGAATAAACATTTTAACCTATCCAGTGTCTCTTCCTACGCACCTTGTGGACAAGTACGAGTGAGTGACGAAAGAGTGTTCTTGCTTCTGCGAGTCCTGAGATAAAGATACCGTGTTCTGGGTTGTCCAATCATTGGTACTTGGGTGCTAATGGGATGCTAAGCTAGTTGGGTTGGGGTTTTTGGGTGCTACGGTATATGGTAGGCAAACCACTGTATTCCGGGGTCCCATTATCCTGTGCATAGCTCTGTGTATGTGCAGAAACCCTATGACATGGCGCGACCACCGTGGGGCTGCTTATCTGCGAGACGCTTGAGTAGTACTTGTGCTTGTCCACAAAACCCTCACGTACGCTTCCGGAGGCGTAAGTGACGGTGATACCTCCTATATTGAACGTTTTATAGGTTCTTTCAAGCTTGAAATTATTAAAAAAGGTTACATAAATAACCCATTTTGTGCTCCCTGTTAGGTTGTCGAATACAATTGTTTAGTTATGGCTGGTGTGGCGATAGCTGCACATAGCCGAGGACCAATCCGAGAACACCTAGGTGTATACGGAGTGCCCGATGCTGGGGTCGAGTTGGTCTTTGTGGTTCAAGCCGATCCGGCTTATCACTTTGAAGTGTTTTACACTTGGATCACTTTTGAAGCGGTGGATGCAGGTGATAAGCTGTTTCATGAATATAAACCCACCGCTATTCCTGCTGCCTATCGACCCTATACTAATCTTGAAGTGCCTCTCACGGCTTGGCAGCACCGTGTTTGGTTTAATGGCGCCCTCCCACAACCAAATACCGCAGTTCGTTTAGGCCCCTTATCCATTGAGGGGGCCACTTGGCCTGTATTGGCCGGGTATACCCCGCATCCAAATTATCTGGCATTACCGATTGCGGAACTGCGCACTATGCATACCGAACTGGTGCGAGTGCATCGAGCCTTAGTGACATACGTTACAGGTAGCCTACATGGAGCTGCCCCTGTAGTCGCTGGCCAACCAGCTGTTGCAGCTGGAGTGACCATAAGTCCTGTCATGGTAAATTCTGTGATGGGCAAACGTCCACAAAATAAGGACGATTATCCTTACTGGCTTGCAGAAAAGTTCGATCAGATAGAAGCGGTGTTTCCACATACATCCCCGGTGGATAAACACCGCATCCTTACGATAAGTTTGCCAAAAGACTTAATCCCCGATTTGACATCATGTGAAAACTGGGGTAAGGTATTCGCAGCAGTTTATTCAAAATGTTTTGGTACTCCTTCCATGACGGTTCTACCCTCTGTAATTAAAAAAGTACAGGACGAACATGGCCCTGAAGCGGCTGTGGAATTAGGGATGAGACTAGTGGGAGTGTTTGATGTAGTAGCTGAACTGATCCTTGGAAATGTCAAGGGCGATGCAATGAACTTTCAAGTAGCGAATGCTTTGGCTTTGGTCCCAGAGTTGGACAGGCCTCGCGAATTACCGAAAATTATTGCCCGGGCTTATAAAACAATTGGAAGAAACAGCCTAGGCAACAAGCCTTTTGTAAAAATGCAAACTCAATCGCAAACACAAGTTACACAAACAAAAAGTACATCTGAGAAAGATGATAGACCAGTCTTCACTAAAAAGAGTTGGAGACAGAAAAAACAGGGTAAGCAACAAAAGAAGCCGGGGTCGAGAGGCGCTTCCCCAGTTTCGGTTTCTTCTGAACGTACTTATGATTTACGTGATAGGTCGAGAATTAAATCACCGGAAAGGTTTCAGAGCTCTGATACGCGTTCTCCTCGTTCTTCACAGGCCCAGACGTCGTCACAGGCTGGTGGAGGAGGACGGCAAGATAGAGGAAGGGGCCGAGAGGCTCCCCAGGAGCGAGACCAACCTCGAGAACAAGTCAGAGGGAAAGCAGAAGACTTTCACCTTCCTCGACCGCAATTTCAAAAGAAAAAGTTGCAGCTGTAACAGCGAAATATGCCACAGACCGTGAGAACGAGACTCCAGAATTGGACGTGGGCAGTGACCCTCCTAGACAGCGCCGCGGAAGTTACCATAGTGCGGGAGGCGCTACGTCCTCATATGGAGGCGACAGCAACTGAAACATTCGTTACTGTAGAGACAGCTGACACGAGAGTGGCACCCCCTGACAGACTTTACAACATAGTCATCCAAATTGAAGGTGACATACCGCGTGAAATAAAAGGGATTTTTTGGGAAAATCTAACCTCTTCATATGACATTTTGTTAGCAGAGGTGGATTGGCCACCCCCATTCGTTTTAGCTGCACATAAAGGAGAGGAGGTAATCCTTCCAAGCTTTTCACGGCATGTCCCAAAAGACAAAGCTGAAGCACTTGCAGCTGAGTGGGCTGTGTACCTGGCACCAGCGTTATACCGCAACCATGTGGGATGGGATGAAGAATCACCTCCTCATGCAATACCTTTGCGGTCACTACCGCAGCCACAACCCCAATATCCCATCAAACGGCAGGCAAAAGGCCCCGTCTCCGAAATTCTGACACAGTTGGAATATCAGGGAGTAATCGAACCATGCGTATCACCTATGAACAATCCCCTTTTCGTGGTTTCTAAACCCGATGGATCGTACCGCTTAGTTTTGGATTACCGGCATTTAAATTCCCATTGTCGGAACTTTGCGGTACAGAATACACATAGTTCTGCGCTTGTAGACAGTCTTGTTCGTAGAAAATATAAAACGACACTTGACCTTTCAAACGGTTTCTACACGCACAACCTAGCCCCGGAGAGTGGTCAATGGACCGCATTCACTTCCGGTGGTAAATTATTCCAGTTCCGGCGTTTACCCATGGGCTACAAAAATAGTCCGGGTATATTCGCCGCCCGTGTTGTTTCTTTGTTAAATGACATTGATCAAGACGCATGTTCATACGTAGATGACATCTATCTGACAGACGACGAGTTATATCAGCATCTGTCCCGTGTGGACCGCATTATTCTTGAATTTGCGGAGCAGGGTTACAAATTTAACTTTGCTAAGTCACACATTGCTGAATTTACCGTTCTGTTCTTGGGCTATGAGCTCAATAACGAAGGTAAGGGCTTAGCCCCCCATTTCTTGGAAAAATGTGCACATTTGTGCCCCCCAAATACTCTGAAGAAACTTCAGTCTTTGCTGGGTTTTCTGAATTTCGGGCGTACTTACATTCCCGAATATGCCCAGCGTATCAAGCCTTTGTATGCTTTGATACAACCTACTTATTCAAGGTCTTGCTGGCTGCCTGAGCATACCTCGATTTTGCAGTCTTTGCAGACAGACCTATTGGAGTCTAAATATCTTTTGACTCGTGATAACCACACAAACCTGGTGATTAGAATAATTCCGGGGGCGGTGGGATTCACGTACTTAACCTTTAATGAAGGTGATACAGTACCCATCGCATACAAGTCACATCTGTACACTTCCGCTGAATTGCGCTTTACATCTGTCGAAAAAGTTCTAACTGCAGTGCAAATGGCGATTCTAAAAGAACGCGCACTGGCACAGGGAAAGCGGATTCTAGTGGTAACACCCTGTCCTGCCCTAGAGGCAGTAACAAAGGCAAGTGTACCGAACTCAAAAGCAATGCATCCCCGTTGGATACAATGGGCTACATCCTTGACGTCTTCGGACGTCACTTTTGTTTTTGATTCTTCTCTTCAGACTCAGGAGTTTTTGCAGTATGAATTCGTTCATCCTCCTCCTTTGTTTTTACTACCGCTTGAGGATTACAAATGTGTGATCTACACCGATGGTTCGGCGCAACCGGCCACTGGGTCCAAGCACGCTTATTCAGCTGCATGTGCTATTGTTGCGGGTTCCTTTGTAAGTGGAAAGTTCAAATCCTCTGCAGTGCATACTCGCACACTTGGAGATAGTACCGCACAATTGGCCGAGCTGCATGCATTGCTACTTGCGCTTGAGTTCGCTTCTCAGGATGAGACCACTCTTATTGTATGTGATTCCTACTACTGTGTACAATCTTACAATGACAATCTGTTTTTCTGGTCGAAAAATGACTACAAGGACGCAAAAGGGAGCACAATTAAGCATAAAATGCTTTGGGTTCGAGTGGCAGAATTGCAACAACGTCTGCCCCTCACACAGGTGGTTCACACCTTAGGCCATCAGCGGGTGGGCGCACACGCTATTGGTAACGATCTGGCAGATGAAGCTGCCCGTTCAGCAGTAGTCACGTGTTCAGTAGCAGCGGTTACCAGGTCCATGTCTAAAATAGACTCTGTTATTCTAGCAGCTATTGCTGCAACCAAGGAAGGTGATAATTACCCTACAGGTTTCCCTTCCAAGTATTCTTACAAATTAAGTCCCGATCAGGTTCCTTATGTAACAATACCTGACGTTGGAGATCGGCTGATCCCCAACGCGGACCGCAGGAGTGCCTTGATATCAGCTGCACACGAAGGCATGGCTTCGGCTCATGCAGGTGTGTCAGCTACAGTTTCCATTTTGCAGCAGCGTTATTGGTGGCGTGGATTGTATAAAGACACCCGTGCTTTTGTGCTTTCTTGCGATGTTTGTCAACAGATTAAGCCTTCCACGGTAACACGCCCACCACAGACCCCGCTCTGCATTGCTAACAGACCCTTTGGGTGTGTTTACTTGGATCACTGCGGTCCATTCTCATCAGACACTGCCTATAAATACATCTTAGTAGCAGTGGACTCGTGCACACGGTTCCTCTGGGTCTGGCCACAACGTAGTGCTGACGCTCGAAATGTAATCAGGGATTTGCGTGTCTTTGTGGGAATTTTCGCATGCGGCACCTTCCATTCGGACCAAGGTCCAGCGTTTGCCTCTAGGGCTTACAAGGACGCAATGGCTTCGCTTGGGGTGCGGGTGAAATTTTCGTCTCCGTATAGGCCTGAGGGCAACTCTATCGTTGAACGAATGAACCGTGACTTAAAGCAATCCTTAACAGCTAGAGTTATAGGTACTGGCAGGAACTGGCTGGCCCACTTGTATACCGTTCAACGTGCACTTAATAATCTCCCTAGAAGACCTCTGGGTGGGCGGACCCCATACGAAATGCTCTTTGGCATAAGAATGTTTGTGCCTGACCTTGAGGGTCCAGACATCGCGGCGCAATCCGCCAAGTTTGATGTAGATAACCATTCTGCTATGTTACAGGACTTACAAGAAGCCCGAGACAAACTTACAACTACACATTTGCCTTCAGCCACAGATCCTGCGTTGCAGATTCCGGTAGCCGGCTGGCTTCCAAAGGTTGGAGAACTGGTTCGAGAGAAGGTTGAAAACAAAAAGAATTCGGCCCCTCTTTTCGTGCACCGGTTCCAGTTCTGGGCTTGAAGGGAACACGTACAGTCATTTTACCACCGCTTCCTGGTCGCAAGGAGAACAGATACATCTCAGTGGAAAATGTCAAGCTACAGCGCCTGGCCGATCCTGAATAGTGTCACACCAGCGGTCTCTTGTCCTGCCATTTATCGGACATATGTTCGTGGCCCATCTACACGAACGGTCGCTGATGCTGTAATTGAGATGGTTGATTTGCCTGAAACTACAATTGATCCCCAACTCTCCACCAATATCGACGAGGACGAGTATACTTATCCTGCATCTGAATCGGTGGCACATCAACCAATAACGCCACTGAGCCCGACTCGTTATTCCTTTGATTCGGATTCCACATCTTCAAAAGTCCCATCCAAGTTCAGTCTTTTTGTATCCTGGTTTAGAGACAATTTTTTGATTCCACCCTGGACATACCTCTGGTTGGTACTTTTCTTGATTTTTCTGTTCATGTCCATTGGCTTTGTCTCAGTGTTTTTTCTACTAATCAATGGTCACTATTTACCTGAACGCTCTGCTGTAGACTATGTTTCTGGAACTTTGGCTCCTCATTCCTCGTCTCACATCATGAAGCGTGACCACACATTTGTGAACATTTCAGCTTTTCCAGTTGCTGATGGCATCGTATGGGATGCAGTGAACTATCAAATCCATGGTCCGACGGAAATTATTAATGTACCTAATGTCCTTCGTGTTTCAATGGGTGATGTAGTACAAAATAATATTCATTCTGATGATTGGGATGTGCATGCCGTTGAAGCATTGTTTGCCGATTTAAAATATTATGCATCTTTTAATGCTGAAGATTTATATATGAATTCTGCGAATTATGCCGATTTGTATTGTTACCAACATTGGGGTAATCATTTTCTCCATAAGCCAAGTGCCCTGCGTAGTTCTGTTAACTACACCCAATGGGAACATTGTCCAAACCCCTTGCCAGGTAGCTCACAAACTCTTCGAAATAAGTTTACCTATTTTACTGATTTTAATCGGTCGAACCCTGCATCCTATTATTTTAGACTTAATACGACATCAACTCAGAAAATTATGTTAACACACACCAAATTGCTTTATTCGGGTTCCTTTTTAAGTGCCCTAGCAGTGGGTGGTTATGAGTACTGGGAGGATACAATAGATTTGAAATCTATTTGGGGCTCCAAGCCATGGCAGGTACAGGGAACCGAGGCGTTGCATCGTGCTTGCCTCATCCCTACCCAAATTATGTTCCTAAATGCTTCCATCTATCAAACTACGTGTTGGGGCTTAGCTACCACTAAACAATTAAACTCGCCCTCAATTCCATCCCTGTCGAGTTTTCCCAATGATAGCTCACGTTTTAACCTGTCCCTGACGACCCTACAGGCTCTATTACAGAATAATTCATTTAATGTTTCCGAACTGGATCAGTCACCCTGGTTGGTATGGCCTATATCATCTAATGCATGTCAAATGCGTTTTCACGACTCAGGTACTAGATACACACAGGATAGGCCTGATCCGAGATTTACTGCTTCTCGTACTGTCACTACATATTCTGTTGGTAAATTATGCAAACAATGGCTGCAACATTCGTCCCTTGATTCTGTTAAACAACATTTGTCCCTCCTTTCAGGCAATATTGATCTGTCCGACTTTGTTTTGGGACCTCGTGGTCCCCGACCTAAAAGATTCATTTATGAGACATATAATGAACTCTGGAAGCTATCACAAATGGAAGCTGCTTCCCGTCTTCGGGAAATAGATCAAGCAAATTTGGAAAAGGTGCTTGCTGTTGTTGACAATAGTATTAATACCCTGTCTTCTCGCATTTATACTTTAGAGAATATTGTGTCCTCTGTTGTTGATATTGTACAAGATGATGTTTCTGTGTTATATCATGGTCAGAATCAATTGCGCTCAGTTATGCAGTTTGCATGGACTTTACAAACGCTCAAGTTAGGTAAAGTTCCTTGGCATTTTTTGAACACCTCTGCCTTGTTTCTACCTTTTAACTTAACTGACAAACAGCAATTTATGTCCATGAAAGATGCAACTTACACTCTATTACATATCGAAAAGATGGATCCTTTGCCGTTCTCTGTTGCAGAACTCGATTCTGCTGTGTGGCTAGTTCATGGGGTTATCGCTTTACCTTTTTCCTTGTTTGAATTTGACTCGTGCATGAAACATTATCCTGTGGGCCGTTACCGGCCCTTGGGCAGTGCTTTCCTGCATGAACTCTGGTCCTTGCCTTTCATGTATAAATGCCTTCGGGACGGCAAGGAAGTCTTTCTCACGGGGGAGTACTGCGACTCGACTATGGGTCATTCGCTTATTTGTAAACACATTAAATTGCATGGCTCATGTAGCGTTTCCGCTCCTAATCTTGCTTGTGTGCTGAAAGGTATTCCTGCTCCTGTTATTTCTCCTACTTTCACTCTCCTTTCCAATGGTAGTTATTTACTTTTAAATAACGAAAACTGTTGTGGCCTGCAGGCTGGCATTCCTTACATTGTAACAGTTTCGCACAGGGTTGTCTGCTGCAAAAATGTGCTTTTTCCTCCCCCTCATGGCAAGGTTGATATCTCTATTTGGCCTTCCATCCCTACCATGGAGGCAGATGTCAATAGACTGAGCAGAATAAAGGCACTATTATTGAACGAGGAAGTTATGCTCACGTCCGCCCGGGAGACATTCATTCTCCAGGTGGCGAGTACCCACAGTGAAATACAGGCCCTTTTGAACACTAATCTCCCCCAACATTTTGGGGAGTTAATTCATCGTATTTTTAACGCATCTAACACAGAGGGTCTGGTACACTTTTTTAAAGTCGTGGGGTCTGGTTTGGTGTCCTCCTTCCAAACTATTTTTGGTGTCATCCCGGCGTTTATTCATTCTATTTTTTCCAGCGTCTTTGGCGGTTTCCCGTTGATCATCGCCTTGGCGGCTGGTGTCCTGTTATTAATTTGTTTTATGCGCAATGGCTGCTCCCCGATGGGACCTGCTCGATCCAGAACGCCTCCAGCTGCTTCGTGAGCGCCTTTTGGCTGGTTTTGGTGTCTTGCCATTGGCGACACTGAGTGTGTCATATACTCTTTCCTTTCGCTTTGCGTATTTCACTTGCGTGCAACCTGTAATGACTTGCATCCGCTGTCCTTTCACCTGGACCTTGGATTATTGCCTCTCCAATTCGTCATTGTCTGTTCCGGATTTTGTTCAGTTGATGGGTCCCTTAGAGGCCCATGAGCAGGACTGTTCCGTTGCCGGCTGTATGGCGCGTGCGGCTGCACTGGGGATTTTGGCGCAATGGGATATCTGGGCGGCTGCCCAGGATCTCCTACAACAAAGCTGTTTCGTTTATCACGCAAGTTGTCCCGCATTGCTTTTGGATGCTCCCTCTGCTGAGGAGCATTCCTGCTCTTTTGATCTCATGGATTGGATGGCATCTATGTTTTTTGATGATTCCAATGATGCCCTTTTGGAGGGTATGGCTTTTTTCTGCACTTACACTTTCATGGATTGACTTGTTTTTCGCCGTTTGGGCGCTCCCTGTGCTCTACTGGATATTTTTTTGTTTGCCCTCTGTCTTGGACGCCGGACTGACCAGGGGAGGGTGTCTTGTGGTTTGTTGCCTGCCTTGTTATGTTGGCCTAGGACTAGCTGCCATGCTGCTTTTCTTTGCGCACGTTACACTGAGCCAGGGCTCCCTCGCCCTTTGCTCTTGCCAAGTTCTTTTGCGCTGTCTGCACTTTCTGTCTTTCACCTTTTCTCTTGTTCGATTTGGGCTCAGACTGCACAACATGTACAAGGTCGCATAACAATGTATTTCGGTTCTTCCTGATATGGCCAGTCTCGCGCACCCAGACATAACATTAGGCGCAAATGACATGAAACTTTGTGTGCCTTTAATACTGGGGTTTTTACTGGCGCTTGACACACTTGGAGGAATCCTTTCCAAGGAGAAGAGCTGTGGTCGTCTGCTGATGTAGTTCTGCATCTAGAGACCGAGGTATGAGGGTTCGCTAGTCAAAGCCCAGAGGTCTTCTATTTTTATAATAAACTATCTTACTGCACGGGGAGGGTGGTAATGTTATTTAGACATTTATCCACTGAGTTATGAAATGCTTTCCCCGTTTGTATTCTATGGAATTGTAACCATGCTGCTTATATTATTCATATGCATTATGCTATTAGTAATGACACGTGTACTGTACATTAGAGCACGTAAGTTGGAATAAACATTTTAACCTATCCAGTGTCTCTTCCTACGCACCTTGTGGACAAGTACGAGAGTGACGAAAGAGTGTTCTTGCTTCTGCGAGTCCTGAGATAAAGATACCGTGTTCTGGGTTGTCCAATCATTGGTACTTGGGTGCTAATGGGATGCTAAGCTAGTTGGGTTGGGGTTTTTGGGTGCTACGGTATATGGTAGGCAAACCACTGTATTCCGGGGTCCCATTATCCTGTGCATAGCTCTGTGTATGTGCAGAAACCCTATGACAAGCCAGGGAACCGGGTTCGAGTCTCAGCAGGGACGCTCAACATCCCGATATTCTGGGAAAATCACTTCATCTCCCTGTGCCTAACTAAATGAATTTATCTGCATGTAAGGCAACTGGTGCACATGTAAAGCGCTCTGATACCTTTGGGTCGAATTCACGTTATATAAAACTCCCCCCACCCTCCAAAAAAAATCTCTTGGCTAACATATTAAGAATGGTTTCATGTGTTTGACTACCAATAACCTAGCGCAGAAACAGACTACCACACTGAGTACTTGTAATGGCAGCCTGCATCCAGTGCATGATGATGAACTGCTCCACTGTCATTCCTTGCAGGACTCTCAGAATAGGTGCGAGGCCCACCTAATATCCAGTGCCTGCCTGCCGGTTTCTCTATCTTCTCTAGAGAGCATTTACTGTATCGCGGGCATTACTTTGGAGGTCTCTGTCACAACTAGGTGAACTTAAAAGAGCAATTACCATGGATGATTGTATCCCGTGCACGCATGTGCACTGCTCCTCTGTCACTCTTGAGTGGACTCTAGATAGTATGTACCGTACAGCTTGTACTGTGTCTGCCTGTACCCAAGTCACACATGTAAGTTACTCTTCGGTCACTCCTAGGGGAACTTTACAGAGGGTTTACCATGACGGCTTTAAACAGTGCATCCCTGTGGACTCTAGCTCTGGTGTTCATGGTGGACTCCATTAAGCATTTACTGTAGTTAGCAAACATTGAGTCTGACCTGGAACTATTAATTGACGGCGATAAACAGATTAGTGTGCCATAATCTCCAGATTTGTGACTTGCCTCATGTTTGGGTCTCCTTCCTTGGTAGTTTGCTTAGTTTCATTTTGTAGGCCTTACTGCCCAATTGGGACATATGGGCCCTGAAATACTATAAGCAGAACGTGCCTGAGAGTCACTCCTGTGTCACCTAAAGGTAGTACTCAAAGAGCACGCATGATGGCTAGATGCCTTCTCAGCCCTCAGCCATGCCAGTGGATTACTTCTCAGTCCCTCCTGCATGGGCAATTCTGATCGCCGTAATCGAACACTCCTTTATTCAACTACTCTCCGATTACCACATCCAGGATAGTGGATTATATCTTGACTGTCAAGAAGAACTCGGGCAGTATACAGTCTTTACCCTGCACTCTTGACCCCCAACAGCACATTACCACGCAGGCCCCTTTTTAGTAGTTTACCCCACGGCACTTTACCACACAGGTAAGTATTACATTTTTTAAAATTACAAATATTATGGCATTTAAAGAAGAAAAAAAAAGGAATTTAAGAGTTATGGGATGGGTAAGAGTTAAGGAATGGATAAGGCTAATGAGTGGAGGCAAGGTTTATTTTTGGGTTCAGATGTGGCCAAAGATAAATGGCTATTAGGGTTCAGAAGAGGGTAGAGATAAAGGGGAAAGGGATTTTAGGGTGCAGAGCGGACCGAGGTAAAGGGGTAAAGACTTGCTAGGGTGCAGGGGCGGGTAGAGGTAAACAGAGATAAGGGGTTTTTAAGGTTCAAGGGTGGGTAGAGTTAAAAGGAGGTAAGGGGATTTCAGGATTCAGGGGAGGATTGAGGTAAAGGAAGGCCAGTTTTTATTACAAACAAAAGGTAGTTTTGGGGTTACTCCCAAAAAAGAAAAAACATATATGCAAAAAAGAAGCAGAGAACTATGGGCAGCTCCCAGGTCTAGGTGGAGAGCAGCTACTGCATAGAGATGGAGCACCTAACAACACCAGCAACACATAGCGAAACCCATGTCAGGGGTTGCTTTTATTCATTCCAGGTTGGCTGGGATGGTATTTATACCAATCCCAAGCTGTACTTCTGTGCCTGGAGTGGTAAAACGCTTTTGTCATTTTACAGCTCAGCGTGGATGGCACTGTGCTAATCCCATGCTTAAAATCAGACATTTAAGGCGAGCAGATTCAGAGTGTCACTAGTGTTGTAGGGGGCTCCATACAGGAGCTGCTCTCCACCCAGAGCTCTCCGATGCCCCCCTGCATAATTTATGCGGCACTCTAACCCTGAAAGGGGATATAAATATATATATATATATTTCCTCCAGAACTCTCTCCGAACCTCCGCACCGGCGAACAGAGAGACACAGACCCAGATAATGGTGGCAGGTAAGATGTTTATTCTTTTCTCCCTCTGTGACGCGTTTCGAGCACCCTGTGCCCTTGTTCACACTATATATATATATATATATATATATATATATATATATATATATATATATATATACACACCAAAAGAAGCGGAGAACTCTGGGTAGTTCTCAAGTTTAGGTGGGAAGCAGATCCAGTATAGAGCACTCTCAACACCAGCGACACTCTAAATTTGCTCACCTCAAATGTCTGCTTTTCTATCATAGTCTTTAAGCGTAGGGTTAGCACAGTGCTATCCACGCCGAGATGGAAAGGGACAAAGTCTTTTGCCAGAAAAGCAGACATATGAGGTGAGCAAATTTAGAGTGTCGCTGGTGTTGAGAGTGCTCTATACTGGAACTGCTTTCCACCTAAACTTGAGAACTGCCCAGAGTTCTCTGCTTCTTTTTTTGCATAATTTATGAGTCACTCTATGCCTGAAAGGGTTTTGTTTTGACTTGTACTGGGTGCTCCCTTGTGTCTGGACAAAGCTATACCTCTCTGAAGAGCTCTGAGAGCGAAACACGTGTCAGGGGTTGCTTTTATTCATTCCAGGTTGGCTTGGATGGTATTTTACCAATCCAAAGCTGTAATATTGTGCCTGGAGTGGTAAAAGGCTTTGGCCATTTTACAGCTCGGCATGGATAGCACTGTGCTAATCCTATGCTTAAAGACTTTGCTGTAGAAATGGCAAAATACTTTGTTCCTTTTATCTCGGCGTGGATGGCACTGTGCTAATCCTACGCTTAAAGACTTTGATAGTGTTGAGAGTGCTCTATACTGGAGCTGCTTTCCACCTAAACTTGAGAACTACCCAGAGTTCTCTGCTTCTTTTTTGCATAATGTATGCGTTACTCTATGCATGAAAGGTTTTTAAAAATATTATATATATATATATATATATATATATATACACACACACATATACATACATACAACCAGTGGCGGTCGCCACTGGGTAGTTATAGTTAGGTCAGCTTTTCCATAGACTTGGCGTTTTTTGGTTTGCTAATTACCTTGGCACTGTTGACAAATCTGCACAAACTTTCCCAAAAAAAAGCAAATTCAATTCAGCTCCTTCCTGAAAGGTTTTGGTGTGATCCATCAAGCGAGGTCTGAGGGAAAAAAAGGGGGGGGTCGCAAAAGCAAATTGCCCCATGCATTTTTCTGAGACTTCTATAAGAAATACTACCACAAAAACTGCTAAACGGAATTACACCAGTCAGGAAGCTAGATTTTGGTCCGCAGATTGCGATTGTCGTGATTTGGTGTAAATCCGTTCAGTAGTTTTTGAAAAACCAAGGTACAAAAATATTTGTATATCTGGATGGTTTGGTCCGAGGGACTCCCGCAAGACTCTCGCAGGAGCACCAATTAAAAAATTGAGCGTTCCGATTGGCCTAGGGAGCTCTTTTTCCTTTGGCCCAATTCGCTCCCGCAGGAGTCAGACTCCTGTGGGTGCGAGCACTCTGACTTGCTGACAGCAACATAATAAAAATGTTACATTAATGAAAATTTTATTTTTTAGATTAATTCAAAGTGGTAATATTATGGAGATTGGATTTCATGAAGAAATTAGACAATATATTGGCCCTGATAAACCAACCTTGTCACGAAACACGTATTGGTCCCCTTTTGCTTCCAAGATCACTATAAACAACTAATTTTTATACATTCTGAAATAAACTAGATTGAGACCATCAAAAAAGTAATCCTCTGTCGTGTTAATTACTGGAATTTACTTTCAATGGATAACACAAGCTGTTGAATTACCATTTCTGTTACAGACCTCAGAAACAGTCTGTTTTTGGTTTGAGGGTGAGGGATGTTTGCCACAGTTTCCTCATCACGTACGGTATAAGGGAGAGAGGACGAAAAGCGTATGCAAAGATCCCTGACCAGTTCGTCCATAGATCATTGCCCTGGGACTTGTGGTGCGGAAACCTTGATAGCATTCAACCACACCTGACAAGAATTCTGTACATGAAATTTTGGAACAAAACTCTCCAAATCAAGGCCTACACTGCAAAATGGAAACCACAGGGAAAGTTATCTTGCACTTTATGTATCTTAGGCCACACTGAAGATATTGCACACATTTAGTTTTTTTGCCCGGCATACAATAGGGTGAGGAAGAAATGAATTTGCCCATTATGCAAAAGGCTAGGGTTTAGGAGCACCAAGATGCCATTAGAGTAATGAAACATGACAAAGCCATATATAATTTTTAGGGTGTGCAAATATTTATTAGCAGTAGGATTTGCACATGGCAAAATGGGGCTGAAATTGTGATGCTGGAATGAGCAATATTTTTTCCTTTTTAAGTACTGTATTGCTGATGATTGCTTTAATGTAAATTTTGTACATAATTTATTTTTTTAATTGAACAGAACAAAATATGAATTGTGAATTTTTTATATAGATGTATTTTTATTGGCTTTTAACCGAAATAAAAGTTATTTGACATGACCTAGAGGTAAACTTTGAGCATTTTGTGTTTTCACATGCGGCAAAGAGGTGACTGTCTGGTGGACCCTATGACAAAATTAAGAGAGTAGGACTTGTGGCTGGAGTTCTAACTCAAGGCTTTGGTGCTGCACCCTGCTGAGCAGGTGTGCAAAATCATTGTCCAACCCCTGGGAGGTATTCCTCTGAGAAGTACTTGGGGGTGGATCACACAATGCCAAATTTGCTGTGCTAGTGCACAGGAGAATGTCTGCTGCCTTACTTTTGCAAGTAAAACATGGTAGTCATGTTGTCGGTCTGCACCAGTAATACCTTGCCAAGAATGTCTTGGAGAAAAGCTTTCAGGGCTGGGTGTATGGCAAAAGGTTCCAAATGGCTGATGGGGAGATCCAGTTGATGAGGTGGCCACAGACCCTGGACTGTCATGTCATTGAGGTGCGTCCCCACCCCGCGAGCGATGGGTCCGTTGTGATGGTCACCTGCAGAACTGGGTTTGCGAAGGGCCTGTTCCACAACAGGATGTTGCTCTTCCACCACTGCAGAGAGAGATCGGTGATGGCCTTTATCAACACTAGATCTTTCCAGTTATCATCCGCCTGTGACCATTGTGCCAAGAGCACTCCTGGAGCAAACTTATATGGAGTCTTGCATGAGGGACTATTCATGAGGCCATCATCCCCAGGAGGTGCATTACAGTTAGAAATGTGAGAGGACGGAGTGGCTAAAATGGAAGCAGTAGTAGCTGGAAAGGTGCCACCAACTGATCGCTTGGGTAGACTTTGTCAGAGACTGCATTTAAGATTGACCCCAGGAAGAGCCGAACCTGAAGTGGCTCGAGGTGGGATCTGGTGGTGCTGATTGACAACTACAGTTCGTAGAGCAGGGAGATGCCAGCTTGGGTGTGAGCTAGGCTGTCTTATCTGCTTGAACTCTTGATCATCCAGTTGTCTTAGTAGGAGAAGTCATGGGTTACCCCCCCAGCCCCCTCCCTTCTGAGGTGGGCAGCTACCATTGCTAGACATTTGGTGAAGATCATTGGGGCTGTGGTGGCCCCGAAGGGCAACCCTTTGAACCGAAGTGCTGACCATTTACCATGAAGTAGAGGTAGCACCAAAGAGCCGAGTGGATGGGGATGTGAAAATATGCATTTCGGGTCTAGTGTGGCCATGAAGTCGCCTTGCTATAGCAGAGGGATGACGCCCTGTAGGGTAGCCATGCAGAAATGTTCCGAGAGCATGCATGTTGAGAGGTTTGAGGTTGAAGATTGGCCTCAGAGAACCATCCTGATTGGGGATGAGGAAGTACATTGAGTAGATACCTTTGCTCCAGTGTTTTGGGGGGGGGGGGCACTGGCTCTATAGCCCCTTTGAGAAGGAGCACCTGGACCTCTTCTTACAGTACAGCAAGGTGTTCTGGTCTGAGATTATATGTGCAGGGAGGGACGTTTGGTGGGGTTGTAATGAGGTCGAGACAGTAATGGTGCTCAATGATGGATAGAACGCCCCACCGGTCTCTCAACAGGGAAGAACTCCCTGGAGCTTTCTCCCAACAGGTGTAATGTGATCGGGGGAGTGGTGCGGTGCAAATCAATGTTTGGAGGTAGAAGCTCCTTTGGATGTAGAACCTCTGCCTCAACCCCGTGATTTGTTAACCCTGATGGTGCCCCGGGCATAAACCCTACCTTCCTCGGGGGAAGTGGCTTTGGACCCAGCCTTCTCTGCTGCCTCCTAAAGGAGTCCCTGGTTGAAGAAACCTGAAGGGCACTCATGGCCTTAGCCGTATCAGTGTTAGTGTCCTCCTTTATCTTTTCCAACATCTCATCAACTGAACACATGTTCTCCATCGCAGGGCAGGTTGATGAGATGATGTTGTACCTCTGGCATGAAGCCGGAGACACGCAGCCAAGAGTGAAGGCGGAGAATCACAGAGGTGTTCCTCCCTCTGGCAGCTGTGTCAGCAGAATCTAACGCACACACAATAGTGGCGCTGGATAATTGCTTTTCCCTCCTCCACAATCTCTTCTCCCTTCTTTCAGTATCGGTCAGGGAGAAGATGGAGTAAGGCCTCCATATATTCCCATTGGACCCTGTTGCAGTGACATAGGAGGCCTACACAATTGGCGATGCACCAACGGTGGCAGCACTGATAGCTACCCTCTTGCCAGCCGCATCATCCTTTTCAAGAGGGGAGAGCATTGTATTCAGAGCGGTGGAAATGACCAGGGAGTCTGGATGGACATGACCTCTGCCGGCGTACAGAGGGGATCAGATGGTGCAGACTTACTTTTTTTTCCTCAATCCTGGGTGTTACCATCCAAGATTTTACAGGCTCCCTAAAAATCTCTGGGGGCCGATTTTACCATACTCACTTTAGCATAGAGGGAAACTGGAAGGGACGCTCAGTTCTGGAGAGTGTCTCCACCAGGAAGTCATCTTCTGGGGTGATGTACATGCCCACCTTGTGATAGGTGGCTCCATGTTGGATGACACTGTGGTATGCGGTGGTGTCAGCTGGTGGGGAAGCCCTAACAGGGGCGTGGCCAGGGTCTGGTTCCAGGTCTCTTGGGGGCCCCATGTCATAGTCCTCCCAAGGATCGTCCATAGGGTGTGGCACCCAAGTCTTCTGCTGAGGAGTAGGGACTAGGGCTACCTGTATCTGAATAGTACTCCAGTGACCCCTGAGGGGAAGTCGCAAGAGGTGAGTGTGATGAAATGGGGTGGGGTGGTTCATACACTACCAACCCTTCTTAGTACCAGTTAGGCTTAGTTTGCCAAAACTTAGCTCAAACCTGAATAGCCTGGACAGTCAGGCTTCAACAAAGGAACACGTATAAAGCATTTAAACAGCACCAAAAATGATTTAAGAAAGAAGGAAACATGACTCTCAAGAAATCAGGTACCAATTTATAAAAATAGCTTATATTTTTATGAATTTATGGACACCAAAAAGATCCACCGGAGAGTTCCGAAGACAAAGATTTTACCAGAAACAATAAATCAAGACTTTTCACTGAACTGCGAACAAGCATTGGTAAATTCAAAGAATTTGACACACAGAAACATTTCAAATAAACTTCGGTCAAACTGGAATGCGGTTACTTGGAAGTATTTTGGGCAACAAACTCCGGAGGGGATCCAGTCAAAGGGACCAGCAAGGTCAGAAGAAACAGTTGCCCCAACAAGAGAAGCAGTCTTTAGTTACAGCATCAGTGGTCTTTTGCCATTGACTTCTATGGAGTGCTCCTGATGCTAGGGAACAAGATGCTGAAGATGCTCCAGGCTGCTGAAGATGCTATGTGCGGGGAGTCGTCCTGGGGCCACTCCTCCATCCAGGGTCCTGGTAAGGCGACTTTGGGCACAGGGGCTGAAGTCCCTTGAAGGCCTCTTTGGTCCAGCAAAAGTCCAGTCGCCACTGGACTACTGATTACCGGGCACAATGAACTCAGAGGTTTTCTTCTTTTTGCGATCACTCTCCTTCTGGGTGACCAAACTGCACTCCAATGTCTCTACCGGGTCTAGAAGACTCAGGTGCAACTTTTGAGTGTCAGGTCTCGGTCTCCCGGCTGCAATGCGACGAGAGGCTAAGATCAGGTGATCTGGGCTACCAACTCGCCCAGGCAGGCTTCTTCACCTTTTGTGGCCCTGTGCTGCAAAAAGGAAAAGAGCTAACTGACTCCTGGAGTCTCTGCTTCTGGCTGGGCTTCGGGGACACTTTCTCCATGACCAGTGCCCAGCAGGCACAGTCCTTTCGTTCGCTAGCCTAAGGAGCAGCAGGCGCAATCCAACTTCGGAGCAGCTTCTTTGGCGGTTCCAGGGTCAGCAGGGCAGTCCTTGAGTCCTCTTCTCCAGTCCAAGCGAGATCTGAGTTCTGGATGCCAGGGGTACTCCCTTTATACTCAAAAACAAAAGAGGGAGTGAAGAGGTAAAGGAAACTGAAGGTGGACTCGTCCTCCTCAATATGCCGTAAAGAAACCAAAAGGAATCCACCTTGGATATAGCGAAAGGGAGATATCCTTCCAAAGTATTTTATCACTATTTGTGAATTGTGTGTCCCTACTGATGTGTAGGGGAGCACAATGTTTTGTTAAAATAACCCTCACCCACCAAAAGGACCCTTGGAGGCATGCTTCATCACCGGGTTCTTTCCGCCCCGCTGCGGGACGGGGCGTGCTACAACCAACGAAGACGCGGGAGCACTTAGTAGTGAACATACTATGTGTAATGCAGGAGTGAGAGTGAAAGGGTCAAACGTGTAGATGGTGGAGTATGCTAAAAAATATCTGGCTATGTGGAAAACTAAATGTTAATGTTCCTTCTAGGTGGTATTATTAAAAATGGGGAGTGGAGGTACTGTGCTACAATGGGCTACCACCTCCTTAGTCGACATGTTTCTAAGCCATCCTCTTGGCTTCTCATCAGGACCCTAGAAGATCCCTATACCATTCCATTCCATTTATTAACTTTGTTTCGGCCTCTAGGGCCATAAAAGTACAAACAGTAAAAGCAAATGGTATACACTTGTAGTTAAAAATTAGAGTAGTGCACAATCATCTTCTAATGCAGTGATCATCTCAAAAATGAAAAGGACAAAACACAGTACGTAAAAGTGCAACAGGGATGTGAAATTATCTGGATTAGTCAAAAAATCTTGTCAGGTGGCATATGGCCTAGGGTGTGTCTAACGTGGCGCTTGTGCGCACATCGTGGGTGCACCTGTACCTATCTGACCAGGACTTGTTAGGGCTTTGTTATGAAAAAATATTTGGATGATAGGATCTCATTTAAGTTGTCCCCAGGGTATATCATCATTTAAACCTGAGGTGTGTGTTCCCAACCGGAACACCCAGCGTTGTTCTTTTTCGAAAAGGAATTCCTCATTGTTCACTTGTTCGATGACTGTCCAGTTTATGTCCTCTGTGGTGTGATTGAACTCAAGATAGTGGGAGGCCATTTTCGTGGTTGCTCTTTTGCATCTAATCTTACTCTTGTGTTCAACTATGCGTGTTTTGACTGGGCGTGTTGTCATCCCAATGTACTCCATTTCACATGGGCAAGTTATCATGTATACAACATTCTTGCTGTTGCAATTAGTAAAGTGGCGTTGTTCCCACCCTGTACAGTTACTAAATTTGATGTTTTTACTTTTCTTAGTTAAATGACATATGCTGCAGTTGCCGCAAGGGTAATGACCCTTGACAGGTGGTAACATGGTATTAGTCACCTCAGTTCGTGGAGTATCACGTGGTCTCGTATGGACTACCATACGCGCCGGGTGCAGAGTGCTGTTTTGGCATCAGGCGCCCTGTTACTTTCAATGGGGTTTCTCCGGTATGCAAACACACTGCATGCTCGGGGACGAAGGTCTTCTGGGTACGACCACCACTTGGAGAGGTAAGTTGGGATGCTGGGAGTTGGTTAGACACCGTCGGTTGGGCCACCCAAGGCCGTGGGGAGTCGGGTGCAAGGGGTGTCTTTTAGGGTCGGATCTTCTTACCAGCTCCTGGTCGCGGTTGGGGGGACCTTCTGGATTGAGGCTGCAGGCGTCGGAAGGAGGCTTGAGGCAGGTCAGGGATCACCGGATCTCGGGTCAGGATCGCTAGAGAGACCTCCTCGTGGTGTTGGGCCACTCTTACTCGGGCCGTGGGCGACGGGTGCAGACTCGCGGATTTTGCCAGAGCTGGAGTCTGTGGGTGAACAAATCCGGTGTTCACGGGAGACAAAGTCTTTTCTTTGGAAGGCAGGGGAAGTCCTCGGGGATCTTGAGGTTGCTGGCTGCAGGACACACCGGAGTTTCGCTTCTGCAGGTACGAGGTGGGGACAGGCCGGTAGGGCTTTTGCCAAGTCAGTGGGCGTCCTCTTCTTAGCTTCGGCACGGCTGTTCGGTCCTTCTTCTTTTCTTCTTGTGGTTTTTCTTGTCTGAGGAGGCAAGGTTCAGGGGTGCCCCTAAATACTAGATTTAGGGGCGTTACAGGTAGGTAAAATGATGGGACCAATGGGTCCCTTCCCTGGGGTGGGTGCACACCCTATTCTGACACCCTCCAGTGGGAGGGGGGGCATATGCCTCACGCTGGTTGGCTGGGTCCCCCCATCTGCAAGAAGGCGGGGACAGATGTGCTTCACCTCGCCTCCCCCACCTGAGGGGTGGGGTTGGCAAAGGTGGGTACACCTCCCTTACTCACTTGGTTTTTCCGCCAGTTCTCCCGCCCAAAGTGGGGGGTCAGAACCGGTGGGGACCAGTTGCTGGGAGCAGCAAAAGGCCTGGGGAAGCTCACAAAGGCGACAAGCCTTTGAAGCTTCCCCTTTGTGAACCCTGCCCATACTGGGGGAGGAGGCTTGACACCTCGTCCCAGGATGTGCATTGTTTGAGGCCCCCGAGAGCAGCAGGCTCTCGACCCAGGGGTCCAGAAACATGTCTGGTGGTGGCAGCTGAAAGCAGCCACTCAGCCTGGACACTAGTGTTAGGTCGTTTTTCAGGGGGCATCTCTAAGATGCCCTCTGTGTGCATTGTTTATTAAATCACACACTGGCATCAGTGTGGGTTTAATGTGCTGAGAAGTTTGATACCAAACTTCTCAGTTTTCAGAGCGGTCATTATGGTACCATAACCCTGATGGGGTTGCCCCGGCGTCGCCGACTCCGGTCCCGGCGTCGCTCGTGCCTCCAGCCTCGGTCCCGGCTCCGGCCTCGATCCCGGCTCCGGTGGTACCGCAACCCCCATCGACGCCGGTCGACCTGACCACGCCTCCGCCGGCGCCGATGTCTCCGGTGCCGTTCCTGACGTCGCCCGGGGCTCCGGGCAGCGTCGTCCCCATGCACTCTCCGGCTCCGGACATGGAGCCGGACCGACGCCGCTCGACGCCGGTTCCGGCGCCGATGAGACCTTGGGTCCCAATGTCCCTCCTCCTCCTTATTTTGAACCGGAGGAGGACCAGGAGGACTGGGAGGGGTCTGAGGACCCTCTGGCACAACAGTGTCAGTATGATGAGGACTGGGCAGAGGAACTAGGGGATGCCAGTGGTCTAGATACTTCCCCTGACACTGGCATGGTGTCACCTCCCGTGGCTACGGAGGAGGGAGCCAATTTTGCAACGGTGTTGCGTAGGGCAGCTGGAGCCTTACATCTCCGACTCCCTACGGTGACGGTCAAGACTAATCTCTTGACACAAGTGCTTCAGCCGGCAGCCTCCTCCTTGGAGACTGTGCTGCCGTTCAACGATGCACTAACTGACGTTCTTTTGGGCGCCTGGTCCAAGCCCAACACAGGGACTCCTGTGGATAGGAACGTGTCCCGACGCCATCGCCCAGCTCCGGGCGACCCCTTGTTTCTCTCTGTCCACCCCACTTCTGAGAGCTTGGTTGTCCAAGCCTCTGCTTCCCAAACCGCCTTCCCTACCGCCCCTCCGGATAGGGAATCCAAACACCTGGATCAATTTGGGAAGAAGGGTTTTTCTTCCTCCAGTGCTGGCTTGCGGTCCATCAACACCGCTTGTCTTTTGGGCCGATATACCCACTCCTTGTGGGATTCGGTGGCGACTGTTTTGCCCCAGTGTTCTGAGGAGGTCCAGACACCGCTTTCCCGCGCCATTGCGGAAGGAAGGGATGCGGCCAAATACACCATACGTTGTGGCCTTGATACCGCCGACTCGCTGGGCAGATCTATTGCAACGACGGTGGCGCTGCGTCGCCACGCCTGGCTGAGAACCACTGGTTTTTCGGGTGATGTCCAGAATACACTCATGGACATGCCCTTTGATGGAGTCGGTCTTTTTTGTTCCAAAGCAGACCATGCGTTGGAGCGTTTTAAGGACTCACGGGCTACTGCCAAGTCCCTGGGCCTTTCTGCTACACGCCCTCCGCTACCTTCTGCTTTTCGCCCCTATCGTGGCCACGGAAGGGGCGTACGTCAGGGCGGAGTCGCGTGGTGTCGTCCCCCGGCGCGCAGAGATGCTGGGACAAAGAAAGTTTTCCGGGTCCAGTCTCACGCCTGGGGATATTCTACGTTAACGAATCTGCGGCTAGAATCGTCTCTACCAGATACATCGTTACCGAAGGTAAGTAACTTGTACTACACAACCGAGGGAAACTTTTTTTAAACCCTCTCTCTAAATAGGGATGTGTAATAGTTTCTTTTCAATCCATTTAAACTTTTGCACGGCTTCTCCAGATTGTGGAGTCGACGCGTTTCAGCCCATCTATTTTGGGCCTCATTAGGACTGGGGCACAAAGGAAACCTTTTCAAGGACAGAGAAAAGGAGACTATCCGCAAAAGGAATTATTTATTCTGTTTAAATCTGTGTCGGGGCAGCACATCCGGTTAATTATTAAACTTCATGGCACCGCACAGATCACTTCCCAGGGTCGTATTGGATTTGTAAATCTTTGGCAAGTCACAATATTAATACACACCGTGGGGAAAGGCTAGCCATCTGCACCGGTACGGCTCAATTCCATGAGTCACGGTTATAAGTGTGAGGGTGCCCCTGCATGAGCAGGACACCCCCTACAAACCCCGGAGTTGATTCTCCAGGCTTTGTAGATGCAGTCAGCCATTTTAATACAGCTAGAGGATATCGGTCATTACGAGATGTCTGACTATATAGTGGCTTCCCCGAACCCAGTCATGTTTGGTATCAAACATGTTGGAATCATACCCCAACACCGATTCCAGTGTTGGAAGTATGATCCCATGTACTGGGGGGCGCCCTTGGGGTACCCCCCTGTACTCCAGGTTACAGCCTTTCAGGGTCTGACAGCAAGCTAAAGCTGCTGCCGACCACAGACATGGTTCTGCCCTCCTGCTGCTGGGCCAAGCTCGAGCAGGGGAAGGTAGATCAATAGGTTTCCCGTCGCAGGGAGGTGTGACCACCTCCTAGACAGGACTTAGTGTATTGGGCTGGGGTGGAGGTGCTTGCCAGCGCCACCAGACTGCTTTGAAGGGCACATTTGGTGCCCTCCTTGCATACTCCAGATGAAACCAGTTCAGGGAGCCCTTGGCTCCCGCTCTGGCGCGCAAGTGCACAAAGGACATGGGAGTATCCTCCCCTCTGTCCAGGCCCTCCTCTGGTAGGGACCGTTGAGTTGTTCCAACGCTTCCCTTTGGTCCTCAGATTCATCGTGGGACAAGACTTGAGACTGAAACCACGTCACTCTTCGACCACCTGGGCACTTGGACTTCGCTGGAAATCGCCTGGAGACGAGACTGCATCAAGGAAGACTCCTGCTGCTCTTGGTCTTGCTGCAAGTCTTCTTCATTGTCTGTACTTCTGCCAGGACCTTCACCAGACCTGTGGGCATCAAGGTCACCCAAAGTAATCTCCCTTGGAGTGATCTGCAGGCACCGCAACAAAGCTGGCCAGTCTGCTGCTCCTGGAGTCTCATGGACTTTCGAAAGGCTCAGCAACACAGGTTGTGGTTCTTCAACTCCCTCGAGGCCTGACCTGTCCTCTCTGCAATTTTTGGGCCTGTATCCCTCGTCGAAACCGCTGGGACCTAACCCCTGTGCACCGCGTCAACTTGCCGTTGCCAATGCTTGTTGGCTTTGCTCTCCAGAGATCTTCGGGCTACATGAAGCTCCAGCCTCCAGCACCTCTCCCCTCCAAGATCAACCTCCTCACCGCATCCTCTGCACCGTGGGCCTTCCTTCTTGGTTAACTGCTCGAGGTCCTCTTGCTACTCCTGTGCTTTTGGCCTGTGGGTCCTCCTGAGGGTCTTCTCCTCCTTCAGTGGGCTCCCCTGCTTGCTCAGGCCTTCTCAGGCCTTCTCTGGCACTCCTGCTTCTTGTGAGTCCCTTGGACCTTGTTGGTCCCAAAGTTGCTCCTCCTTCGCTCTCCACGCCAGTTGCAGCTGCTAAGGTTTGTTTGTGCTCCCGCCGGACACAGACCCCCTGGTTCTCGACTTCTGACGTGGGACAGCTCGTGCCCGGCTCCTAGTCTTCCTCAGCGCTGCATGGTCCTGACAACTAAAGCGACAAAGTCACCGTCATCACTTCTGACCCGTCTGACATCGTTGGGCATTTCTCTTCCTTACCTCGTATTCACCTCCGAGTGGCATAGACTCTGTTCCCTCTGCTTACAGCTTCTCCTCTTCAAGGATCCACCTTTGGATTCCACCGGACTCTTGCACAGTCCTCTCCAACGGCATCTTTTCCGAAGTCCTCAGTTGTGGTCTATGGCGGTTTCCGACGTTACTTCGCACCTATGCACCCGGCTTCCCTGGTGTAGGTATCCTGGTTCCTGGGATATCCACAGGTGGGGTGACTCCCCAACCTTCGGTCTTCCACGGGGTTGCTTCAGGGTCCACTGGGAAGGGGTCCTTCTTCTTGAAAACTGCAACCGCGACTTCCCCGTTGACTTCTGTTGGACACGCGGCTGTGTTTCCAATCTGCACACAGCCTACGTGGGGTTCCTGGCTACTTACCTTGGGTGGTTCCTTGTGTCCCCAGTTCCTGAGTCTCCTGCTCCAAGTCCCGACTTCGGTCGCAGTTCGAATTTCACTTCGTTAGTATATGGTTTGGTCTCCCCCTGGAGACTACTGTATTTTGTGCTTACTTACCTATTTGCAATTGAAGTATTGTTGTGTATTTGTGCTGATATCACCGGATAGGAGATATACCAATGTGTTAGTGAGTGTTGTGTAATAAATAGACATATTTTTATATATACACTGTGTGGTTCTTATTCATTTAACCTACACTACATGATTAATCTGGTAAAACAAGCTGCTTAGCACTCCTTTCAAGGTAAGCCTGAAGACTGCTCTCCACAGCTACCACTTTGAGAGCTTTCTATAGTTATCAAAGACCACTAAAACCACCATAAGGATTGCCTGGATTAGTGCAAGGTGTATCACTTAAATAAGTGTGCACCATATGCTAAGCCAGCCTCCTACAATACCACAATAAGGTATAGTGTTCACAGAGTCCAGTGGATCCCCAGAGGCTTTACAGAGTAAAAAGTATATAACACTAATGCTCTCTTTTGCGGTAGTGTGGGTGAGGAGTTAGGCTCATCAGAGGGCAGTGTTAAGCATTTGTTGTACACACAGGCAATAAATGATTACACACACTCAATGACTAAATCCGAGACCAATGGTTTGTGAAAATATCACTTTTTGTATATTTATTTAATAGAGATAAAGATATTTTGTTGCAGTAAAATACATTTTGCAATATCACTGTTTTTCAATGTAAAAAATTGGACACTGCATTTTCAATCAATACAATGTTATCCTATGGGAGGAAACACAATCAGCAATATGCAGGTAAGTAAACAATTTGTTATTGAGCTTTTGGGTGAAGAGTCAGTATTGGGTAAAGTTCAGGTTGATGACAAAACTGCACAACCTGCGGAACTGGGGCGACAGAGTGCAAAGGTCAAACTCGGGACCTGGTGCCAATGTTATCCAATTGAGAAGAGTGCAATCGAAGTGGTACTACTTGCAGGTGAGTAGCACAATTTTGTAACCCAGTCTCCGGGGGTTAAGGTAAGCATGGGGGGGGCAAGACCTCTGACCTCCTGGTCAGACACCTGCTCTGTCCCCCAGCAGCTCCGCTGTTGTGCCGCGGCCGTTGCCGCTGCCGTTGACCCCACTCACCTCTCTGGTAGGTGCCCTCCTCCACCCGCAGGCTCCTACCTGCGCCTCATCCCTGGTGGTCCAGTGGGAGAGCCATGCTCTTCTGCTGGTTCCACTGCTGTCTCTATTGTGTTGTGCCCGTCTTCTGTCTTGTTTGTACCCGTTTTCTGTCTCTTTGCTATTTTGCATCCGGCGCCGTGTCCTGATCCGGAGAGAGCCGGGGAACGACGCCGCCCGGAGCCCGGGGCGGCGTCGGGAACGGTACCGGAGACATCGGCGCCGACGGAGGTGTAGTTAGGTCAACCGTCGTCGATGGGGGTTGCGGTAGCACAGGAGCCGGGATCGAAGCTAGGGCCGAAGCTGGGGCCGGGACCGAGGCTGGTGTTACAGGCGGCGCCGGGCCGGTGTCGCCGGCAGCGCCGGGAAACCCCATCAGGACCCGCGGGGCCCGAAGGCGCACCGGGGGGACCTTGAGGCCCGAAGAGGCGGGCCATGGCCGACAAAAATTCCTGTATCTCGGCCGGAGTCGCCCCCGAACACGGGAAGGACGGGTAATGCGGGGGCGGCTCCACAGGCACTCCCGGAGCCGCGGGGACGGTGCGGATAGGAGCCTCAGCCGAGTCGCGAGACCGGCGAGGCGAAGCCTTCGAGCGATGACGTTTCTTAGACTTTTTATGCTTCGACTTACCGGAGGAGTGCGAAGACTTGGACCCCGACGACCGATGAGGACTCCGCGACCGGCCCCTCGACCTCTCACGTGACCGGGGCTTGGTGTGGCGCGGAGCCGACTGCCGGACCTCGAGGAGCTTTCGAGACCGCTCTCGCAAAGCCTTCGGGTGCAAGGCCTGGCAGTCGGGGCACGACTTCGTGTCGTGGTCGCGGCCGAGGCAGTAGAGACACTAAGTACGGGTCTGTGATCGACATCATGCGACCACAGGCGTCGCAGGGCTTGAAGCCGGGCATCCCTACCGACACCTTCGGAGTCGAGAGACTCGTTTAGAAAACATTGAAAAATCACCCAAAAATGTAGTCAAAAAATGACTAGGGCACTGCTCCTCCCGGATCTGCGCTTACTGGCGCGGAAAAAAGAAGAACTGACGTCAGCGCGCAGGGGCGGCGTCTAAGTACTGCCCGCGACGTCATCCCGGCGGTCCCGACGCCGACGACGGACGCGGAGCCGCACGACGGCGCCTACCGACACGCAAGGGTACTGCTACGCAAAAACTTTCCGGATCCAGCCTGACGCCTGGGGATATTCTAAAGTAAGGAATCTGTCACTAACGTGTCTCTTTCAGATTCCAGTCTACCCCAGTCTACCCAACTCCACTCTACCAAAGTCTACCCAACTCCACTCTACCAAAGTCTACCCCACTCCACTCTACCAAAGTCTACCCCACTCCACTCTAACAAAGTCTACCCCGCTCCACTCTAACAAAGTCTACCCCGCTCCACTCTACCCCAATCTACCCCACTCCACTCTACCCCAATCTACCCCACTCCACTCTACCCCAATCTACCCCACTCCACCACACTTCACTCTATGCCACTTACGTTTAGCTGTGCTGAATAGCAGCTACACTGGTGTACAACATGGCAAAAACACATTGCCAAAGCCAATAGCTCTCGCCTAGGCAAGACCTATTGGCTTTGCAAATGCCTGTTTACTCTCTACCTTTAATTTAAGCCTATCAAGCTGCATTATTAGCTTTAACTTCACTACCTAAAGGGGTTTTCTCTGCACCTGAATGCTGCAATGCAGGTCTATGATTTTAAACTAGATTGTTAAATTGAACATTCAAGAAAAAATGAAGCCACTGTTACACTTCTATTTCACAGAACTAAATATTAACTCATGGACAAAGACATTCTTATGATTCTGTGTCCATGAAAAAGAAAAAAAGAAAAAATGTGTTACACAGCTGACACATAGCAGGAAATTATTCAAACGCTTATGGCTATAAATGAAGATCCTACTATACAAAACAGCTTTTTCTATTCTAAGACTGTTTAAGGACCTAGGGCTCAATGGTCAGGGCATTCTTTGGTGGGGTAGAAACAGCTGCCACTTGTAGCCAGTAGATGCCCTTTTTAATCAGTGGGGGTGTCCGACCTTCAACTTCACAATACCTATCAAGCCACTAATGGTATTGTCCAATACATGCAGGTTTTCAAAGCCTCTAGTACCAGCACACCGAACAATGTCCAGGTGCTCGAAATCCAGTCTCTTGAAGTGAAAAGGCCTAATGAACAGATCCTTGGAAGTATCCCACACTCTGAGCATCTGCTGGGTCAACTACCAATAAGGTCAGGACAGGCACATGGGGTGGGACTGGAAGTGTCTGTAGAAACAGGAGTTGGAGTCTGGGGTGAGACTTGGATGTCAGGGGCTTAACAGTGTATGCCGGGAGCTGTACAGCAGGCATCAGAAATTGAATAGAAAGGACTGTAGCAGTGGTTAAAGGTGTTTATGGAGGATACCTCACTTTTAATTCCAGAGACAATTGTAAAACAATAACATCTTCACTACTTTCGTAGGCAAGAAAATGTACAGTTTTTAAAGATGTGGTCCTTATGTGCTTTCAAATTTTATCTGAACCAACTTTCTGTGCATAGCTACTAACTGCATGTCAAAAAATATTAAAAGGAACCAACGGACTGCTGCTATTTCTGCTAACTGGTCCAGCCTCCATGCCTGGATGTGATCTAATCTAATCTAATGAATGACTGCATCAGTGCAGAAAAAGATTTTATCAACAAATTAAGATGATCATGTCAGATTAACAGAATAGGGAAAATTATTGTTCCTCTCCAAATACACACTTCAGTCACAATGATCCAGATGTAGGCATGCTTTTGTCTGTCAGCTAACATATGTACAAAGCTCTAGTCTGTGAAGAAACAAGCTAAAACTCTCAAATACTACCAGCGTGAACTACAGTAAAAGTATTGATTATAGGGAGGGGAGGTGTGAGGCAAAGAGGATGCTGCCTAGTAGGATATATTTATAAGAGTGTTCAAGACAAGGTTCGAGTGGGTGGCTGGACAGCCAGGTTAGAGTAAAAGCTAACTTTAAACTATCAATTAATCAATCAGTGGATTATAGAGCGCACCACTCACCCGTTAGAGTCTCAAGGCGCTGGAGGGGGAGAGGGAGGGGGGGCGGGGGAGAGGGTGGGAGAGGGGGCAGGGGGGTAAGTAGTGTGAAGCTCAGATGGGGTCATTCGAAGAGCCAGGTCTTGTGGTTTTTACGGAATTGGTTCAGTGTCGGGCTGCAGCGGAGGTGAAGGGGGAGATTGTTCCAGGTCTTGGCTGCGAGGTAGGAGAAGGACCTTCCACCCGCTCTGTTTCTGTAGAAGCGTGGGACGGTGGCTAGTGAGTGGTCGGCTGAGCTGAGGTTTCTCTTGGGGGCATGGAAGGAGAGGCGGTAGTTGAGGTATTGGCGGTCCGATGTTGTGGAGGGCCTTGTAGGCGTGCCTGAGCAGCTTGAAAGTTATTCTTCTTTCGACGGGGAGCCAGGGGAGGTCGCGGAGGTGTAGGGCGATGTGGTTGTGCCGTGGGATTTCGAGGATTAGTCTGGCTGCGGCGTTCCGGACGGTCTGGAGTTTGCAGAGGAGTTTTTTGTTGATTCCAGCATAGAGGGCGTTGACATAGTCCAGTCTGCTGGAGATGAGGACGTGAGTAACCGTTTTCCTGGAGTCGAAGGGTACCCATTTGAATATTTTCTGTAGTATGCGGAGGGTGTTGAAGCATGCGGAGGAGACGGCATTGATCTGGCGATTCATAGTGAGCTATGAGTCCAGTATGATGCCGAGGTTGCGTGCATGGTCTGTCGGGGTGGGTGGGTTTCCGAGGGCCGGGTGCTACAAGGTGTCGTCCCATGCTATGTATTCCATTTTCTAGGGGTTGGTAACCAAGTGCTCGCTGCAATAGGAAAGCCTGTTCCTATTGTCTTGTCAGGTCTCTTTACTCTGCACCAAGGCTATGTCGATGCTATGTCCCAGTTTTACATATATGATCAATTCGAAGAAGATTGTTTCCCAAATATTCTAGAAGGATCAAGTAAGCAAAATACAACAGCAGTTGCCAAGGCTATGAAAAATGACATAAAACAGACTTAAAATATTATCTGAAATGAACATACCAGCAGGAAGAATATTCTGTTGCATCATTAAAGGAGTTCTGATGATTGTCTTTCCCAATGGGGATGGCTGAACTGGGGCCCTTATCACAGTCATACTAGGACGCAACTGAGCTCCTGCAGTTATAACCTACAAAGAAGCAGAGCAAGTGCACAACTGTTATGCTAAATTATATTTAAAACACAGGCTATGTCAAAAGGCATGAGGAGGAAAACACAACAGATTAATATTAGGGACAATGTAGTGTTTACAAAAACTGCAACATTATTCATTTCTATATTAAGGCAGTAATTAAATGACATTCATCAGTAAATCATGTACCCATATCACTACGTGCATCAAAAGTGTTAAAAGCTTGCAGACTCCAGAAATGTAATTTCTGCTCATTTCCAACAGTAACATTTCTTAGGTTTTACCTTGAAATTTTTTTGGGGCATCTCCAAGGGCTGCATTAGGTTTTCTGTGTAACCAATAACTAAGCAATAAGCCTGACTTAATTTAACGCTTACAAGCCTCTGAAGAGCAACCATATCATGGAGCATAAGGAAAATGTTACTTACCCAGTAAGCATCTGTTCGAGGCATGTAGTGCTGTAGGAAAAGTTACTTACCTTCGGTAACGCTATATCTGGTAGAGACACAGTCTAGCCGCAGATTCCTTAACTTAGAATTTCCCCCAGGAGCCAGTCTGGATCCGGAGATTTTTCAGCAGTACCTCTGCGCGCCGGGGTCGGCGTTGTATGGCTCCGTAGTGACGTCTATGGATATGGCATCAGTGGAGCCATAGAAGTCCCCTCCGGCGCACGGATGTCAGTTTTCTACTGTGAAACTTTTCCGTGCCAGAACGCGGAGCCACTAATAAAACTGGATGTGGAAACAGTGTGCCAAAAAAGAACAAAAAATAAACAATAGATGGTATGAAAATACCAGACATGAATTTTAGAAGAAAATACCCAATAAAGCAAAATTGAACACCGGGCCAGAAGAACGTTTGCGCCCTAGTGATAACCCATATAAGGGGAGAGACCATACCCTCTATGAATCAACCATTAATGATAATGAATGGTACGGTAATTTGTCAACAGAACCTGCAACAACACTGAGCTGTTTGTTAATTCACACCATTACGTGATCTATTGACAGTACCAGTGTCAAAGCGAAATGTCACCAAGAAAACCTTCGTAGGAAGAATAAAGAGATGAAACTGCTCACTTGTGTATAAACCAGGGCGCAAAAGGAGTACACACATACTTTACCAACCACCCACATTTGGGAAAGGATGGTGAAAGCAACATTTAAGCATAAGCTAAGTGACCAGGTCAAGGAGTTTGTTTAGACCAAACAGGGATTGAAATTGTGATCACTGGCATAAAAAGCCAGCATTGAAAGGGTATAACCCCTACCTCAAAAGCCCTTCACAGAGCGGGGAGGGTGGGTGGGGCATTAAGGAATTTGCGGCTAGACTGTGTCTCTACCAGATATAGAGTTACCGAAGGGAAGTAGCTTTTCCATCTGATAGAGGCATCTAGCCGCAGATTCCTTAACTTAGAATTAAATACCATAGCTATACCCCACTGGAGGAGGGTCTGCGAACTAATCCCACAAACGTTTTCAAAGAGAACTAGCCCGTCAACTAATGACTGACCAAGTGTAGGTGGGAATAGTAAAACAAGAGCTTGGCCCTTAAGAGAAACTAGGACCTCTGTCATAGAGCATTATAAAGAAAAGCAACATAAAGAATCTCCTGTCAGAAGACAGACATGAACCCTTTACCCTTAAAAAATGGTAAAGAAGTCTGGATGACCAAAAGGGGTCAAATGCATGAAGTCATAAAATCTATATTGTTTCTGACAATAAAGAATCATAAATAGAGCTGTCGTGTTTGAGTCCTAATAGGACCTGCAGAACCCATCCACAGAAGGGAAGATGAACAAACCCCCCTTGCCATGATTAATTTAGTGTGCACAATTTGTAGCATCCACAATCAGTCAAATGCATATATAGACAAAGATAAATATCTATATATCTATATATACACTCCTTGAAGAAAAACAACCTGCAAATCCCCTGTCCCAACACCAAATGGCGGGAGCAAGCAAAGCATGTGCATCAACAGCACACATGCCTCAAACACATACAGAAATGTATCACCAGATACTCCTAATGGCCCCAGATGGGAGAAAACAAGAAAAATCAGTCATAAATCCCCCCTAAGTGAGAAATGCTGTAAGACATACGTACATTCCCTCCAGAAGATAGGGAATGTAGATCAGACAGAACTACATATGTCAAGAGCATCCAAAAAATAGTTTGCAAAACTGGATGGATGAATGCACCAAACCTGTGATAACTTTGGGACAAGTTGGACCAATCGCAACCCTTTGGCCGCCAATATACCGCACTACAACATGTAGCATGGATAGGTATTGCCTGTATTTGAGGATAATAAACAGGTCTATATTAGACACTGCTCTATACCCTTAAGGAAGAACTCACAAGCAAATAGCACAGCACCTGGTATTCCCAGACGGTCTCCCATCCAAGTATTAACCAGGCCCAACCCTGCTTAGCTTTCGAGATTGGACGAGATCAGGAGCATTCAGGGTGGTATGGCCGTAGGCTCCAACGAATGCAAAATGTAAACTCTGATTAGAGCAACGTGCCAACTTGCTTAACTTCTTTAAAGTTCTGATGCACTCAAAATAAACACTTAGTACACTAAATAAGCGAAAACATATCGCACGAAAGCCACTGGCTCTGAAAAACCGTAGATGCGTGAAAATGCAACAGAACCATGTGAAAGGTCATCACACGAAGAAACTAGAGCTCTTAGCTCACTACAATAGTCCTTAGAAGAACATAACGAAAAGTCCGAGGAGGACACAACTGTATAACAGAGAGATCCTATAGGAGAGAAATACACTACGAAGGAAGTACTCCTTAAGAGCTATACAATAGCAACCCAATACTCCACATAGAGTAGTTCACATACCCTTAAAAGGGGTATAATCTCTTGAGACTAGCTCTTTATCAGAGATAATTGAAAATAAAAGTAAACCAGCAACCCAGCTGCAAAAAGCACCCGGGAATTAAAGACTCAAACCCGGCGACTAATACTCTCATTACAAGTCAAAAGTAGTGTTTACACTCCAACACAACTAATTCAATGAAGGCCATAACAAAGAGACCACGGCCGAGGACACTATAGAATAAATTAAACAAGACCTGATGAGATTTAATCACAAATTGCCAGCCATGAAGCGCTGGACTGCGGAATCAGCATGGCTATCAAATAAATTGATTCAGTCAAAAGGTAAGTCCTTTAGACTCCCCCGAACATTCTCGGGAAAACTGGAATCACACAACCAAGCGCGCCGCCTCAGAGCTACTGATCTAGCCATAACTCTACCTACAGAATCTGTGGTGTCCATCGCCGACCTGATAGTGAATTTGGCCATTTCACGACTATCCTGCATCAGCTGAAAGAGTTCAGCTCCAAGTCCTTCAGGACGAGAAGGAAGTAGTCGGTTGACAGAATCCCATAGGGCAAAAGAAGCCCTTCCAAACACACAATTTGTGTTTAAAGATCTTAGGGCCGAACTAGTGGACGCCAACAAATTTCGGCCACAGGTCTCCAGCCACCGAGACTCCCTGCTTGGTGGAAGCAATGGAGGAGCTTCCAAATTCAGTGAAGCTGAAGCTGCCTGCGCAACAAGCCCTCTAGCCTGAGGGTGTTGAGAAAGACAAACAGGGTCGTCTGGAGCAGGTCGATGACGCTGTGCAAAGGCACACTCAACAGAGACTCCTGACATTGGCCTTACCCATGTTCCCAGAAGGTCGTATAGCGACTCTCCAAAAGGAAGCAAAGGCTCAACCCCAGTGCTTCCTTGATGGAGCAGATCCAACAAGGGGTCAGAGGGCAGTCTCACCACAGGAGGCTGCAACTTTAAAATTTCAGCAACCCTATTAATGACCCCAGCAAATGCCGCATTAGCCTCTGTCGCTATTCTAGCAGGTGAGAGTATATCGCAGGTAGGGGACGGTGGAAGACTAACGTCCCCCCCCCAAAAGCCAAAGAACCTCCTGCCTGAGGCTGGCCAAGAGCACCCAAACGCTCAACCCCACCAGTATCTGCAGACACTTCCTGCAACACTTGGGAAATGGCAACCACAGTGGACTCATCCTCAATTTGTAGAGGAGATGGCACAGAAGCCTCAGTGGCAATAAACGGTGTCTCTGGCGTCTTATCTACGTCCACCACTAAGGGTGTCTCCGCCGAATGGCGTTGAGACGGCGACGTATCGACATCCACCACTAAGGGTGTCTTCGGCATCGTACAGCGTCGAGGTGGTGACAAGTCCCACTCTGCAGGCTCTACCGACATCATAACCGGAAGCCGCATCCGACTGTTTCCCGACGTCGTAACGACTCCAGGTACGGAGCCAGGGTCCTCAATCGGTGACGAGGGCGAACTCGCCTGCGAACTTCCAATCAGAGTCCCTTCCACCTCTGTGGGGCCCGAAGGCACACTAGGGAGAGGTGTTGACCCAAAAAAGGCTTGTAAAGCTTGGAAATATACTTCCATTTGGGCCATAGTTGCCCCCTCACCAGGATATGGTGGAAAACTGGGGGTCGGACTCCTGAGCAAATGCCTCTGGTAAGGACCGGAAGGAACTGGCACCAGCGTCACAGCTCCGCAAGGCCGAAGGCCCCAGTGACTTTGATCCCTTCCAATGGGATTTACCTGATTTTGACGAGCGCCGCCCAAGGGAACGGCTCCGCCACCTGCCCTGAGCAGAAGCCTCAGAACGGGGATGGAGATTGGCACTGCTTGGACTCCAAACGGGACAGCCAAGCCGATAGCAACTTCATTCGACGTTTCTGTAATGACTTGGGCTTCAGCCTCTTACAGGCGTCGCACTCCTCGGAGTCGTGGTGCTCGCCCAAGCACCACATACAAATGGTATGTGGATCCGTCGCCGACATATGCCGCGTACAGGTATCACACGTTTTAAAGCCCGAAGGCTTCGGCACACTGTTCCAGACGCGAAAGGCATCGAGAAGGCCAAAAAACAAAATGAGGCCTGAGGAACCGCTTCTCCTGGATACGCGTTTTAGCGCGGAAAAGAGGAAAGCTGACGTCCGCGCGCCGGAGGGGACTTATATGGCTACACTGACGTCATATCCGTAGACGACGTCACTACGGAGCTGTACAACGCCATCCCCCGGCGCACAGAGGTACCGCTGAAAAATCTCAGGATCCAGACTGGCGCCTGGGGGAAATACTAAGTTAAGGAATCTGCGGCGAAATGTCTCTATCAGATAATTCATTCACATGCTGTGCATAATCCTGCCATCTGGTGTTGGGCAGGGATGTGTGCAAGTTGTTTTTCTTCAAAGAAAGTCTTTCATGTCACAAGGTACTGTGACTCCTCCTTTCGCTGGTAATGCGCATGGTCATCGATTCCATTGTCAGACTGTTTTCCCGCATGGCGGGTGAGGATAAAATGTGAAGCAAAGCGTGGTATAGAGAGATGTCCATGCCAAAGGAGTTTGTGTAAAAGGAGTGAAAGTAACTAACTAGCACAGGCGTCCGGGGAGGAGGGTGGGCACATGAATCTATAGCACTACATGCCACAAACAGATGCTTACTGTAAAAGTAACATTTTTCGTTTGAGGCATGTGTGGCTGTAGATACACATGCTATGCATAGACTGTAAAGGACTCCTCCTTCATAAGCAATGGCTAGCCTGTAGGAGTTACAGCTGTAGCTTGGCCCACATTGGTTTGTTGAGAGGCCGGCTGAGCTACACAGTAATGTTTTGTAAAGTTAAGTGGTGTAGACCATGTAGTTGCTTTACATATGTCAGACATAGGGATGTTTCCTAGGAAGGCCATTGAAGCCCCTTTATTACAAGAAGAGTGGGCCTTAGGAGGAATGTGAAAAGTTGTTTTAGCTTTAGCATAGCATGTTTGGATGCATTTGACAATCCATCTTGCAATGTCTGATTTAGAAATGGCACTTCTTTTGTGAGGTTTGGAGAAAGCAACAAAAAGTTGTGTTTTCCTCAATGATTTAGTCCTGTCAATGTAATACATAAGAGCGCGTTTTAAGTCTAATGTGTGTAGAGCCTATTCTGCAACTGAGTCAGGTTGTGGAAAAAAAAAAAGGAAGTTCAATGGATTTATTTAGCTGGAACTGTGAGACCACCTTTGGGAGAAATTTGGGGTTGGTGCGGAGTACAACTCTATCCTTGTGTATTTGGAAGAAGGGTTCTTCCAAAGCTAGTGCCTGCAGCTCACTGACACGTCAAAGGGAAGTGATAGCGACTAGGAATGTTACCTTCCAGGATAGAAACTGGAGGGAGTGGATGGGCACAAATGGAGATCCCATTAGTCTTGTTAATGCAATATTGAGATTCCATTTCGGAGCTGGTGGCACTTGAAGAGGAATGACTCTTAAGAACTTCCTTAAAGGCTTTAATGACTGGGATTCTGAATAGGGAAGTATGTTGACTATTTCGTAGGTATGCAGCTACCACTGCTAGGTGCAGCCTTATGGATGTAAAGGTTAAACGAGAAGTGTGCAGGTGAAATAAATAGCAGACAATGTCTTGTACCTCGACTGCTAAAGGATCAATGTGTTTGGAGTGACAATAGTGAACAAATCTTTTCTATTTATTAGCCTAACAGGCACTAGTAGTAATCCTGCGCGCCTCTTTGAGAGTGTCCATATATTCTTGTGGGAGACCAAACTCTAGGATTTCAGGAGCCAGATTGCAAGTTTGAGGACTCTGTTGTTCGGGTGTCTGATTTCTCTATGATTCTGCATGAGACAGTCCAGCCTGTTGTATTTTGTGGGGAACTACTGATAGTTTAAGGAGTGTGGTGAATCACGGCTGTCGTGCCCATATGGGAGCCACCAGGATGAGGGTGACAGATGTCTGTCGATGTATGCGAACCAGAAACTGAAGCAATGGGAGAGGTTGAAAAGCATAAGCAAACATCCCTGACCAACTCATCCATAGTGCATTGCCCCTGGACTGTGGGTGTGGAAACCTGGAGGCAAAGTTTGGGCATCTGGCGTTTTCTGCTGTGGCAAAGAGGTCTATTTGTGGCAGTTCTCAATCCTAGAAGTATTGGAGGAGGACTTGTGAGTGGATTTCCCACTCATGGACCTGTTAGCACCTCCTGCTGAGATCTGCCAAGTCGTTGTCCACTCTCGGTAGGTACTCCGCGAACAGGTGAATGTTGTGTCGGAGGGCCCACCTCCAAATGGTCTGGGCTAAATGAGCGAGCTGAGGGGATTTGGTGCTCCCTTGCTTTAGGAGATAGTACATGGCTGTCATGTTGTTCGTACTGACGAGGGCTACCTTGCCAATCAGGTGAGGAAGGAAGGCTTTTAGCGCTAGGTGAACAGCTACTAGCTCTAAGTGATCTATGTGGATACATCGCTGATTTGGTGTCCAGTGGCCCTAGACATTTAGATCTGAATGCACTCTCCATCCCGTAAGGTGGGCGTCAGTTGTTATGGTCCTCTGCGAGAAAGGCCGTCATTTTAAGAGGTTGTTGGTGTTCCACCATTGCAGAGTGGCAAGCTTGACTGTCAACCAACACTACATCTTCCCATTGACCCTCCGCTTGATTCCATTGGTGCGCTAAGCGTTCCTGCAACAGACACATGTTTAGTCTGGAATGAGGTGCTATGGAGATACATGAAGCCATCATACTGAGGAGGCGCATAACATATAGTTTCTTACCTGTTGGTATAGTTTAGCAGCTTGAAGAAATTTCTGGATTCACATGCTGTGCATTATTCCACCATTTAGTGGTTGGATCCGGAATTCTCCCTAAAAAACGTTGTCATTCTTCTCTTTTTGTTTTTAGTTGTTAGTGGGTGTCGACGGACCTTCATTTGGTGTCCTCTTGCGATGTCGTCGTGCTTCCTCCGGAAGCTCCCACCAGTTCCTGGAATGATTGTATCCTGGCAGTATTTGGGCATGCTATTTCTAGTTCCGAGTTGAGACTTGCTCCTTGATAAGGTTGGATCTGAAGGGGATGGAGATGGGATTTTAAGGTGTTGATTGGGAAGCCTAGTTTGTGAAGTAGGTTTATGGTGACCTGAGTGGTATTGGAAACATTTTTGACAAGTTGCACTTTTGATGAGCCAGTCGTCCAGGTATGAAAAAAAAGCGTATTTTGTCTCTATGCAGGTGAGCAGCTACCACCAGTAGACATTTGGTGAAGACCCTGGGTGTGGTAGTGACTCCGAAAGGAAGCAATTTGAACTGGTAATTCTGCCGGTTTACTACAAACCTGAGATATGGGCGATGTGCGGGGTGAATGGGAATATGAAAATAGGCATCCTTGAGGTCGAGTGCAGCACTTAAGTCGCCTTGTTGTAATAACAAGATGACATCTTGAAGAAAAACCATGTTAACGTGTTCTGAGAGAATGTACTCGTTTGGGGGTCTGAAATCTAATATTGGTTGCAGGGACCATCCTTTTTGGGAATAGGGAAGTATAGCTAGTAGACTCCTGTACCCTGTTGGCGGAGAGGAACGGGTTCTATAGCTCCTTTTTTGAGAAGTGCTTGTACTTCTTCCAAGTTCAACGTTTGGTGTTGTGAGGAAAGTCTGTGTTTGAGAGGTGGAATGTTGGGAGGTGTGGAAGTGAGCTCCAAACAACCATATTTGATAATATCCAACACCCAGTGGTTGGAGGTGATGTTCCAGTAGGTAGGGAAGAAACCCTTGTAGATGACCACCAACAGGTGTTGTGTGATCGGTGGGAATGAGGTAAGTCAGGCCTTAGTGGTGGTGGAGAATGGTTTGATGAATCAGCCTTTGGAGTTGTTACCCTTATAGGATCCTCGATAGAAGCCTCTAGGCGAGGTGGTTTGAGTATGTGGCTGCTAGTATGAAGTGGGTGTTTCAGAAGATGTAGTTTTGGACCCTCCGCAGTAGGATGAGCAGCAAAAGGAGCCACAATGGGAAGGTGTTCGCAGTGCTCCCATGGCTTTCGCTGTTTTGGTATCTTTTTTGATCTTTTCCAACAAAGTATCTCCCTGGGGGCCAAATAAATGTTACCCAGCAAAGGGAAGAGCAAGTAGGTTTTGCTGGACTTCCGATTTAAAACCGGAGACCCGAAGCAAATTATGTATGCACAATAAAACACGTGAGTTTACACCCCTAGCAGCAGTGTTTGCAGCGTCTAGGGCACAACATATAGTTGTACTGGATATTAATTTTCCCCCAGAGGCTATTTGGTAGCCTCTTTTTTGTGTTCTTCTGTGAGGAATTGGAGGAGTTCAGGGGAATCATGGTGTATTATATCAGTGCTACGTTTCCAATTTGAGTATTTATTCCCTGCATAAGATACGGGCTTTGCTCATTAGCATTGAGGTATCTAACCCTTTCGAAGATGGCAGAAAGCAGCACTTGACACATTTGGGATCTTACAGTCCAATTTCTATTTCTTCATTGGGCAGACGCCATAAACACATGGTATATAGCTCATGGTAGCTATTTGGACTTGTTGCAGCAGAGTCGTTTGTTCGAGTATCGGTTGGAGAAACTGAACGAGAATACAGGTATGAGATTGCCAGCTTCGCTTTCTGTAGAAACGCTGGGACTGACTGATGAGGTATAGATTATTGACAACTCCGCTTTTATAGTCCAGGTACCTGCAGAGTGGCGGTTTCTCCGTGAACTTTAGAGCGCTTCCTGTTGTCTAAGATCGGCAAGACTGAGCAGGTCGGATTTTCTTGAGGTACGCTTATTATAGGCACATAGTGCAGTCTTGAGCAGTTCACTAAGAGAAACCCTTCACGGTCGATATAGATTCTGATTAATTGTAGTTGTTTTAGGAACTCTGGTCCACAGTTCTGTGAGTACTTCGCAAAAATATGGGTATCGTTAACCACATAAAGAGGCATGATTCTGATTAAACTAATCACAAGGGTGCGGACCGGTGTTTAGCGGGCATAGAAGTGTTTCACCTAGGAGTTCATTGAAATATCATAGGCACAGTGGTGAATTCACCATAAATGTTTGTGCTGTGGTGAATTGTTGCACCTCGAGTTGGTATTGTGAATAACATAATTACGGAACGACGAATGTGTTGTTGATCTAATTAGATTTTTTCTTTGTGTTTGAACATAGTGGCCCCCGAAGAAGGGACAGTGGGTCCCGAAATGCATAGGGCATCGATTATCATTTTCATGTGGACCATACAGAAGAAAAAATTAATGTTTTCATAAAGTCATTTGTCATGTAATGAACATCGTCCAATTGTATTTGTTTGATTATTTAATTGTATTTGTTTGATCTTATTACGATGTTGAGAAATATACATGCATAAATGCATTAAAAAGAAATGTTGATTTGTAAACTGATTTTGATGTAGAAAATTTTTCTGAAAATAGAACACAATGTTGTATTGAATTGTTTACACATGAGGTTAAATACATTCAGCAGTGCACACAGGCTATTCTGACAATAACTGTTCGGAATTTACTTTTCTTTGTATTGGAGGAGTTCCCACATCTAGTCCCAATGGGCCTGATCAGTTCTTGAGAGAAGGCCAATAGAATTAGTGATAATTCAATGATTGGCAGATTGGGCAGCTAACCTCTTTCCTGCGGCATCTATCCTTTTACTCTCTTTATGTGGTGGAGTGGCATCATCAGTTGTTTGAGAGTTAGCTCTTTTACGTACTGTTGCTACCACTAAAGAGTCTGGTGGAAGTTGACCTCTTATGTAGAGTGGATCATTAGGAAATGCTTCATATTTTTATCTACCCTTGGTGTTATAACCAAAGCTCTTACTGGGTCACTGAGTATATCTGGGGTGCTGTGGAACATACTGTATGAAAGTGTCCTTTTTGACATTGTCACCCCCAATTTTTTTGCCCTAGTACTGATACCTTTTGACTGAAAGTGCACTGGGTCCCTGTTAACCAGGCCCCAGTGCTCTTTCGCTTAGAACACGGTAAATGTCTAATTGTAACCCAATTGGCAAGGGCTTTAGCACTCCTGTGAGTTCCTAGTAAATGGTTCCCCTGGTACATAGAGCATGGGTACCAAAGAGGGTCCCATAGGCCTGCAGCATGTATTATTCCACCCTAAGAGACCAACACCCGAACAGCATGCAGACTGCCATTGTAGGTCGCGTGAAATGGTGATCAAAGCAAGGGGAGGGAGGGAATAGGAACCAACAAAGGTCCAGTACCCAGGTTCCGATGTCAGTAATGCAACATGTAGGGGGTACTGTTCCTATTAGAGGGAGGGGGGGGGGGAAGAAGGGTAGGATTAAGGACGGACCATAGAGTGGGAATCCTAAAGATTATTTTTTGGTGCCCTCACACATCCTTAGGGATGCCAAGCTTCATCATCGGGCGTGCTCCTTGTAGGGCCAGCGCTGCAATGCCCTATGGGTCCCACGAAGGGTCACTTTGACTGAGATCTCTTTGCTTTGGGCATTTGATGAGTGATGAAAGAATGAGGGTGGCTTAAATGTGTGGGGTGGAGTCAAAGTGTGTGCAAAAGTGAAAGGAAAATAAAATTGTTTAAGAGATGCCAAGAAGGATTTTTAATATGATGAACAGGATTATAAAGACCCTATAAAAAAGGGCAGGGCTGCTGTGTGGGTGTAATGTACCAGAGTAGCCACCGAAAAGTGTGTATAATCAGGTCGACATGTTTTGTGCCCTGTGACCAAAAAGAGGATCCACAGCACTTCTTCAGGACCTAAGAAAGAAAGAGGAGGTATTGTGCCCTACCCCACACCTAAAATGAGTAGCGCAACAAAGGTATTCCCCTAAAAGGATACCTGATATCTCAGAGTAAAATTATCGATTGCCCAACCTACAAAGAAAAATAAGAAAAAAGTATACATCATGAACCACAGTATGGTATGGTATGGTTGGTTTGATGCTACAATAGAAGTGCTTTGGAAAAATAACTCCTATGGTAGTCAAATACTATGCTGAGGTGCTACATCAGTCCCCAAATACGTAGAAAAGGTGAAGAATAATGATGGTAGCACACACAAACACAAAACAAACGTGGATATGCGTGGTATACATGACATAAAAAGCAAACTGTGTGGGTGTCACATCCTGGGCCAGGAGTGGTTACTTATTTTAGGCCTTACCCTTAGAATCGACCACAAACGCCCCATGAGAAACAGCCTGAAGCTGTAGACTGACTTGCGGAGCGGGGCGGCGGCCTCGCTTGGATTTGAACGACAGCTGCGTAGCTCGAGAGGGAAGATACCGGAACACGACCTGGAAGGCGCCCCCGTTACTTTCTTCTGAGGAGTGGAGAGCTGTCCCCAGGCTGCAGAATTGCGGCCTTGCCGAGACTTGCATTGAATCTGATGACATATTCAGAGGGCCCGACTGGCACAGAGGGTGAACCAGCTGGCGAGGATCCATTAGGTGCACCTCCCATCTCCTTGGGACTAGAAGGTGCATCACAGTGGAACTGAGACCCAAAGACCTTATGCAGGGAAACATAATAATCCTGCATTTGGGCTAGAGTCGCCCCGGGCTCCAGGATATTTAGGAAGGCACGGGGTGGTCTCAGAAGAACGCTTTACAACCAAAAGTTGGGAGACCGGGTCAGAAACTAATTCTCATACTGTATTGGAGGACTCTAACCAATAGGGTTAGGGATATGCCCCCTCCCCGCGGGGCCCGAAGGCGCACCGGAGGGACCTTGAGGCCCGAAGAGGCGGGCCATGGCCGACAGGAATTCCTGTATTTGGGCCGGATCCGCCCCCGAACCCGGGAAGGACGGGTATTGCGGGGCGACTCCACAGGCATGTCCGGGGCCGCGGGGGCGGGGACGGTGCCGGGAGGGGCCTCAGCCGAGTCGCGAGACCGGCGAGGCGAAGTTCTAGAGCGATGATACTTTTTGGACTTCTTGTGTTTAGACTTACCGGACGACGAAGACTTGGATCCCGACGACCGGCGAGGACTCCGCGACCGACCCCTCGACCTCTCACGCGACCGGGGCTTGGTGTGGCGCGGAACCGACTGCCGGGCCTCGAGGAGCTTTCGAGACCGCTCTCGCAAAGCTTTCGGGTTTAGGGACCGGCAGTCGGAACACGACTTCGTGTCGTGGTCTCGCCCAAGGCAGAAGAGACACTCCAGATGCGGGTCTGTGATGGACATCATCCGAGCACAGGCGTCGCAACGTTTAAAGCCGGGCATCCCTACAACACCTTGGAGTCGATTGAAGAAAACAGTGAAAAAATTCACCAAAAAAGTTAGTCCAAAAATGACTAGGGCACTGCTCTTCCCGGATCTGCGCTTGCTGGCGCGGAAAAGAAGAACTGACGTCAGCGCGCAGGGGCGGCGTCTAAGTACTGCCCGCGACGTCATCCCGGCGATCACGACGCCGACGACGGACGCGGAGCCGCACGACGCCGCCTACCGACGCGCAAGGGTACTGCTACGCAAAAAACTTTCCGGATCCAGCCTGACGCCTGGGGATATTCTAAGGTAAGGAATCTGTCACTAACGTGTCTCTTTCAGATATGGCTGACTGCATCTACAAAGCCTGGAGAATCAACTCCGGGGTTTGTAGGGGGTGTCCTGCTCATGCAGGGGCACCCTCACACTTATAAACAAGCACCCAACCTTCAGGAGTGAAAGGCCTGCCACAAGGGTGACTTATAGGTTTTAAGTGCAGTGACCTCAGATATAACTTATATCTGTTGTGAGGGGTGCAAGCACCAACTCCCACAGGCTGCAATGGTAGGACTGTAGTCACAGTTTAAGTGGTCTCTCATGGGTGGCACATTACATGCTGCAGCCCTTGGGGGAACCCTGGTTTACCTATACCCTGGGTACCTTAGTACCATATACTAGGGACTTACAAGGGTACACCAGTAGCCATTTGCGGATGCACGACAGTACTTACCATGGTCAATTTAAGGAGAAAGCAAAGTGACTGGGGTCCTGATTTGAAGGATCCCAGTCAGACTAGTCCTAAACAAACTGATACCAAGCAAAAAGTGGGGGTAACCATGAAAGCAGATCCTACTTTCCTACAGGTATAGTATATACAGAGCCAACTTACTACACCCCATTTTTAGAAGTAGGGTACGGCTAGTTGTGGGTGGAGTTCCCATTCGAAGACTGCTTGCTGGATCCTGCTGAGCAGGTCTGCAAAGTCGTTGTCTGTTCCCGGAAGGTATCCTGCTAACAGGTGTATGTGGTGATGTAGAGTCCAGTTCCAAATGCTCTGAGACAGGTGTGAGAGTTGTGTAGAAAAAGTCCACCCCTGTTTTCGAAGATAACACATGGCTGTCATATTGTCCGTCCGGACTAGGATAACCTTGTGAGTCAGGTGAGGTAGGAACGCTTTCAATGCTAGGTGAACAGCTTGAAGCTCTAGATAGTTGATGTGGAGAGACTGGTGCTTGGGATCCCATAAGCCCTGTAATGCGAGGTGTTGTAGGTGAGCACCCCATCCTGTCTTTGATGCGTCTATTCTGAGAGTGAGATGGGGAACAGGGTCGAGAAAAGGGCATCCCTTCAACAGGTTGGTGGTAGTCCACCATTGCAGAGAACGGTGAGTGTGACGGTCTATCAAAACTAGATCTGTTACCTGACCCTGTGACTGAGACCACTGACGAGATAAACATTACTGTAATGGACACATATGTAATCTTGCGTTTGGAACTACGGCAAAGCAAGAAGCCATCATCCCTAGCAGACGCATGACAATCCTCATTGTGAGTTGATTGGTTTGAAACTGTAGTAATATTGTCTGAAAGTATTTTCGAACGTTGAGTCCACCTGAGGACCAAACAGATGTTCCTTGTCAAAGGGCATGTTTAAGATGGCTTGTTGAACCTCCGGTTTAAACTGAGAGATTGTGAGCCAAGCGTGTCACCAAAGTAAAATACTGGTATTGACTCCCCTGGCTGCGGTGTCAGCAGCATCTAATGCACACCGTACGGAGGTGCTAGTAAAAATGTTACCCTCAAATTTTCGGTTGACCGCACTTTTTGTGTTCCTTTGGGAGATGTTGAAGTAGATTGTAGGATCTGTTTTCATGGTCACTCCCACTTTTTGCTGCGGTCATTATCTTTTTCTGACTAGTCTGACTGGGATCCTGCTAATCAGGACCCCAGTCTCTGTGCTTCTTCTCTAAATTGGACATGGTGAGTAAATGGTACACCCCAGATTGGCTACTGGTGTTCCCTTGTAAGTCCCTAGTATATGGTACTAAGGTACCCAGGGCATAGGTACACCAGGGGTCCCCCATGGTCTGAAGCATGTATTATGCCACCCATGGGAGATCACTCAAATTTTGACTACAGGCCTGCCATTGCAGCCTGTGTAAGCTGGTGCTAGCACCACTTACAACAGAAATAGGTTCCTTATATCTGAGGTCACTGCACTTAAAACCTATAAGTCCCCCCTAAGGCAGGCCTTTCAATCCTTACGGCAGGGTACTCGGTTATAAGTGTGAGGGTGCCCCTGTATGAGCAGAACACCCCTACAATCCACGGAGTCCATTCGACTGGGTTGCAAGTGCATCAGCCATTACGATACATAGAGTGGCCATGCGTCATTATGCGATGGCCAACTCTAAATTGGCTGTAACAAACCCTGTCGTGTTTGGTATAAAACATGTTGGAATCATACCCCAACACCCTAAACGTGTTGGAGGCATGATTCCATGCACTGTAAAGCTCCTCCGGGAGGCCCTCAGTGCTCCCAGTACTAGTCCTCTAGACCCGGACAGCAAACTATGGCTGCTGCCGACCAGAGACACAATTCTGCCATCCTGCTGCTGAGCCAAGCTCGAGCAGGGGAAGGCAGGACAACAGGTTTCCTGTCACAGGGAGGTGTGACCACCTCCCAGACAGGACTAAGTGTATTGGGCCAGAAGGGGGCCTTTCCCAGCACCACTAGACAGCTTTGGTGACTCTCCTTGCATACTCCAGTTGGAACCAGTTCAGGGAGACGTTGGCTCCCGCTCTGGCGCGACAAAGGACATAGGAGTATCCTCCCCACTGTCCAGCTCTCCTGTGGAAGGAACCCCTGAATCGTCCCAACCCTTTCCTTAGGTTACTTAAGGGCTTACCTGTGGGTGGTTCCTTAGATTCGTGGTAAGACGAGATTCAGGTCCGAAATCACTTCATCTTCAACGGTCTGGACTTTGCTAGACTTCGCTTTGGGAACCGAGACTGCAACTGGGAGAACTCCTGCTGCCCCTGGTCTAGTCGTCCTGCCAGTGTTCTGCGTTGTCTGTGCCTGTGCTCCATACAGGTTCTTCTACAGGCCTGTGGACATCCAAGGCAACCGAAGGAATCTCCCTTGAAGGGAAAGAGTCACTTCCCTGCACCTGCAGGCACCGCAACAAAGCTGACTGGTCTGCTGTCCCTGAGCTCCTTTGGACTCCGAAAGGTTCAGCAAAACAGCTAGTGGTTCTGCAACTCCCTCGAGGCATGCACTGTCTTCACAGCAAGTTTGAAGCCAGTATCCCTCGTCAGAACCGCTGTAGCATTATCCCTGTGCACCGCGTCGACTTGCCATTGCCAAGGCTTGTTGACTCTTCTCCAGAGATCTTCGGGCTCCAAGAAGCTCCAGCCTCAAGCATCTCTAGCTACCAAGATCTTCGACCTCACCGCATCTCTCTGCATCGTGGGCCTTCATCATTGGTGAGCTGCTCAAGGTCCTATTGCAACTCCTGTGCCTTCGGCCCGTGGGTCCTCTTGAGGGTCTTCTTCGGCTCCAGTGGGCTCCCCTGCTTGCTTGGGGCCTGCTCTGACTTACCTGCTTGTGGTGAGTCACTTGGACCTTGCTAGTCCCGACACCGCACCTTTTTCTTCTACGTTTGTTGCCAAGGCTTGTTGGTGCCCCTGCCAGACACTGATCTCCTGGCTCTTGACATCCAACGTGGGACAGCTCGCGAACGGCTCCTGGTCTTCCACAGCGTCACCTGGTCCGCACAGCTGCAACTTCAAGGTCACCATCAACTCTCCTACATCTCCGACATCTGTGGGCGTTCGTCTTTTGTGCCTCCTGGTCACTCCTGAGTGGCATAGACTCTGTCCCCTCTGCTTGCAGGTACCTCTCATCTTGAATCCACCTTTGGGTTCCACCGGACTTTCACCTTCTTCGCCAGCGGCATCTTCACTGAAGTCCTCCATTGTGGTCTACGGCTGTTTACGACGTCACTTCGCACCTATGCACCTGGCTTCCCTGGTGTAGGTATGCTGGTTCCTGGGGTATCCATGGGTGGGGTGACTCTCCAACCTTACATCTTCCACAGGGTTTCTTCAGGGTCCTCCTTAAAAAATGCAACCGCGACTTACCCATTGAATTTTATTGAGCACGCAGTCGTGTTCCCACCCTTCACACGGCCTCTGTGGGCTTCCTGAGTTCTTACCTTGGGTGGTTCCTTGGGCCCCCCGCTCTTCTATGTCTTCTGGGTCCAGTCTTGACTTAGGTCGTGGTTCACATTCCACTTTATTAGTATATAGCTTGATCTCCCCCTGGCGACCACTGTGTATTTGTGCTACTTACGTGTTCTATTATCAAAGTATTGTGTGTATTGTGATTATATCTCCGGGTAGGAGATATTGCACTGTGTTCGTGATTGTTTATAATAAATACATGTTTTTATAACTACACTGTGTGGTTCTTTTTCACTTAACCTACACTATATGATTAGTACTGGTGAAACAAGCTGCTTTGCACTCCTGGACTAAGCCTGAAGGCTGCTCTCCACAGCTACCACTTAGAGAGATTTCCAAGGTTGTCTAAGACCACTAAAATCACCACAAAGGTGGTCTGGATTAGTGCAGGGTGCTACACTTACATAAGTGAGCACCATATACTAAGCCAGCCTCCTACATAGATCTTCCATTTCATCCCAGTGGGAATGGCCAAAGCAAGCTAGGAAACCTTGCGAGTTGGCAACAGGCCAATGGTTGGCAGCTTGAGCAGCAACTCTTTACCCCGCAGCATCTATCCTTTTACTCTCCGTCAGGAAGTGGGGCATCTCCGGTGGCCTCAGAGTTGGCACGCTTGCGTGCTGTGGTGGGAATTAGGGAGTCTGGCAACTGTCCTTTAATATAGATAGGGTCAGATGGTGCAGGTTTGTATTCTTTTATCTACCCTAGGTGTTACAACCTTAGGCCTAATAGGGCCTTTAAATATGTCATTAGTATGCCTAAGCATGCCTTTTAACATGGGCAGGTATTGGATAGCGTGTCAAAGAGGAAGTTGTCTTCTAAAGACTCTTTATGAAGCTCCACATTATCAAAAGCAGCAGCCCTTGCTATAACCTCCTGGTAAGAGGTGGCAAACTCAGGAGAAGAAGGGTGCGCAGGATAAATATCAGGCTCCGTGTCATAGGTGTCACAGGGGTCATCTCCATGTGGCCCCGCCCTGTACCCACCAGTATCGGACTGTGGCGACCCTTGTGGTGACCCTTGTGGTGACTCATCTAGGGGCTCTCCTGGAGGAGATGGTGGTGCAGGAGAGTGTGGTGGTGCAGGAATGTGTGGTAGTGGGGGTGAAGGTGGTGGAGTGGGCATGGGAGGTGGAAGGAGTGGAGAGCTGGTAGCCTTGTCCATAGTCTTCCTCTTAGGAGAGCCTGGCAAGTCCATAGACTCTTCAAAGGTAAGCTTCCTTTTTGGTGGTGGAGGAGAGGAAGCTGTGGCCAGTATACGTCCAGTATTCGCTAGGATACGAATTTTCTTCTGGCATGTGTCCAATTTCTCCTGTACCTTATGCAGGATTGGTTCCACTTGTGTTTCGGGACTGAACTTGGAGGTGGTCTTGGAGTGCTTCGGGTCCAAAGCTTTCAGCTTCAAGGTGGACTGAGCACTCGGTGATGAGGTGGATGTGGCGGCTGTTGGCTCGGCACCAAAGATCAACCAGATCCCTGTTGGTGGTCTCGGTCCGAGGAAGTCGAAGTAATAGGTTTCGGATTCGCATGCGCTTTTGGTGGCGCACCCGAAGGCGGGCGTTCGTTGCAGTTTTTCGGTGCCAACCATGGCTATACAGCAGTGGTGGCCTGGAGACCTGGGATTCTGAGACTAGAAGTGCCAACTGTTTTTTGGCAGGATTGAACTTGTGGACATGAGCAGGGGGAGCCTTACTCACAGGTTGTTGAGCTGGAGTAATGTCCTCTATTTCAAAGTCACCTTCAGGTTCGGAGCCATAACTTTTATTGACAGAGAAGGCCCCTCCTCATCGATTGATGGCTGCTCCTGGGCATGCTCCTCACCAAAGATGTCGGGAGTGTTGTCGGTGGATCTGTCAGATATCTCGAGACAATGAGCTGTACGATCCCGGAGGGTCTTTTTGGAGCAGAATGACTTGCACGCGTCGCAGACTGCTTCGTTGTGCTCGGGGGACAAGAGCAAGTTGCACACAGAGTGTTGTTCTGTATGAGGATACTTTGCGTGGCAACGAAGGTAGAACCGAAAGGGCGTGCGTTCCATTACCAGTGGAGCATTTTTGGGATTACCTATAACAATAGAGAAGGTAGGCCTCAAGGGGCCCTGCCCCGAAGGGGCTGCGGTCGAACGGAGTCGAACCGGCAGAGTTTTTATAGGAGTTGCAAATGGAGAAGCGCAAATGATAATAATACTGTCGAAGACAGAGAAAAGAACCGGAGAATCGAAACGGAGTCAAAACTCAGAGCGGAAGCACACAAGTCCGAACCAGACAGCGGAGAAAAAACAATCTAACAATGGAGTCTATGTCCATGCGCATTACCACCGAAAGGAGGATTCACTCGACCTTTTGACTCGAAAGACTTCTTCATAGAAAAGCAACTTGATAGATGACAGGAGTATGCAGAGCATGTGTATCTACAGCCAAACATGCCATCGAACATTTATGTTAACTTATGCCTGTATTTAACGGAATCTCATTCTGTTTTTAAATCCCCATGCTGTCTATCTGCTTAGCAAATGGTCTGGAGTTCATGAAGGACAACAAGTAGAGTAACTCACAAGAAGCATAATTTTCTGTATCTTTCTGCTGTTAAAAATAAACACTGACACGAAATAGATTGTTTTCTGACTGTATTTTTTTTTAGCAAAGATCAATAAAAATGGAAAGCTGGAAGCCTTACTTATAATTACTTATAAGGAAGGTTTAAATCTGTCAAAAGGTGTTATTTTGACATGTCCAATTTGCAGTTAAAACCTGCACAGCCAGGCTATTGGCCGCAGGCCTGCAGTCATTTTTTACTCTGTCACTATAGTGGTTTGCACAATGAGTGCTGCAGCCCACTGGTGACATCTAACTTGCAGGCCCTGGGTACGCAGTGGGTACCATACACTAGGGACTTATGGGTAAGTAAAATATGCCAATCAAGATCATACCAAGTTTACTACGTTGAAAGGATAAGCACAAGCACTCCACCACTGGTTAGCAAGGGTAAAGTGCACAGAGTTCTATAGCCAGAAAAAAAACATGGTTCAGCATAAAGTCGGGGTGACCCTGCAGGAAGAGCTAATTTCCAACAGAGTGGAAACGAAAAGAAATTGTTTAGTGACTGCCATATAAGCAATCAAGCTGGAAATTCTACGAAACTGAGATTACAGTGAGCCCAACCAATGGACATGAGCAAGTAAGAAACCTCCTGTACTGTTTGCCTCATACGAAAGAATAAAATACACAACATTTAATCAGGAAAGTGACAAACATGATAGCGTCTGTGATGGACATAACATTGGGAAATCTGATAAATCATATCTATTTCGGAGACAAACCTGTTAGGGGACACAGAAATTTCCTCATGATAATGCTCATTTACATCCCAAGTAATATCCTTATGGAGATGATTTAAAGAAAAGTCTCATCTATACCACCTCTAACAGTAAGCCTTGACTGCTCACCCTGACCATCCAGAAAGTGCCAAAATGGAGTAGCTCAGTCCTCTCTGGAGTGCAGCAGTATTTTTGAGTGGGTCAACAGTGGTTAACATTAGCACCCACAAAGGATACTACCCAGTAATCACCAACTTCCACAGGACCTCAAGAAAAGGCCTCAATACCCGTTCCAACACCTCCAATAGATTGGACAATGCTGATTGGGCAGAATTGTTCTGACTTACTAATATCACTTCTTTGTCTGGGTGACAAACCAGTACAGAGTGTGACTTACTTTCACTTTAACCAAAAGTGTGCAGCAATGAACTTTCTTTCCACCACAGCAGCCACCTTAGGTGGAGGAGAGGCTTCATATGCAGGATCCAAAGAGCACAACAACTGCATTTTGAGCACAGATCACTTCCATAAGGACAGATTACAGATTCTGGCCCACTAATGGGCCTGGCAGTTTCAGTCCTAGGCAAAGGAGGTGCTTTGCAGCAATTTATATGCCGACCTCTGAGGCGGAGAAACAGGTCAGAGGTAGGAATACCTCACCAATGTTCCTATAACATGTAATAGAAGGACATCCTGCAGCAGACAGAGGTATCAACGTTATTTGGGGTCCAGCATATTGCTGGAGCGAATATTTTTGACGTACGCAGAGTGATTTCACTGGGAAATGACTTGTGCAATTATTGCCTTATTCCAACAATTTAAACCTCCCCTAATCTGACCTTATAAGGCAAGTTTGACCTCTGAATGGGTCAGGTGACAAATCCATTTTCAAGAATACCTAGCACTAAATACAATATAGATACTTTCTCAGGATGTGAGACAGCTTTCTTCCTTCTCGAATATTTCACTGCCCCTAAACTAGTATCAAATGTACCCTTTCACGTAACTGTTGCACGTCTTACAATAAGATTGATGACAGTTCCTAGAGTTCATTGTTATATCTGGTAAGTCCCAGAGAATCTGGTCTCCTTGACGCTTGCTTACACCAACAACTGCAAAAGAGACAGGTGTGGACACTGAAAAAACTGCACTCTTGGGAGGTGAAACTCCAGTACAAACCAAGCACCTCGAATGAGCAAGCATGTAACGGGAATCAGTACACAGTAAAGTTTCCATTCTAAGAAAAGGAGGAAACTCTAAACAATTATTCATGAATGAGGCATTATATTCCAGAAATGTTTAACGTTTATGACTAAGAAATGAAAACAATTACCTGCTGAGTAGTAGTTGTGGTACCTACTGTCCCCGTTGTGTTCGGCCTAATGTGTACACTTGTGGTCCTTGGTTGGAAAGAGGTAAATGTTTGTTGATTTGATGTACAGGATGGAATTATGCCCAATACTTTCTGTTGAACCTGAACTACACCTGAATAACAAAATAAAAAAAGCATAAAATGCAGTAAATATTTCAATGCAGCTTTATAGAAATAAGATTAATTATCCTGTAAATATTCATATACATAGCATTAAAATAAGAGTAATTAATGTAAGTGACTATTGTACTAGTGCAACCTCCTGACAAATCTGAATCTAACCTTGCAAATAACATATTCACTTTGGTAAAAATCAAATTTGTTACAGATTAATCAAGTTAAGCTAACGTTATAAAAGGGTGCCCAGACAAAAAATGAAATTCCAATAAAAAGATTTCTTTATGAAAAACTATAAAACTGCTTAATGAAAATTCGTCATTTATGACCTTTTCCTGTTTGATTAATTTTCGCCCAGTAATTTTCTAGAAAAAGGCAAAGATGCGACTGTCTTGCACACAAGCATTAGTTAAAGATCAGCCAGTCTGCTTGAGAACACCGAAAAAATTAAAATAATACAAACAAAGCCCTTGACTGGCAAACTTTTCCAATTGTTCTCAAACAGAACTGAAACTCATTCTCTAAGGGCAATGTTAACAATTGTGATGGTGATACCATGACAGTGTCAGATACAAAACTACAGCTTGGAGACAGATGGGGGCCAAGCGGAGAGGACAACAATACACCAAAGCCAAGCCAATGAGCAAGGCCGAGGTGTATGAGTTGACGGGGTCAGGATAGGCCAAATGATCCCTCCCAAACACTTTGACAAGGCTTAAGGAGATTAAATTAGTACGTAGAGGATAAAACAACCCCTGCAATAGCCACTGGGCAAGCCTGGGATACTAACAGAACCATTTTATGGGTCACTGACATCATCCACAGAAAAAATTATTTATCACTTGCACCCCGGGTGGCTTCTCTCTACAAAGCCTTGTTAAGGCTCAATGTATCAAAAAATGCAAAAGTTTTTCCTTTTCTATTGTTTAAATCTATCTCTGGTTTCTTGAACATTGGTAGAGAAAAGAGAAAAACATTAATATTGATGAAAAAGCTTGATTACGGTTTCAGAAATAAAAGTCTGTTCTGATTAATTGAATTTATTAAAACAATTTAGACACTACGATGGAGGTAAGAAATTGTATTATTTGGGGTGGGTAACTACCCACCTCAAGGAATAATCACAACGCTTTTCAGGGAGAACCCTCCGAGGCACTAAATTAACCTCAGCTCAACCCCCTAGTAGTTATGGCACAGAGGAGACAAGCTTAACTAAGGGAAATGAGAAATGCAGTACCAAAAGAATTATGAAGTCAAAATGCAAATCAATAAAAATCCCAAACTGATTTAGAAAACTAGAGTAAAATGTAATAATCAAAATGATTAAATCCAATAATAGGAACCGGTGATATGAATTTTTAAAGTAGAAATAGTGCCAAAAAGTACAAAGCACCAATGCTAGTCAAAGACTGCGGTAAAGTGGGACATAGGCGCAAATGGAAGCTGACCGTGATGGAGTGCGGGTCAGGTACAACAACCAGGATTGTCAGAGCCAAAGATTTTACCCTTCAGCAGCAGTCTTTTAAATCCCTATCCAGCACAGGAGAACACTTATAAAGCCCCTACCGACCTCAAGGGAGGCATTTAGAGACTCAGAGTGTCAAGCCAGAATCCAAGATGAGGATCTAGTCCAAATCCAGTTACCAGTGGTCAGCTATGTACTTTGCCTTTCTACAAACTGGCCAAAACTGCAATGTGTCACTGCATTTTTAAGAGGGTGACCATCTTCGGCCACACTAAACTTGGGCGTTGGGGGGGGGGCGTCTCTGTGCAAAGTGTACTATGGTAATACTAGTATCCTTTCACATCTAACATTAAAATCCAGTACCCACAACAATCCCAAACACAGAAGTCTGGTACCAAATAAGTAGATCGGCAAACACAAATCCTTGCCATCCTGTTCTCCCTTTCAAGTGCGCCCCAAGTGTTACTAGTGACCCCTGCAGAACTGTCAAGTAGTATTTGATACTCAAGCAGGTTTTGACAATGTAGTGTAAAAAACAGAAGTCCACAGCTGCACCCTGTATATTCTGTTGAGTTAAGAGGAGTCCTCTCTGTCCATTCAGGTCAGCGTATTGTGTGCTCCTGGTAGGCATTTTATAGTTCAAATCTTTTATTGCATTTTATAGAAACATCAAACAGTGACTTTTGTAGACCATGCATTTTTGTGGCTGAACAAGCCCAGCATATTATGACAGTGTATATCAGCCGTTAGGCAAACTAATCCCAAACCCACCACTCCCCCCACCCTCCCTCTATTCACCTCCATGTTATCGCTTGGGAGTCAGTGTTGCTGGTATCGTCAATTACTTCTGCTCTGGCGTTGGAGATGTGGCCATCTCGGGCAAGCGTAATAGCCTAGGTGTAAGTATTTGGGGCAGGAGAGAGCTCGGAATTCTTGTGATAGCAGAGATAAGAATGGTTGCGACAAGTCCCTAAAGCCCGAGCCTCTCCCGGACATCGTCAGCGTTATCTTTTCCATACCCAGGATGTGCCACAACCGTTGGAACCAGCCCGTGTGGGTAGGAATCTGTGCGGTCCCCCAGTGGGTGAGGATGTTCTGCAATGCGGCTCCCAAGGCAAGTCCGATCTGGCGCCCCCTTCTTGATTTCAAGGGGTACGTAAGGGGATTAGGAACCCTCAGAAGTATATAAGCGGGAACCTGGGTATTTGGGTGTCTAATTGCGTGTCTATTTCGTTCAGCACTTGAGTCCAGTAGTGCTGTAGTCACTGACAATCCCATAATAAGTGCACCAGTGATCCCTGTTCACCACAACCCCGCCAGCAATCGACGCTTCGTGCAGGGTTGACCTTATGTATTCTCACTGGGGTGTAGTACCAGTAGGTGGTTACTTTCGTTAGTGTTTCAATCAGGGCAGTGTTTGTAGTTGTGTGCCTGGCTCTGTAACATACCCCTTCCCACTCTTTATCGCTTAATGTCCTCCCTAGGTCCTTCTTCCATCTAACCCGACCCGCGTTGTGCACATGCTTGTTTTGCGTGTTCAGCAGGGTGTAGAGTTCAGAGATTAGTTTCTTGTCTGAGGACTTGGATAGAAGCCATTTCTCATATTGAGTAAGGAGTCTGTGTGCGTTGGGCCTGTTTTGTGGCTGTAGCGCCCAGTGTAGGAGTTGCAAATAACTTAATCTCTTTGTCTCTGGGATCCCGTAGTCAGCTTTGACCTGCACAAATGGGAGCACCCCTTCAACGTCGAAGAGATGACCTACTCCGAACTGCGCCACTGTGTGAACCTGGCCTCTCCCACCCCCGGCTCAAACTCTGGGTTATCAAATAGTGGAGTCAGGGGGGAAGGGAAAGTTGTGAAGTTGTGTCCAGTATTAGGCTGATTCCACGCCACCATTGTAATTTGCGTGATCGGGGACAGGTACAGGTTTCGGGGTCTGTGTGACTTCTTGAGAAAGGGGACTTTTTGAAGTCACGTTCCGGCCACTGTCCTGTCCTGGAACAGCCAGTGTTTCTCCGATTCGGCACGGTTCCACTCCACCAGGTACCTCATCTGTGCTGCATAGAAATACAGCTGGAGGTCGGGGATCCCCAAGCCCCCCTCGCTAGGTGGTAGAGAACTAATGGTTTTTTTCATCCAGGGTCTCCGGCCCTGCCAAATAAACCTCTGAATTTATGACTGCATCTTGTGGATCATGTCCGGAGGCGGCTGCACGGGTAGGGTCAGGAATAAGTATAGGATCTTGGGAAGAACCATCATCTTAACCGTGGCTACTCTGCCCAGCCACGAAATTGAGTGATGTTTCCACCTTTGAATATCGGTGCAAATTTGCCTAAGGAGAATGCGGTAGTTAATGTCGGCGGTGGCTTGCGTGGTTTGGCTAGCTAGATTCCTAAATAGGAGATGGTACTGTGAGACCACTGCAAGGGGTGCTGCTGCTATAGTTGTTCCACCACCGTTGGTGGGAGGGAAAGGCTGAGTGCCACCGACTTCTCTACATTTACTTTGAAGCCTGAGGCCCTGCCAAAGGAATCCAGTTTCTCAAGAAAAGCGCCCAGGGAGGTGTCTGGGTCGTCAAGCGTCGCTAGGACATCATCTGCACAGAGACTTATGGAGTGTCTAACTCCACCAAATGGCACCCCGGAGATACTTGGGTGCATGCAGATTTTCTGCGCCAGTGGCTCCATGTATAGCGCAAATAAGAGGGGTGACAGGGGGCACCACTGTCTCTTACCCCTTCCTATCTGAAACGCGCCTGATTTATGGCCATTGACTCTAACCTTTGCCGTGGGAAGATGGTAAGAATTTAGTATCTGAGTCCTTATCCTCTCCCCCAAGCCAAAGTGTTTCAGTACCTGCTCAGTGAACCCTATCAAAGGCCTTTTCGGCATCTATGGTCATTAGCATATATTTGCCTGCGGCTCTGGATGCTTTCTCCATTATGTGGATTACCCATTTGGTATTGTCGCCTGTCTGCCTCTGAGGGATGAACCCTGCCTGATCGGGGTTCTCAGTCTGTGCGCCAGCATTCCTGTAAATAATTTCACGTCCACATTTAGAAGTGAGATGGGCCGGAACCAGCTACTGTGTGTTTTGTCCTTCCCTGGCTTAGGGATAACAATCATTGCGGTCTCCAACATAGAAGGTGGGATCATGCCGGGCTCTGAAAACGTGTTAAAAAGCCACGTCAGGAGCGGTGCCACTACCCGACAAAATGATTTATAAAAAGCTGAGGTAAAGCCATCTGGGCCTAGGGATTTGGCTAATTTTAACCAAGAGATTGTCGCGATTACCTCCTCGATCCGGATATCACCGTCGAGATGCTCGGCTTGCGCCGGAGACAACTTTGTCGACTGCACATCTAGCAGGTATCGGTCACTCTCAGCACTATCTAGAGTTTGACCTTGGTAGAGGTGTGCATAGTAGTCCTGAAAGGCTTGGGCTATTCCGGAGTCCTCCGACACTAAACCCCTTTCCTGGTCGTGTATCTCCTGTACGCCCTGCCCTGTCTCTGCTGATTCTCACATAGTTTGTGTGCAAGCAGGCGGCCACACCTATCTCCTCCCCCCCCCCCACCCACATAAAAGGAGTGCCGGAGACAGAGGGCAGCGTACTCCGCTCGATCCAGATCAATCGCCGCTAACTGATCTCAGCGCTGAGAGTTGGCGCCATACCCTGTGGGCTCCAGTCCTCTGATGAATGTGCTGTAGTTCTTGCATCTGCTGAGAGAGGCTCTGTCTTTTCTCCTTTCGGAGTGCGTTATCTGCGGCGGAAATCGCAATGAATTCACCCCGGATAACTGTTTTAAGCGCCTCCCACAGCGCTGCCATGCGAGTTTCTGGAGTGTCATTGTGTAGGAGATAATCCACCAGAGCCTGCTGGATTTGTGTCACTACCTCTGGGCGCTGTAGGAGTGTGTCCCTTAGGTGCCACTGTCGGGAGGGGCGTTGCATAGGGGTAAGCTACAGCGCAACCGCCACCGGGGAGTGGTCCAAGAGCGTATTTCAGTGTCCACCGTGAGTGTGTGGAGGTCTTTGGTGCCTATGAGATAGTCTAGACTGGCGTATGTTTTGTGAGCAGAAGAGAAAAAAGAATATTCCCTGGCCTGAGGGTGAGCAGTCCTTCAGAAATCGATCAGCCCTAGTTCCCTCAGTCGGGTCTGACCTTGCGCGGACAAGGCACCAGTTAGTCCGAATCTTTGCGCTGACCTATCTAGGGTGTTGTCAAAGACCAAATTAAGATCCCCCTCCCAGTAGAAATTTACGTTCGTCTGTGGCCATTGTCTCCATAATTGCCGAGTGGAGGTATTTCTCTTGTCCCTCGTTCTGTGAATATATCGACCCTATAATCAGTGCGTGACCCCCCAGTGTGAATCTATAGGCGAGGAGCCTTCCTTTAATTTTGGCTTCTTTCTGTGCCATTTTACCCCTGAAGGCTGGGGATACCAAAATGGCCACCCCCGCTGACTTGGTAGGGCAGGAGGAAAACAGTTGAATGGGGAATGCACGGGCCCTGAATCTGTGGCAGTCTTTGGCAAGTAGATGGGTTTCCTGCAAGAGGCATGTGTCTGCCTTCGTGCTTTCCAGGTATGATAGTATTGCCCTGCGTTTTACTGGGTTATTAAGTCTCCTCACACTGAAGGTGAGAATTTTAAGATTAGTAGGATAAGTTACTCCGAATGGACAGTGACGCTGTTGAACAGGTCCAGAGGACTGGTTGCCTGGGCAGTTCTCTAGCACCGTGTGGGGTAGCACCATGGGCTCCCGTGTCTTGCCCTGTAATGAAAGTGTTAGGTGAATGGAGGGCCCCAAAAGTAACCTTTAGGTTTAAATTTGTTTATTGCACTGCAAATCAATTTCAAAATTCACTTTACAGACTGGGGTCGGCGTCAACATTTAGCCAACCCAGCGTTTAAGCAGCTTTTAACAAACCCCAAGCCCAACTTGTCCTCCCCCTCCCCCCTTTAGGGTGCCTACCGTCGCTACAGTGTAACTTGTCATAAGCCTCGATGACTCGAGGATCGTGAGGGCTAGCAGCTAGGGGGGCCGTCAGTCTCAGTAGCTTAAGATATCTGAGGCAGGTCAGCTTGGTGAATTCCTGTGAGAAGAGTGCTATGAATGGGCGCCATGTCTCTCTAAACACCTCCCCTCGTGAGTCAAGTGTCAGTGCTAGCCTCTCCATCCCCAATAAATCCCAAAGACGGTGAAGCCAGGCCAGCCTGGATGGGATCTTATCCGTGCCCCACAAGGCCAGTTTGGCTTGATGCGCCGCCCGAAAGGCTATGGTACTGTGTTTGCCTCTTTTTGAGCGCAGCGGGTACGTGAGTGGGTTAGGTAGACCCAATATTATATAGGAGGGAAACCGTGGGAGTTGGGGTCAAAATGGGCATCAATTTCTGTTAAGATGGAGTCCCAGAAATGAGATAAACTTGGGCACTCCCACAGGATGTGGATCAAGGTTCCTGGGGAGTTTTTGCATCTCCAATATTTGCCACTCCTGTCTTGGTTAACTCGATGCAGCCGGACCGGGGTCCAGTACCAGTATGTGGTTATCTTAACTGCGGTCTCCATGCTAGAAGCGTTGGGGGTCGTATGTCGTGCCCTATAATAGATGTCCTGCCATTCTTTCTGTGTGAGGTGGCGCCCCAATTCTCGTTCCCGTCTCTGTTGGGAGGGGGACTTTGTGACAGGTTCCGGGCCTAGTAGAAATCTGAATAAGTCGGAAACTATCCGTTTCCCTCCCGCATCACTCAAACTTGGTTAGATGTCGCTGTGCCGCCTCCCTCACCCCGGGGTCGAGTACCCAGTGTCTTATTTGTGTGTATCGGAACCTCTCCTCTTCAGGGATCGCCAGATCCGCTTTCAATGTTTCAAAGGCTATGAGCTCGTTTGGTTGAACAGATGACCCACCGATCGGCACCCGGTGGTCTGCCAGGCCTCAAACGCTTTACGATCCATCCCTGGCATAAAGTCTGGATTTTCTTCTATTGGGGTTAGCGGTGAAGGAAAGGAGGTAAGGCCCTTCGCAGTTCCCAGAAGTAACCTTTAAAAACCCCATAACAAAAACAACTAATTGTACAACGAAAAGGATATCCGAAGTCAGTCCTTTAGCCAGTCTTGGCCACCAGGAAAGCGAGATGGGGTCCATATTGTGGCCAATCTGCCAGCGCCCACCCACCCGTTGCCCTCCCTCAAGCTCTCCGAGGGACATACGCACTCTCGTAACGCTTAAACATCCTCAGTCTTAGCCAATGCCACTGGGATTGATTCCAGTGCCTCTTGTTGGCCCTTCACGATCTCTGCCCAGTCAGGCCTTCTCGATGTCCGCCTGGGGCCCTGTCGTCGCCATCTAGGTTGCTCTTCACTCTGGCCAGGGGCGGGGTACCACCGTCTCTGCTGCCCCCCGATGGCTCCATGTCCAACAGCCGACAAGCCTCGGAGAGGGAGCGAATCTGTTGGAGCTTGCCGTCCCAAAGAAAAATGAACCTGAAGGGGTGGCCCGAGGAGTATGAAATATTTTGGTTGCAGAGCTGCATGGTGACCGGACGGAACTCCCTTCTTTTTTGTAGTGTGAGCAAGGTGAGGTCCTGATACAGCGTCGGGGTTTGATCTTTAATTGTGATAGGGAGCATTGTCTGTGCTTTGCGCCAATATCTCCTCTTTGGTCTGGAAATCGTGCACACAGACTAGGATGTCTGCCGGGGGGGCCTTGTCTGAGCGAGGCGGGCCCACTCTGTGTGCTCTGTCTAGTTTAAGCTCTGTACCAGGAGGATTACCGAGCACATGATTGAAGAGATCCTTCACGAAGCCGAAGATGTCTTTTTCCTCTGTTTTGGCCGCGATTCTTCGTATCCTGATGTTATTCCTGCGTGACCGGTTCTCGAGATCCTCCAGGTGGGACTGCAGGTCGATGTGTTGGTCTTGGAGACGAAGGATCTCTTGCTGTAGGGCCTCCACTTCTGTGTCACCTTTATCCTCCAGGGATGCAACTCTTTCCCAGAGAGCATCTAGGTGTCGCCTGGTCTCTTTGATCTCTTATGTGAGGTCTTTCTTGACTGTCTCGAAGTCCTCTCGAAGCGCCGTGAAGAGCGACTCAAGGAATGCCTGTGTCACTGGCTCCTCTGTTGAACCCCCAGACTGCATGGGGAGCGTCTCCCCGGGTGCGGGGCCCTCCGCCGATCCGCTGCCAGAGGGTCGCGTGGGCATATCTTTAAGAGATCTGTCCTTCTTTACTCGGTTGGTGGACATGTCTCCGTCCCCTGGAGGTGCTATGGTGACTGCTCCGGGTGTCCAGGGACCGGATCGCCAAGCTCGTCCCCCTGAGCCGGGCCGTCTATGTCCGCTAACTCTAAGCTTCTAGGACCCTTCGCCTCCGTGCAGGCATGCCGGGCCTCCGGGTCCTCCGTTCCCCACTTCGAGCATACCAGTATCCAGGCCGCTGAGTTTCAGTATTGGCCCAGCCCCTAGGGGGCGCCCCCTCCGGACCCCGGCCGGGTCCTGTCTTCCCCCCGATGGCGTGATGTCTCTAGCTGGTTGGTGAGTGCTGAGATGGTGCCGATAGTAAGTACAGTCCCCCCTCTAGACGTCTGATTGTTCATTGGCCCCCCCCATGTGGTAGGGCATCGGATGGGATCTCGAGGGCCCCGGCTCCTCTCCGGCCTCCCAGACCACGAGGGTATCACTGCTACTTCAGTATAGTGGTTGCCGCTCGAGGAGAGTCCTGTTTTCCTTGCACCCCAGCTGGGGGGTCAGCGTGGGCCATCCGAAGGACTTGCTCCCATAGCGTCGCTCACCGCTTAGGCCACCGCCGTCATCGCAGGGTAGGAATGTGCATTGGCCCCGCAGCCGTCTGCTTCCCTTCTCTGAGCTGCTCGTGTCTCCAGACCCCGGTGTAGGGCCCAGTATGTCCCGGCAGTCTGCCTGCTGAGGCTAGGGGAGGACCCTCACTTCGAGGAGTCACTTGCCTCTATTCCCACAGCTGTCAGGGCAACGCCACCCTGCGCTCACGTTCAGGCCTCTCGGATCGCCAGCACCTCAGGTCGCACGGCTCAGCCACTAGCAGGTCGCACGGCTCAGCCACTAGCAGGTCGCTTCGGCCACCCCTCGCACCCCTGTAGTACTCCTCACCTTAGGGGGGGCGCCGGGCCAGGGCCCCGCCGTCCAGTGTCAGCCTCCGCCAGTGTCAGGAAGCGAGCCCAGGGCCCGTGTCAGTTTGCAGGGCCGCAGGCACCCCGCCTCGAGAACGGAGAGATCCCTCCGCACCCCCGGCCCCGTCCGCCACTCGCCTCCGCCGTGTCTCTAGGTGGAAAAAGGTGGAATTCCTATACTGGTGATTAGCCATGTACATTTATGATAGTAGAAGCAATACTGAACTGTCCAATAAATGTAAGCTAATTTAATTTCAGAGAATAAGCCATGCTAATCAATTCAGTCGACTGCAGGATTTGGGGGAAGCAGTAAGAAGCAATGACTAAGTTATTCACCTTTGGTGATTATCTTTCTGCTGCCTTGGTAACTGCAACACGCACAAGTTTGGACACTGAGCATTCTCTGTGGTGTTGAAAAGATCGAGCAGGCTTCTTCCTATTGCTGGAAGATGCGCTGTGACACCTTTGACGGCAGCAACCATTGGTGATCTGCTAAGCAACGTCAGCTGAGTTAGTCTACTCTGGAATTCAAAGATTCTGCCAGGTGTTGCACAACCAGGGAAATGCCCTGACGATTCAACACTTCCAAAGGACATAGCCTCCTGGCACAGGATCCACAACCCCACTCCGCTCTGTTCGTTTCAGTACCACACAGCAGTGGTGTTGTCTGTGAGGACCTGCATCCGTTCCCTATCGGCGGATGAAAGGAACGCTTTCAGTGCCAAGTTGTATTGCTCATAGCGCCAACAAATTGATATGGAGACGGGCTTTCACCGGGGACCAGAGTCCTCTAATCTACACCTCTACCAGATGAACTCCCCATCCCAGTAACAATTCACCATCACGACTGCTAGCTCTTGGTGAGATAGGGAGGAGGTTCTGCCACCGGTCCAACTGCTGTATAACAGGCAACACTGCAGGCCTTTTACATTCTCCTCTAATACCTGGATTTAATTTGACCGATTTCCTTGCTGCTGAGCCCACTGAGACTTCAAATCTCACTGTGGAGCCCACATGTGCCCCCTGGCATGGTCCACAAGCAGGATGCCAGAGGCCCAAACCAAGAAGCTTTAGAGCTGCTCTCTCAGACTCGGGTCAAAGGTTGAACCACTGGGATCATAGCTCGAATGTCCTTGACTCGCTAAGGTGGAGGAAAGGCTCAAAAAAGCACTGTCAAGGATGGCTCTATTTAACGGGAACCTCTGTGAAGGAGTCTGGTATGATACTGCCACGTTGAGGGAAAGAACCAACAATGTCAACAGGTTGGTCATTGTCTGCAGGTGATTTACTCAGCCAGCCATCGAGGTACAGAAATACTGGTATTCCCAACCTCCGCAGATAGGCTGCGACCACCACCATCACTTTCCTAAACACCGAGGAGCCCTGGTAAGGCAAAAGAGGAGCACCGAGAGCTGAAAGTGCTTGTGGCCTACCTGAAACCACAGGTAGCGCCTGTGAGACTGCAGGAGGGGCATGTGGATGCAGGCATCCTACAGATCCAACACCACCATCCAGTCCCCTAGACCCAGGGCAGAAAAAACTATGGCCAGAATGAACATTTTGAACTTTTCCTGAGAAGATCGAGGCTAGGGTGGAGTCCTCTCTCCTTTTATTGGTACCAGAAAGTAACAGGAAAAGCAACGAGTACCCTCCATATGGCACCCCTGGTTAACAGAGCTTGCATGTCTCCCCGGAGTATGGACAAATGGTCCTCCGAAAGGCGCTGTGGTCTAGTAGGAATGTCAGGGGGGTTAATGAGAAAGGGAAGGGAGTAATCATTCTTGACAATTGGGAGCACCCACTTGCCGGATGCGATGCTCCTCCACCCAAGGAGATAAAAGGCGATGCGACCATCTACCCGGCAATCATGCGCCGTTTAGGGAAAATTAAAGCGGTTTTGCAGCAGCTGGCTGCTGTGGGAGGGTTGGGGGTTTGAATAGTTCGCTGTCCATGGAGGGCCTGGATGCTGATGGCTGGATCTCTGGCCGCTGCCTCGAAAGGCTAGTAAAGCCTGTTGCTGTTGAGGTAAGGTCTTATACTGCCCCTGTTTAAACCCCATTCCGACGCCTCAAAAGGGCCAAACCTGTTGTGGAAGCTGCAGTACAGGTGGTGCCAACCCAAGAGAGTGTGCTGCCGCTTTGCTTTCTTTAAAGCACTCCAAAATGAGTCCATCTTGTCTCCTAAGGGACGTGTGACATCAAGTGGCATGTCCATAAGGGACTGTTGGACATCACACGAAAAACCTGTGGAGCAAATCGAAGCGTGGTGCTGAAGCACCATGCTGGTCCTGACTGCCCTACCCAAGCAGTCGGTAGTCTCCAAGATCGATCAGATGGAGTACTTCGCTGCTTTCTGGCCATCCTGAATAAAGCGTTGGAAATTGGGCCAAATGTCATTTGGGACGGTTGGCAAGATGTCCACCCCCATGTGTTTACTGATCTGAGGGCGAGGCCGGCCGAGGAAAACATCAGTTTCGCAAATGCCGCCATGTGTATGGACTGGCAGGGTGGTCTGAAAAGCATTTGGGTTTAATCTACTTGTGGAGGCCTGCACCACAAGGCTCTCTCGAGTAGGGTGCTGGAGAATGAAGGTAGAGTCCCTCGAAGCTGGCCTATGCCACCTTGTAATCTGCATATTAATGGAGGGGTAAGATCCTGGCTTTCCACTTGTGCCCAGCAGTGTATCTGTTAGAGCTCGACTGAACAAATCCATTTCCAATTTCCGAGGCCCGGAATTTCTCTTTGGCTCTTTTCGCCAAGAGCCTGAACTTCCTGCAGTAAAATGGACAAGTGCTTCTCTGTAAACTGCTCTGATTGGTGTGGAAGGAATGGTAGGGCACAGCCTGTTAAACTATCTGAAGGACCCAACTGTCAGATGTTGTGGCCTGCCAACCGTGGAGAATATGACTGATTTGGCCTCTCAAAGGGTGATCACGTGCTGCTATGGACAAACTGAATTGGCTTGGAGTCTGCAGCTGTAGGATCCGGGCTGAGAGGGTCGCTATTTCTGCTGGTCTGGACGCAGTCTACTGGATGATCTACCCCAAAAGGACTGGGGTTCCTGTTGCTGGTGTGGTGGGTTTTGGCATTGCCTGTCTGCGAAACGCATGACGATGCCTCGAAAGGTGTGAAACTGTTGGGGATACTGCCAAGTGTGGAGAGACTGAGGTAAAGTGCTGTGGCATTGCTTTCTTTAAAGTGCTTTAGGGAGGCACGGCCAAGATGGCGGGCAAGTAGGAGTTTCTCCTTGCAGCTCTGCTCGTGACAATCAGCTCGCCGTCCTGGTCACACCCACTGGGCTCAACTAGGTCCCATTGAATACATGAATATCAACTAATTAGCAGGGACACCTTGGCGCTACTCCCCCGGTGGCGGCCTGGACTGTCACCGCCAGATGCTGAAGGAGTCGCCAACCGAAAATAAGATGGCAGCTGCAATCAGCTGAACAGCCCATGAGGAAATTCCGAACCTCGACCGTCGCAATAGGTGAGACCCTTTGACCCAGAAAGACACCAGAAAGAACGCCACCCCTGCCTCCTCTCAAGGAGATGGGCCCCTGAGACTCAGCAGACACCATCACCCGTGTGGAGCAGAGCAGGGCAGGACACTGAAAACGGCCAAAGCACCAGACGTAAGTCCGAAGAGGCTGATGACGGCTGAAATGCCAGAAACCGGTCCTAGGATGCTTGTTTCCGGTCCAGGGAAGACATGGCTTGGCAGTTCGGGCTGGACTGTTCCCATGAGGCACAGGGTCAGACTGATTTGCATATGGCCATGTCTGAACTGGGGTGGTGGAGTGAGCTAAAGAATGATGATGGATTAAACCCAGATCAGTTGACTGGGGGTGAGTGTTTGATTGGCTCAAACGTTCCGTCCATCATCCCCTTTTGTATCGCTTTGGTCGCCCTAAGTTGGCGGGGTATGCCCAGACGTGGGTCCCTTGCTCACTTTGCCACTGGATTCAAGCAAGCCTGGCTGATAACAGCTGAAATGCCAGAAACCGGTCCTAGGATGCTTGTTTCCGGTCCAGGGAAGACATGGCTTGGCAGTTCGGGCTGGACTGTTCCCATGAGGCACAGGGTCAGACTGATTTGCATATGGCCATGTCTGAACTGGGGTGGTGGAGTGAGCTAAAGAATGATGATGGATTAAACCCAGATCAGTTGACTGGGGGTGAGTGTTTGATTGGCTCAAACGTTCCGTCCATCATCCCCTTTTGTATCGCTTTGGTCGCCCTAAGTTGGCGGGGTATGCCCAGACGTGGGTCTCTTGCTCACTTTGCCACTGGATTCAAGCAAGCCTGGCTGATGACGGCTGAAATGCCAGAAACCGGTCCTAGGATGCTTGTTTCCGGTCCATGGAAGACATGGCTTGGCAGTTCGGGCTGGACTGTTCCCATGAGGCACAGGGTCAGACTGATTTGCATATGGCCATGTCTGAACTGGGGTGGTGGAGTGAGCTAAAGAATGATGATGGATTAAACCCAGATCAGTTGACTGGGGGTGAGTGTTTGATTGGCTCAAACGTTCCGTCCATCATCCCCTTTTGTATCGCGTAAGTCCGAAGAGGAACAGGGCACGCTGTTGAAGAACGTGATATGCTGACTACACCGCCCGCAATTAAACCTAGTTTTCGCAATATGGGGGGGGGGGGTAATAGGCCCGTTTACTGACACCAGAAGTGTAGCAATAGTGCTGTTTGGAAATCTGTACGCTCCTGCTTAGAGATCCACAACACAGGGACTGATCTAGACAATATGTCTCCTCTATAGTGCCCTCTACTCACTGAATGAGCTGAACTACTTCTAACCCGGACACTGGTGAGCCTTGAAAACCCACTCACGAGGTAAGACATTAATAGTTTCCTACACAGTATCCTGGACACACTGGGAATAGGGGGAGCCATGAGTATCAGGAGCAGATTATTTCTGAACCAATCCCATCCGGTGGCCTGAGAAGGTTGCCTAACCCTTCACCGCTATATGAGGCCAAGCAGAGAGCAGCCCATCTGCCATACAACTTTGTGGGTGACCTACAGAATCTGAGATATCCTATTGACCGGTGATTGTCCCACCTAACTGTGCAAGCCTGTGGCCCTCATGATCACGGGAACAATGCCCTTGAAAGTGTGATCATCTCACAGCGTGTTGGGCCACACAATATTAGGGAAAGCAGCAATCAATATTAGGGAAAGCAGCAATCAATCAATCAATCAATCAATCACGGCATTTATAGAGCGCGCTACTCACCCGGGAGGGTCTCAAGGCGCTGGGGGAGGGGGTAAGTTACTGCTCGAACAGCCAGGTCTTGAGCTGCTTCCTGAAGGAGAGATGGTCCTGGGTTCGCCGAAGGTGAGTGGGGAGGGAGTTCCAGGTCTTGGCTGCCAGGTAGGAGAAGGATCTTCCTCCGGCAGTGGCTCTGCGGATGCGTGGTACGGTGGCGAGGGCGTGGCTGGTTGATCGTAGCTGGCGGGTGGGCGTGTAGAAGGTCATGCGGTCGTTGAGGTACTTGGGGCCCAGGTCGTGGAGGGCCTTGTGTGCGTTGGTGAGGAGTCTGAACGTGATTCTCTTGCTGACGGGGAGCCAGTGCAGGTCTTTCAGGTGTCCGGTGATGTGGCTGTGTCGGGGGATGTCCAGGATGAGTCGTGCGGAGGCGTTCTGGATGCGCTGGAGCAATCAGACCACCTGAACTACTATGGCGGCGCACAGAAATAAGAAAGATTTAAGCTTCAAGGAAATGCTAGTGAAAGCCTCCCTTGGGAAGCTGGAACTTCGTAAATACACAGACCATGAGGGACTTTATAAAAATTACCCCCACTCCATCTACAGATTCTGGAAGGGGGTTGTAAGACGGACCCTTAACCAGGTCATTTATGGAAGGCCTCCTCAGCAAACCTTGCATAGATTTGGTCACCCTACAAGAGGAAGTTGCCACAGACCTTGAGGAAATCAAACAAGACTTTACAGATCCGAGCCAGAGAATTTCAACACCGGAGGACTCATGAGACTCCAAGGAAAAGTAACTAGAAAACTTTCATTGTGAAGGTATAGAAGTGAAAGACCAGAACCATGACCAGCAAATCTTTCACGAATATCTGGAAAGTAGATCAGGGCGCTCGAACATCAGAATCAAAAGAGCCCCATTTGATGCAGAAAAAGGAGACACGGAAGGGTATGTAACAACTCTTCAGAACATTCCCCCGGACGTGACAGAAACAAAAATTAACCTAGATCAAATACATTGGGCAGGTAGACATTCTGGGCCTCCCTCCAACAAGCAAGACATTCTAACGTGCGGCCACCACTACCAACAAAAAGAAGACTACATGACTGCAGCAAATGGCTGGCCCAATTATTTTTGAGGGTGCAAAAATGTGGTTCTATCAAGACCTATCCACCATCACACTTCAAAAGAGGCGCTTGCTAAAACCTATCACCTTATTCTTACAGGACAAAGGTATCAAATACAAATGTCACCCTTTTCAACTCATATTCCCATGTAATAACGAAATACACTCAGTCCGCAATATGTAAGATGCTTGAAACCTACTGGGCCTGGTAGACATAACAGGGGCCCACTTCAGACCGCCACAGACTCTAAAGTGGCGGCAACCAAAAGATACAGACAATGGCCCAAATGCTACGTCAAGAAAATCGCATACAACCTAAAGAGAGCTGCAGGGAGAGAACGGTTGTAGTCCATCAGCTACGGTATCAAGGCAATGAAACTACAGCATGAGTGTTGAAGTGAGCGCTTGGCATCCCAATGGAGGAGACCCATAGGCAAGGACTTTGTTGATGGGTCTAGCCATGATGAACAAGCTAGAAATAAACTACTTGCCAGGACTGGCACTCCAAGAAAGTTCATTCGCCTGAGTCAAGATGGACTAAAGGAACTCTTCCCACCCGCATGTCTGTTTCCACTTGCCTCCCTTGATCCACTCAGTTGGCTCTAATGGGGGGAGCAGCTGAACTTGTTGTTTTCCCTGCTGTTTGTTCATCCCTCCTCTAGCACTCCATTGAGGCCTATTACGACCTTAAACATTAAGATAAGGCACGATGAAGCCACACAGATGACATCATGACGCCTACATGACTGGGTGATCCAGACACTAAATTCACCTCCAGCTACACACACATGGTTAAAGTATTGTACCTAAACATCAGATGTTTGAATGCCCTGCCTAAACGATTGGCTGTACTGACGATGATAGGTGACTCTAAATGGGACATATGCCTCCTTCAAGACACTCATCTTCTAAAGAAAGACTGGGGAAGGATGCGATCACACTCATTCTCTAGACAATACTTCTCCTCAGGTCCCAGCAAAAAAGCAGGAGTAGCTCTCCTACTAGCCAATAAATTTCAAGTACTGCTGCTCAACACTACAGCAGAGCTTACACAGCCACTAACCTTGCTGCCCCACTTTTGCCACCTCCGGGCCCGCTGTACGAGCTTCCGGACCCAGAACCGCCGCTTCCCGAGCCCCCCTGGAGCCCCCCTGTTCATTCTTTGCCTTCCTGGGTTTCCTGCCGGGCGCAGCCTGACATGGTCCTAGCTGACCCCACCGGGACAGGGCTGGGACGAGCATGAGGGCGGGCCGCACTGAGAGTGGTAACTCGAGGGGCTGGATTGCTGATACCGTGCTCTGCGCCCTGCCGGCGCAAGGAGAGCGACCTCTGCAGCTGCGGTCTGACTGATCCCTGCGGCTGCTGGCCTGGTGAGTTCGCAGCTGTGCTAGTGGGGCCCGAGCCAGGAGCAGACGCTGCCTGTTTCCTGCGGTGGTGGTAGGATCGCTATTTGCAGGCGAGCCGCTCCTGCATCGTGGGCTCAGTCCGTGAGGTCCTCTTGCTTCCTTTGCAACACTGCGGCCTCCCTCCCCGTGTTACTGTGAGCCTGCCGCTTTCTGGTGCCATTTCTGTGGGAGATTGGCAGGGGTTTATTCCCCCTCATCTTTGGCCACTACTTACTTGCTGGAGTTGGCCCAGTGCTTTTGGATATACACTGCGGGGCTGACTGCGAGAGCTGGCGCCTGGGACGTGCACCGATTGGAGTCCCTTTTTTGGGTGGCACATGGCTCCTTCCTTCCAAGACAGCTGCTGCAAGCCACAGCGCTGCTTCCTTTGCCCACACTGTTTACGCTGTGACGAGCTCTTGTCTGAATTCATATCCGGCCATTACTGCAACTCTCTTTCCTGCGCTGTTTGGACCGACCAGCAGAGCAGTGCCCTCCTCCCCTACTAAGGTGGGCTGCTGCGATCCTAAACAGAAGCAGCTACATTTTTTAAGCCACCAAGATGCTGCGACACCCATGCACACCTTCGGGTTTGGAGGATCCCCCTGACCAGGCAACTGATGATCCAACTCTAGACGGTACAGCGGCCATCATGTCTGAACTCCATGCCTGATTTAAAGCTATTGACTCCAGGTTCAACTCCCTTACACATCGTTTGGATACCATGAAGGAGTGACTGGAATGCCACAGTGTTAGAATTGAGGGTACAGAGCGCAGGATATGACAGGTGGAAGACGACCACACCACTACAACGAAACGCCTTGAACGCATTGAGCGAATCCTGAAAACCATTGCTGTTAAAAATGAGGACTCTGAAGTCAGGTCCCGTTACAACAACATTCGCATAGCGGGCGTTCCGGAGTCCACAAACACTGGCCGTATAGACACTTTCTTGGAACACTTGCTGTCTGACCTCTTTGACAAGCAGTCATTCACAGACACTTTTGAAGTAGAGCGAGCACATCACACGCTTGGTCCACCGGCCCGAAACCGGGTGCGACCTCAAGGCAGATTATCGCCCGACTTCTTAACTTTGGGATTGTGACGCTGGCAAGAGACAAAGGTCAATTACAGTATCAAGGCTGCACAATATCGCTGTACCCGGATTACACACCCATGGTTCAAGAGGATAGGCAAAAGTTTGAGGATGCCAAACGCTCTCTTCAGAAAGTAGGCCTAAAGTACAAGATGCTCTACCCGGCACGTCTTCGTGTCGAACAAATGTCCGACATCAAGTTTTAACACTGCTGAGGAGGCCTTGCGTTTTTGTAACACTCACACCTCCGGAAGATCTCCAGCTGCCAATTTAAATGTCGTGCCACCCTCCAACTCTCCTTCAGCCTCTCCCAGCAGCCAGGGCACCTGAGGCACTGGGTGTACTCCCTGTGTTTATTGCTCCACATTTCTATGCTTGGGCCTCTATGTAATTTTTTCACTAATGTCCTCCTGTTGTTCTCCTCACACTGCAAACGTTGCACTGCTCTACTATATTGGCATTTGCTATCCTTAATACGTTGTAATGGACCCATTACGAATTGCATCTGGTATTTTACTTGGCCATTTACTGTACGCTTGCCCGGGTGTGCTCCCCATGGTGTTGTCACCCCCCCCCAAACCACCCCTCGGTGTACCCCAACACGTTTGGGTTAATGTTTTTTGTAGGGGTTTTGTGGGTTCTCCAGTTACCTACATTGCTGGGGTGGGTGGGAGGAAATGTTTATTGTTGATAGCTTGTTTTACCAGCACTACTCATGCATCTTGGCGCTACAGTTGGAAGGTTGGTGGGGATGTGACGGAATTGATTTCCCTTTTTCATGACGACATAGACCCTCCTTAAATATTAGGGACATGTCGTTCCACCTTTCATGCATGTCATGGAACATTAGGGAATTGAACAAACCTAGAGAGGGCAGACAAGTCTTAGCTTATCTATGCCGTCATGCTATTCAGGTTGCCTTCCTTCAAGAGATCCACCTGGCGCCACGGTCTGATTGTACTTATGCCGCTTCTTGGAACCCCCACTGATGTTTTTTGTTCTACAGCTCCTATGCGCATGGGGTCTGTATCCTGATACACAGATTGGTCCCTTTTCGCCTGCTCAACCACACTGCTGACCCATCTGGTCGCTATCTCATTGTATACAGTGAATTATTGGGTCGCTCGATACTCCTCCTAAATGTGTATACCCTAAACACCGACTCCTCGGATATCTTTTTGGAACGATCTGCCAAGTAGAACTCCTACCGGGCACAGCACGTAATGATGGGCAGTGACTTCAATTTAACTTGCTGGCCCACCCTTGGCTCTACTGGCTCCCCAATCATCACTAAGCCCAGATCGCACCAGACGCTATTGACCTGCTTGATTTGTTTCACCTTAGCGTCGCCTGGCGTCATAAGTACCCTTTCCAACGTGAATACACCTTTTACCCGCATAATATCTGGACCCGCATAGACCATTGGTATTTGTCTCGCACTGCTCTCCTGTGGCTGCACACAATTACCCCCATCCCCCGCACACTGTCCGACCATGCTCCAGTATTTCTTACACTAGCAATACCTGCACATATCCCCTCGTTTTGCCAGTGGCGTTTTACTACGGACGCATTGATTGGCACAGCCTTTCGGCCCATAGTGCGCGAAGCTATCATCGAATACTTCTCCACTAACGCTGGTACAGTTGGTAAGCACTCTGTTCTCTGGGAGGCCTTTAAGGCCTACATCAGGGGAATTTGTATTTCCAAACATGCTGGCATTCTTCGTAGAATATGAAGGATCTCACTAAGGTTGAGAATGCACTTCGCTCTTTAGATTCTGCAGCAGTCAACACTGTGCCTCCTGGCTGCCTTCGTGACAGGTCGATACTCCTACATGATTCCCATGAGCTCGCACTACAGGAAGTTAAATACCTCGGGAAGTACGCCAGGGCTCTTAAGTACGGCGAGGGGGAACGACCTGGCAGAACGCTGGCACACTTGCTCAGACCGCCCTACCAGGCCACCTACGTAACTAAACTGATGCGGCCTGACGGTGCGGAGATCACAGATGGTGGGGCCATCTTGAGGAGTTCACATAAAACACTTTACACAGCCTGTCCCAGGAAGACTGCAATGCGCTGGTTGATTATCTGTCAGACATCGCTATGGTCTGGCTTGAGACTAGCCACCAGCAATTCCTAGCGTCCCGATTACATGCGAGGAAATCTCACAGGCCATCGACGCTTTGAGAGCCACTAAAATCCCGGGGCTAGATGGATTTACAGGTGAATTCTACAAACCATATCAACACCTTCTAGCTCCACACCTCTTGGAGGTGTACGCTGAGGTGCTCGAAAGTGGTGTTTTCCCACCCACGTTGCGGGAGGCCTTGATCACTCTTTTACTCAAGCCAAACAAGCCCCCAACTCTTTGCTCATCTTACAGGCCTCTGTCTCTCATTAATCATGACAACAAAATTTTACCTAAGATATTGGCCACTCATCTTTCTTTGTTGATGGATCGTATTATTTCCCCAATACAGTCGAGTTTCATCCCACATTGCTCCACCTCCATAAATTTATGAACCCTTTTTGCCACACTAAACCAGATTTCTCCTTCGGTCCCTTCGGCAGTGGTGGTGTTAGAAGCCGAAAAGGCGTTTGATTCACTCGAAAGGCCTTTTCTACACACCACCCTATACGAGCTGAGCATCCCCAATGGCTTTCGCTCCTTGATTAGCTTACTATATCATGAACCACTGGCCCGCCTGTGACTTAATGGCACGATAACTGACTATTTTCTCTTGTCACGGGGCACTCGGCAGGGATGCCCCCTGTCCCCACTATTGTTCATGATCGCTGTGGATCCTTTGGTCCGTTACCTCCAGGAAAGGCATTTACACAGGGGTCTCAGATTCCAGCGAGGGCCACTGCTAGCCTCATTTTACGCGGACGATATACTGCTTTTTGTTCGCGACCACGTTGTCAATTTATCTCCTATTATCCGTGAAGTGCAGAGCTTTGGTGACTTTTCTGGCCTCCGAATCAATTGGAGCAAATCCAAAATCTTTCCACTTACAGAGGCCACTGTAACTTGTGGCCTGGAATTTCCCTTGCGGTGGTGCCGGACTCTGTCAAATATTTAGGCTTCCATATCCATCAAAACTATGCTGAGGCGATATGGAGTAATTATGGTCCTGCTCTGAGAAATCTTGAGTCTCAAGTGGAGAGATGGATTCTGCTCCCCTTGGACATGCCGGGTAGAATAGCCATTATCACAATGGTAGTCTTACCCCGTTTTTGTATCTTTTCCTAAAAATTCCCATCCCGTTAACCAACAGCTTCTTTGTCTCACTGCGAAGCCTCCTCATCCGGCTCATTTGGGCCATATCTAGACCTCGTATCCGCTGGGAGGTACTCACACTCTCCTATGAGCGTGGTGGCCTTGGAGTCCCTGATTCCCAGCTGTCCTATGTTGCACAGGCCCACTATGCTTTTTATTGGTACCACCCTGATTCCCGGTTGCCCTTCCTGAAGCCTGAGAGTGCTCAATTGTCACAGCAGCTGCTATCCATTATTCTACCTCATGGAATAACACGAGATCCAAATGCTATACATGTACCCACCACTACTAGCTGGGCTTGGAACAAGTCGCTACGACACCTGGGAGGGGATACCCTCTATTCCCCACATCTCCATCTGTTGAACAATCCTTGGCTCCCGCTGACTCTTGAACGCCTTGTACAGCGTGTGATGCGCACACACGGTTTGGAAACAATGGGCACTTGTTTGCGGGTGGCGCACTTAAACCCATCAATGAACTGGCTCGGGAAAGCGAGAACCACGCCTTTGGAGACCTTTACATTTCACCGTCTGCATAGCACGCTTCGTGGTGCGCTCCCCACTTACCCTTCTGAGCCAACAGAATTTTCTCTGCTCTCGCTGGTCATAACCACTCCTGATAATAACCACTTAGTCTCTAAATATTATTATGCATCTTTGCAGGTGAGGCCCAATGGTGTAGAGAAAGCTAGAACCGCGTGGGGGCGGGATTTGGGTACTCCTATTTCAGATACAATATGGTACTACTGCTGTACGCAGACCAAATTAATTTCCTGTAACCATCGGCACAAGATACTACATTACAAATTTCTGCACCGAGCTTACACCACTCCTGCGCCCTCACTAAGTTTGACCCTGCTAGATCTCACTGTTGTCCAAAATGCCATATGGATCATGCTGACTTTTTCAACTTAACATGGACATGTGGCACTTTAGCGACTTTTTGATCTGATGTCTATTCTGCATTATCATTAATGCTCACTTACGCCCGATCCACTAATGGCCTTGCTGGGGTATGTCAAACCATTGCCGCTGGGCATCCGACGCTACACTGCCATTGCATTATTAGTCGCCAAGAGACAAATTTCACTACACTGGGGCACCTCAGTTTCCCCTTCAAGGGTGGCATGGCTAAAAGACCTATCCTACTGTGACACCACTTCCAAGATATATGCCTGTGAGAAAGTGTACTCTTTCTGCATGGTTGCCCCCACTTGTTGCTGAACTGCTGTTGATGTGCTTTGACTGAGTGTGCCCTGGGCTGCTGCTAATCAGGTACCCAGGGCCTATGTTCTTTCCCTAAAACTGCATTGAAACCCAAACGGCATCTCTGGACACAGGTCAGCCCCTAGTAAACTGTACCAGGGAAGGCCTCTAAGGGCTGCAGCACTTATTGTGCCACCCTTAGTGGTCCTGTACCTTTACACTCACACACTGCCTTTGCAGGCTGCGTGTCCCTGTGCAGAATAAAGTGACAAGTCGACATGGCACACATCCCTCTGTGCCATGCCTACAACCCACTGCCCTGGCATATATCAGTCACCCCTATAGCTGGGTGCCCTATACCAGTGGTGAGGGTACAGGTGCATGACCCCTGTACCCCTACAGTGTCTAAGTCCATTCTTAGACATTGTAAGTGCAGTGCTGCCATTAAGAGTATATGGTGCTGGGAGTTTGTCATTACGCACTCCACAGCACCACAATGGCTACACTGAAAACTGAGAAGTTTGGTATCAAACTTCTCAGCACATTAAACCCACACTGATGCCAGTGTGGGATTTAATATAAAATGCACACAGAGGGCATCTTAGAGATGCCCCCTGAAAAACGACCTACCACTAGTGTCCAGGCTGAGTGGCTGCTTTCAGCTGCCGCCACCAGACATGTTTCTGGACCCCTGGGTCGAGAGCCTGCTGCTCTCGGGGGGCCTGAAACAATGCACATCATGGGACGAGGTGCCAAGCCTCCTCCCCCAGGATGGGCAGGGTCCACAAAGGGCGAAGGGGAAGCTTCGAAGGCTTGCTGCCTTTGTGAGCTTCCCCAGGCCACTTGCTGCTTTTAGCAACTGGTCCCCACTGGTTCTGACCCCCACTTTGGGTGGGAGAACCGGCGGGAAAAACAAGTGAGGAAGAGAGGTGTGCCCACCTCTGCCAACTCCACCCCTCAGGTGGGAGAGGTGAGGTGAAGCACAACTCTCAGTCTCCGCCATCTTGCAGATGGCGGTACCCAGTCAACCAGAGTGAGGCATATGCCCCCCTCCCACTGGAGGGTGGCATAATAGGGGGTGTACCCACCCCAAGGAAGGGACCCATTGGTCCCAACCTTTACTTACCTGTAACACCCCTAAATCTAGTATTTAGGGGGCACCCCGACCCTTGCTTCCTCAGACAAAAAACCAGAAGAAGGACCGAACAGCCATGCCGAAGCTAACAAGAGGAGGACGCCAACTGACTTGGCCCCAGCCCTACCGGCCTGTCCCCACCTCGAACCTGCAGAAGCGAAACCCCGGCGTGTCCTGCAGCCAGCCGCCTCAAGAACCCCGAGGACCTGCCCTGCCTTCAAAAGAAAAGACTGTCTCCCTTGAACACCGGATTTGTTCACCAACAGACTCCAGCTCCGGCAGGATCCGCGAGTCTGCACCCGACGCCCACGGCCCGAGTTGCCCAACACCAAGAGGAGGTCTCCCCGGCGATCCTGACCCGAGATCTGGTGACCCCTGACCTGCTTCAAGCCTCCAGCTGATGCCTGCAGCCTCAAACCGGAAGGTCCCCCCAACCGCGACCAGGAGCTGGTAAGATGATCCGACCCTAAAAGGCACCCCTGCACCCAATACCCCACGGCCCTGGGTGGCCCAACCGACGGTGCCTAACCAACCCCCAACATCCCAACTTACCTCTCCAAGTGGTGGTCGCACCCAGAAGACCTTTGTCCCCGAGCCTGCAGTGTGTTTGCAAACTGGAGAATCCCCATTGAAAGCTAAAGGGCGCCCGACGACAAAACAGCACTCTGCACCCGGCCGCCCCAGTGCCGCTGAGGGTGAACCATTTGTGCTGGCTTGAAACTCCATTTGCCCTGAGCTTAAGTCCAGGAGCTGTGCTCCCACAACCCAGTTGCCTGCTCGTAAGCAGCCACCAACCGGAGGCCCCCTATCCCCCATTGGATAACATTGGGCATCAGCACTCTGCACCTGGCCACCCCAGTGCCGCTGAGGGTGTAACAAGAGTGCATCCTTGACCCTGGGGGACCCCTGAGTCTAACCCCAGAATACCAATTCCCACAACCGAATACTTACCTTTGAACCGATAACCCCATTTCCTCCATAGGATAACATTGACTGTTTTTCTGTGAAAAGTTTCCAAGTGTGGAGTTGGAAAATCTAAGAAACCCTTTAAAACTGTAACTAAATAACAAAAACGCTTTTACTCACCTGTTTACAGGAAATGTCCCAGAGCAGTATCCAGGTATACTGCACTGTGTAAGAAAAGTAATTTGTAAAGTAATCTACTTGACATTCTACTAAAAATCCAATACAAAGTATATGTACAGTATATCAAAAGCATTGCATTACTAGTAGCTCTACTGTAATCAAATCAAAATGCATATACAATTGCAATTCAAACTGTTTACAAACTGCATTACTACTGTAAAGTATGTATTGCTTACCTGTGCCAGGCTTGCTTGGTTCTAAAAAATAAAATAACTAAAAGAATATTTTTATACAAAACCAATTGGTCTGAAGTTCAGTCTCTGAGTGTGTGATATCATTTGCTGATTGAGTGTGCACAACAAATGCTTAACACTACCCTCTGAAACAACCTTACTGCTCGACCACACTACCACAAATAGAGAGTAAGGTGCTATCTACTTTTACCTCTGCCTACCTTTGGGGTTCCACTGGACTCTGTGCACACTATACCTCACTTTGGTATAGTATATACAGAGCCAGCTTCCTACATTGGTGGATCAGCAGTGGGATAGACAACTTTGCATTTGTTGGACTAACTTGGTTACCACCTGATCACACGACAGGACTCTTAAATTGTCTTTAAAATTCTGATTTTTTCAAATTGGCATCTTTGCACTATTACTAAAAGTCCTGTTAGGGCCTTGGCTAAGTCCCTTTAAAATTTTAGAAAAATAAAAAGTCACTTTTGCTAGGGATAAGAGGGGTTAGATTTTTTTTTAACTATGTCTCTTAACAAGACCCAGCTGTTAGTTAAAATAACCACAATGACAGAGGACCAGGTTGAGGAGCTTGACCTCACCCCTTACCTCCACTTGTCTTTCAAGGAGGTAAGGTCCCTATGCAAAATTAAAAACAACCATGGGGTCCCATCCCACCAAACAAAAGCTCCAGGAGCTGCTGGCTGGGTATGCTAAGGACCACCCATCTGAAAATGGTGAAGACCAATCAGATGAGGAAGATGATTGAGGGGATGAGGAGGTAGACCACCCCACCCAAACTCCCCCCCCCCCCCACTTCATAGGGAGAAAAGTGCCCCAGTGGCCCGACTCCAAGAATCAACCTCTTAGTACCTAGAACCCACACAGGTGGATCAGGTACCACTGAGGACATTGAGGACAGCCTCAATGAGGAGGACAACCTGCTAGCAAGGTTGACCAAACGATTGGACCTAGAGACCAGACTCCTGACTCTAGAGAGAGAAAGAGCAGAGATGGGCCTAGCACCCATCAATGGTGGCAGCAATTTACTTGATAAGGATAAAGAGCAATCTTATGATCCTAAAATCCCCAAAGGGATTGTCACTAAATATGAAGAGAGTGATGATATCACAAAATGGTTCACAGCCTTTGAGAGGGCTTGTGAAATGAGAAAAGTGAAAAAGTCACATTGGGGGGCACTCCTTTGGGAACTGTTCTCTGGTAACTGCAGTGACAGACTCCTGACCCTTTCTGGGGAAGATGCTGGGTCTTATGACCTAATGAAGAGAACTGAGGGATTTGGACTCAACTGAGAAATATAGAATTAGATTCAGGGGGGCTCACAAAACCCAAAACCAATCCTGGATTGACTTCGTAGACTACTCAGTTAAAACAATAGATGGTTGGTTAACTGGACACAATGTGCATTATTTCAATGGACTTTACAATTTGTTTATAAAAGAACATAGTTTAAGTAATAGCACTAATGAAAAGTTACATCAGCATTTGGTAGACCTAGGTCTAATTTCTCCCCAAGAATTGGGAAAGAAGGCAGACCATTGGGTCAAGACAAGGGTGACAAAAACGACCACTGGGGGTGACCAAAAGAAAGGGGTTACAAAACCTCCCCAGGGGAAAGGTGGTGAGAATCCCCAAGATAAAAAGTCTGAGTCTTCAAAAGGGCCTCAAAAATCTGCACAGGGGGGTGGGTCCCAAAACTCTTCCCAATCTACTAATAAGTACAGGGGAAAGAACTTTGATCCTGCAAAGGCCTGGTGTAACAACTGTAGAAAGTTGGGACACTGAACTGGAGATGCTACTTGTCCTAACAAGAAGCCCCCCTACTCCTACTACAGCTACTCCTGGTGTAGCCAGTCTCCAGATGGAATCAACAGTGTGCCAAGAGCAAATCGGGTTGCACACTGAAGCAGTTCTAGTTTCAGAAGGGGAAGTTGAGTTTGCCACTTTAGCTGTGTGGCCACCCAACTTAAAGAAATATTTGCATTACCCTTGGATTAATGGAACTAGGATAGAAGCTCTGAGGGATACAGGTGTCAGTGTCACTATGGTGAGAGATACACTTGTTTCCCCTGAGAAATACCCGATTGGGAGAACTTACCCAGTCACCAATACTGACAGTGTTACTACTACCCATGCAATGGCTATGGGGACATTAGACTGGGGGGGGTCGGTTTAACTGGCCTGAAACAGGTAGTGATCTCTCCAAAGCTTCCAGCTGCATGTCTGCTTGGCAATGACCTGGAAACCTCAGCATGGGCTGAGCTAGATTTGAAAACCCATGCAGCAATGCTGGATATCCCTGAGATGGTGTGTGTAAAAACAAGAGCAGAAAGCAGAAAACAGGGTGAAAAAGAAGTGTTGAAGCCTGAAAGTATGGCCCAACCTTACAAGAGAAAAGGTAAGAAGACTGGGAAACCAGCTTCTGTAAAGCAAGAGGATCAGGACCCCTCTCCTCAGGGAGAGGACTTGTACACCCCAGAGGGAACTGAGCCCTTGGAGCTTGACCCTTACGAGGTTGAACTCCTAGGCCCAGGGGGACCCTCTAGGGAAGAGCTGTGCCTTGGACAGCAGGACTGTCCAACTCTTGAAAGCCTGTGGCAGCAAGCTGCTACCCAGGAAAAGGGAGATGTGGGTACCCACACAGTTTATTGGGAGGAGGGACTACTGTACACTGAGGCCAAAGACCCCAACCCTGGAGCCACTAGGAGAGTGGTAGTGCCTCAGAAGTACAGGGAGTTCATGCTAACTTTAGCTCATGACATCCCTCTAGCTGGACCAAACCAAACCTGGGAAAGGCTAGTTAGCCACTTTTACTGGGCCCAGATGTCTCAGAAAGTAAAGGAGTTTGTCAGCTCCTGTGTCACCTGTCAAGCCAGTGGCAAATAAGGTGGACACCCAAAGGCCCCCTTGATACCACTACCAGTGGTTGGGGTTCCCTTTGAAAGGGTAGGTGTGGATATAGTGGGTCCACTTGAACCTCCCACAGCATCAGGAAACAAATTCATACTAGTGGTAGTAGATCATGCCACTAGGTATCCTGAGGCAATTCCCCTTAGGACTACTACAGCTCCTGCAGTAGCCAAGGCCCTCATTGGTGTCTTCACCAGGGTAGGGTTTCCTAAGGAGGTGGTTTCAGACAGAGGTTCCAACTTCATGTCTGCTTACCTAAAGCACATGTGGACAGAGTGTGGAGTGCAGTACAAGTTTACTACACCCTATCACCCACAAACCAATGGTCTTGTTGAGAGATTCAACAAGACATTGAAAGGCATAATTATGGGGCTCCCTGAAAAACTCAAAAGGAGATGGGATGTCCTCTTACCATGATTGCTTTTCGCCTACAGAGAGGTGCCTCAGAAGGGAGTAGGGTTTTTTCCCCCTTTGAACTTCTGTTTGGCCATCCTGTCAGGGGACCACTCTTGTAAGAGAGGGTTGGGAGAAGCCTCTCCAAGAACCAAAACAAGACATTGTGGACTATGTGCTTGGCCTAAGATCCAGAATGGCTGAGTACATGGAAAAAAACATCCAAGAATCTTGAGGCCAGCCAGGAGCTTCAGAAGCACTGGTATGACCAAAAAGCTGCACTGGTAGAATTTCAACCAGGGCAAAAGGTGTGGGTTTTGGAGCCAGTGGCACTAAGGGCTCTACTGGACAGATGGAGAGGCCCTTACCTCATCTTAGAGAAGAAAAGTGAGGTCACCTACTTGGTTGACCTGGGCACAAGCAGGACACCCAAAAGGGTGATCAATGTGAACCGCCTTAAGCTTTTCCACGACAGGACTGACATCACCATGCTGATCTGATGAGGATCAGGAGACAGAGAGAGAACCTCTCCCTGACCTCCTCTCATACAGCCCCAAAGATGGGTCAGTGGATGGAGTTGTCTTTTCAGACACACTCACTGCCCAACAGCAGACTGATTGCAAGCAAGTCTTGCAGCAGTATGCAAAGCTCTTTTCCTTGACCACTGGTCAGACAAACTGGTGTGCCCATTACGTGGACACTGGTGACAGATCACCAGTCAAAAACAAAATCTATTGACAGTCTGATCAAGTCAAGGAAAGCATCAGAGCTGTAGTCAGCAAGATGCTGGTGTTAGGGGTTAGTGAACCCTCTGAGAGCCCCAGGGCCAGCCCAGTGGTTCTAGTCCCCAAACCTCATCCACAGGGTGGAAAGAGAGAAATGAGGTTCTGTGTGGACTATAGAGGGCTCAACTGTCACTAAGACAGATGCTCACCCTATCCCAAGAGCAGATGAGTTGATAGACAAACTAGGTGCAGCCAAATTTCTAAGTACCTTTGACTTAACTGCAGCGTACTGGCAGATAGGCATGGCACCAGGAGCAAAAGAAAAGACAGCATTCGCCACACCTGATGGGCATTATCAGTTTACTGTTATGCCCTTTGGTTTAAAGAATGCCCCTGCCACCTTCCAAAGGTTGGTGAATCAAGTCCTTGCTGGATTGGAATCCTTTAGTGCAGCTTATCTAGATGATATTGCTGTCTTTAGTTCCACCTGGCAGGATCACGTGACCCACCTTGGGAAGGTTTTAAATGCCCTGCAAACTGCAGGCCTAACTATCAAGGCATCCAAATGCCAGATAGGGCAGTGAACTGTGGTATACTTGGGCCACCTTGTTGGTGGAGGCCAAGTGCAACTCTTACAGCGCTATCCTGGACTGGGCTGCTCCAACAACCCAGACCCACGTCAGGGAATTCCTTGGCTTGACTGGGTACTACAGGAGGTTTGTGAAGGGATATGGGTCCATTGTGGCTCCCCTCGCAGAACTTACCTCCAAGAAGATGCCCAAAAAGGTAAACTGGACAGTTCGCTGTCAACAGGCTTTTGACACCCTGAAAGAAGCAATGTGCTCAGCACCAATTCTCAAAGCTCCAGACTATGCCAAGCAGTTCATTGTGCAGAATGACACCTCTGAGCTAGGGATAGGAGCGGTCCTATCCCAGACCAATGATAAAGTCCAAGACCAACCGGTTGCTTTTATAAGCAGAAGGCTTCTCCCCAGGGAGCAGCTTTGGAGTGCCATTGAGAGGGAGGCCTTTGCTGTGGTTTGGTCCCTGAAGAAGCTGAGACCATACTTGTTTGGTACTCACTTCCTAGTTCAAACTGATCACAGAGCTCTCAGATGGCTAATGTGGATGAAAGGTGAAAATCCTAAACTGTTGAGGTGGTTCATCTCCCTACAGGTAATGGACTTTGTAGTGGAACACAGACCTGAGACTGCCCATGCCAATGCAGATGGACTTTCCAGGTTCTTCCACTTAGAAAATGAAGACTCTCTAGGGAAAGGTTAGTCTCATCCTCTTTTGTTTGGGGGGGGGGGGAGGGGTTGTGTGAGAAAGTGCCCCCTTTCTGCATGGTTGCCCCCACTCGTTGCTGAACTGCTGATGTGCTTTGACTGAGTGTGCCCTGGGCTCCTGCTAATCAGGTACCCAGGGCCTATGTCCTCTCCTCGGTCCAGCCAGACTTTGGGTTTTTAACCGAAACCTGGCTGAAGCCCCATTCGGTTCCCTCCATAGCTCTTGCCTTACCAGAAGGTTATAGACTTATCCGTATGGATAGACCAAATAAAATGGGAGGTGGAATTGCTATTGCACATAGAGATGGTATTAAAATCATCGAGCTGGAACAACATTGCGATCCAACCATGGAAGCAATGGTTTTCCGTATAGATTTCTCGCCCCACATGAGCTGGAAGGGGGCCTTGGTATACAGACCTCCTGGTCCGATGCATGATTTATCTCTTCAATTAATCGAATTAATCGCCCCACATGTAATTGCGAGCAGCAATTTTTTGCTGCTGGGCGATTTCAACATACACAGTGAGTGCAGTTCTAATGCGGACACAGGGTCACTAATAACGGAGTTAACTACTCTAGGTTTGACCAAGCTCAACGAAGGCCCTACACATGTAGCTGGCCACACACTGGACATCATTTTTTCTAATTCCCTCAATGTTGCCTGTAAATCCCCCCAGTTTATGTCCTGGTCTGATCATGCATCAATTGAATTCTGCATTCAGGCGCCAGGGAAAGGAACTTACATCACACATGATATCCCTCCCCTTCTCAGACAGTGGAAGAAAGTTACGCCAGAGGGTTTCATTCAGTTTTTTGAAGAGCCTCGGATATCGGAATTAGATGACATCGAAGAGGCCCTTGATAAATATAACCTGGCAGTCTCTAGAGCAGTGGACCAGCTAGCTCCTTTGAAACCCTCTCCTAGCTCCCCTAAGCATCCTCAGAATGCTTGGTACTCCCCTCAACTTCGCGCCGAAAAACGAATTTGTAGGAAGCATGAAAAACGGTGGCGCCTTACCCATTTGGAGGAAGATAAGGAGCGGTTCTATATAGCCTTGGCTAAGTATCATGGGGAAATTAGGGCAGCACGTAAAGCTCATATAGCTCTGCAACTAAACCAGGCTAAAAATGACCCCAAGGCGCTGTACCGCATACTTCAGTCCTTCACCAATCCCAAAGCATGTGAGAACCTAATAGCCCCGACACAAAAACTATGTGATGATATTAGCATCTTTTTCACACAAAAAATTGAGACCATCTATGATAAAATAATTCAATCAGGACATCATTCCCCTTTGATTACGATTCCCAAAGCACTTGGGCTGACAGTTACTCAATCACTGGGAAGCTTTCCCCAGTGACGCAGGCGGAGGTAGAATCATTGATCCATTCAATTAAATCAGGATCCCCCTGGATTGTATCCCGGCAAAATTACTACCTCTCTCGCCTGTCACCTGTCTCCCTCCATTGCACATCTCCTCAATCTCTCTCTGCGAGGAGGCTCGGTCCCTCTGGAATGGAAAACAGCACAGGTTATGCCTATCCGAAAGAACACCAAGGCCCCGCTAACTGAGTTTTCCAATCTCCGGCCCATCTCTCTCCTTCCGTTCCTGGGCAAGCTATTGGAGAAACATATTAACATCCATCTTTCCAACTATGTCGAACGGACATGTAGTCTTGACTCTTCTCAATCAGGCTTTCGCCCCAAATACAGCACTGAATCGGCCCTACTAGTGGTCACCGACAACATCAGGATGACCCTAGATAGAGGCCACTCTATGATTCTGGTGCTGTTGGACCTTTCTGCCGCATTCGACACAGTTTCCCATAAGATTTTGCTCAGGAGATTGGAGGAGATTGGGCTCAGAGATTTGGCTTTACAGTGGTTGACAAGTTTTCTCTCATCCCGATCACAGGCGGTTAACCTTGGTTCGTATCGTTCAGCTGTATCAGAATTGTCCAAGGGAGTACCACAGGGCTCTTGTTTGAGCCCGACTTTGTTTAACATCTATGTGGCTCCCTTGGCCAATCTGTTAAGGAGTAGCGGGTTTATTCCCGTCGTCCTATGCGGACGATACCCAGCTGCTTTTTCCATTCGCAAAATGTACACCCTCTGTACAGGCTGCTTTCTCTTTGGGAATGAGAAACATCGCGCAGTGGATGAGGAGTAACTTTCTTCAGTGCAATGTGGGGAAGACGGAGATTATGCTTTTTGGGGAGGCTCAATTTCTGTGGACCCCCAACTGGTGGCCCACAGATCTGGGTACCGCCCCGCCCCTAAGTCCTGTGTAAAAAACTTGGGTGTTCGTCTGGAGCAGACCCTTACCATGAAGGAGCACGCTGCACAGACAGCTGGCTCCTGTTTCCATGTGTTGGGCCTACTGCGTCGCATCCTTCCCTTGCTTCCTGATTCATCCAGGAAGACGCTAACCCAGGCGCTTATTTTAAGCCGCCTGGACTATTGCAACAGCCTATTGCTGAGTGCTAATGAGGCTGCTCTTAATAGATTGCAGGTTGTTCAGAATACAGCAGCACGTTTGATCCTGAACGCCCCACCCAGGACAGCCTCTCGGCCTTTGCTCTTTAAGCTTCACTGGCTCCCTATACGAGAACGAGTACAATTTAAAATCTGTTGCACCATACACAGGGCCTTGTCCAATTCTGGCCCTAGCTATCTTACAGATAAATTTACTCCCTATATACCTCAGCGGTCCCTCCGTTCAGGATCTCAATCCCTCCTTGCAGTGCCTAGAATCAAACGGTCCAGACAAGGTGGGAAGTCGCTTTCTTATTTAGGCCCCTGTTTCTGGTATAAGCTTCCTGTGCAGCTTAGACAGTGCACGGAATATTCCCTCTTTAGGAAACAGCTCAAGACCTTTCTTTTCTGCTCCTGTTTTTGATTCTATTTTTTAGCAGTGAGTTCTTCTCAGGTGCCCTGTCCCGAGCGCAGAGATACCCCTTCGGGGGTCGATTCTGGCGCTTTATAAATTAATAAATAAATAAAATAAATAAATAAATAAAATAAAACTGCATTGAAACCCAAACCCAATTGGCATCTCTGGCCACAGGTCAGCCCCTGGTAAATGGTACCACAGGTAGCCAGGGCACTGTGACCAGGGAAGGCCTCTAAGGGCTGCAGCACTTATTGTGCCACCCTTAGAGGTCCTGTACCTTTACACTCACACACTGCCTTTGCAGGCTGCGTGTCTTAGTGCAGAACAAACTTAAGGGTCGACATGGCACACATCCCTGTGTGCCATGCCTACAACCCACTGCCCTGGCATAAATCAGTCACCCCTCTAGCTGGGTGCCCTATACCAGTGGTGAGGGTACATGTGCATGAGTCCTGTACCCCTACAGTGTCTACTGCTCGACCACACTACCACAAATAGAGCGTAAGGTGCTATCTACTTTTACCTCTGCCTACCTTTGGGGTTCCACTGGGCTCTGTGCACACTATACCTCACTTTGGTATAGTATATACAGAGCCAGCTTCCTACAGGACTCCGACACGATCCCTGGGGGACCCTCTTGTCCATATGCATCAGTTGCGATTTGAAAGAATCCAGGTGGACTTGCTGTGTTCGAAGGGCAAGGAAGTCCAAGAGCCAATGTAGTGCCCTGCCAAATAGCCCTGCATCATGCAGCCTGCACCTATAGGTCCCGCCACATCACTGTGTCTAAATGCTTTACCAAATCGTGACTAAGACATAAGCCAATATAACCCAGATAACAGACTGTTCATTTAGCAAAAATCCAGTGTTCCTCTGTTATAGTAGTGAAAACACAAACTGAAAAAAACGGAGAAAATATGCCAACTCCACCCATTCTATAGTGATGATAAACCATGCCAAATCATAAATCTCATGCTAAATCCACCTCCATGTCACGAAGAACTGCACACAGCCAAAATCTCAACCCACAAATTCCAACTGGCAGTCAATTGCGTCAAGCATACGTGCTGGCAGAAGGCTAGTACAGACTGTACGGTGAAATAAAGTTAATATGATCCCCTCCCTTAATCAAACACTAGACTTTTAAGTCCACTATAATGTACTTCTTACAAAATCAATAATCGTGTGCCAAGCACCTCAACATTTTGTGCTGGTCGACAGCCCTTTCTCTTCACATATCTCTCTTTTAACACAACTAGTGGTTCCAGTGAGAAACAGTAGCAGGAAAAAGAAAAGCACCTTTATTTTATGATTCTTCCCCCACAAAACAATGACATTTATATTCAAAAGTGGAAACAAAGACAACTGCCTCACGCCCGGTCTACATACCTTTTACTCGCTTCCAACAATAGCCCCAAACTAGTTCTGTGTCGAACATCCAAAGGTGCGGCTTGTTCCCAGCATCTCCTAGTGTAAATGTGACATGAGAAGTTGGCGTCTTTAGAATAAAGATAGAATAGATTCAAGGCTTTCCTTTGGGAGATCTTACACTTTTGCTTGCACCACAGCTATTTTAAATGGGACAAGAATTTTTTTCTACAACTGAGTGGAACATCAATGGAATTTTAAGGGGGCACCTGTATATGCCAATACCTTTATGGCCAAATTTGAGGATGACTGTATCCTTTAGAATCCATCATGGCGAGAGAACCTTATTATGTAATGTCGATTTATCTACATTATTTTTTAAATTTGGAAAAATTCCCGCAAAAGTTTGGAGCATAACATTTAAGTTCTAAACACAATGAACTCCAGAATTCAACTTACAAGGACAATCAATGACATCCATCTTCCATTTTTGGATGTCTGGGTTGAAATGACGGATGTGGGAATTAGCATTAGTGTTTATAAGAAACCAATGGATCGGAATAACACCTTACTGTATCAGTCTAAATCCGCTGAGTCTGATCCAGAATTTGCCATATTCACAATTCCTGAGAATCAGAAGGATATCTTTAGACCAAAAAAGCTGCAAATGGACTATGGAAGAACAAACAGAAAAATACACTGCCAGAGTTTATCCGGCTAGAATACTTAAAAATGCAGAAGATAAAGTACTGGCCATGGATCAGAAGATGCTGCTAGAAAAGAAGCCAGTGGATGACTTGAAGCGCATGGTAAATGTATCGAAATTCTCCACGCGGTCAGGAACCTACAAAAAGATTAACAAACGCTGGGAACTGCTGCAGAATGAGCCAGAGCTCTGTGGTTTGTTTGCTCTAAAACCTTTGCATGCTTAAACAAGATCTAGAAACCTGAAAGAGATCTTATCTACTCAAAGGATGCAGTAAAAACAAGCATCCAAAGGAATGAAGTGCCATAATTGCACTCATTCCAACAATCTAGTGACAGGCAATATCTGAAAGAGACACGTTAGTGACAGATTCCTTACCTACCCTTGCGCGTCGGTAGGCGGCGTCGTGCGGCTCTGCGTCCGTCATCGGCGTCGGGATCGCCGGGATGACGTCACGGGCAGTACTTAGACGCCGCCCCTGCGCGCTGACGTCAGTTCTTTCTTTTTCCGCGCCAGTAAGAGCAGATCCGGGAAGAGCAGTGCCCTAGTCATTTTTTGACTAAGTTTTTGGGTGATTTTTCACTGTTTTCTCGAAGTCACTCGACTTTGAAGGTGTCGGTAGGGATGCCCGGCTTCAAGCCATGCGACGCCTGTGGTCGAATGATGTCGATCACCGACCCGCATCGGGATTGTCTTTACTGCCTCGGCCGCGACCACGACACCAAGTCGTGCCCAGACTGCCGGGCCTTGCATCCGAAGGCTCTGCGTGAGCGGTCTCGAAAGCTCCTCGAGGTCCGGCAGTCGGCTCCGCGCCACGCCAAGCCCCGGTCACGCGAGAGGTCGAGGGGCCGGTCGCGGAGTCCTCATCGGTCGTCGGGGTCCAAGTCTTCGCACACCTCCGGTAAGTCGAAGCATAAGAAGTCGAAAAAGCATCATCGCTCGACGACTTCCCCTCGCAGGTCTCGCGACTCGGCTGAGGGTCCTGTCGGCACCGTCCCCGCAGCTCCGGGAGTGCCTGTGGAGCCGCCGCCGCATTACCCCCCTTATCCGGGTTCGGCGGCGACTCCGGCCAAGATACAGGAGTTCCTGTCGGCCATGGCCCGCCTCTTCGGGCCTCAAGGTCCCCCCGGTGCGCCTTTGGGCCCCGCGGGCCCAGATGGGGTTTCTCCGGCTCCGTCAGCGACTCCGGTCCCGGCACCGCCTGTCACACCAGCCTCGCCCCGGCCCCGGCCCCGACCCCGGCTCCGGTGCTGCCACAACCCCGATCGACGCAGGTTGACCTGACGACACCTCCACCGGCGCCGATCTCTCCGGTGCCGTTCCCGACGCCGCCCGGGGCTCCGGGCGGCGTCGTTCCCCAGTTCTCTCCGGATCCGGACACGGCGCCGGACCGACGTCGCTCGACGCCGGCTCTGACGCCGATGAGACCTTGGGTCCCGCATGTCCCTCCTCCTTACTTTGAACCAGAATTGGAGGACGAAGAGAACTGGGAGAGGTCTGATGACCCTCTCACACAGCAATGTGAGTTTGATCAGGACTGGGCTGAGGAACTTGGGGATGCCAGTGGTCTGGACACCTCCCCTGACACTGGCATGCTGTCTCCTCCTTTCGTGGCAACGGAGGAGGGAGCAAACTTTGCAACGGTGTTGCGTAGAGCAGCTGGGGCCTTACACCTCCAGTTGCCTACAGTGGCTGTCAGGACTAACATCCTGACGGAAGTGCTTCAGCCGGCGGCTACCTCCTCGGAGCCACTGCTGCCGTTTAACGAGGCGCTTTCAGACGTTCTTTTGGGCACCTGGTCCAAGCCCACCACAGGGGCTCCTGTGGATAGGAACGTGGCCCGACGCCATCGCCCTGCTCCGGGCGACCCCTGTTCCTCTCCCAACACCCCACCCCTGAGAGCTTGGTGGTCCAAGCCTCTGCTTCCCAAAGCGCCTTCCCTACCGCTCCCCGGATAGGGAATCCAAACGCCTGGATCAATTTGGGAAGAAGGTCTTTTCTTCCTCCAGTGCTGGCTTGCGGTCCGTCAACACCACTTGCCTCTTGGGCCGATATTCCCACTCCTTGTGGGACTCGGTGGCGCAAGTTCTGCCCCAGTGTCCTGAGGAGGTCCAGACACTGCTTTCCCGCACCATTGCGGAGGGAAGAGATGCGGCAAAGTACACCATCAGATGTGGCCTTGATACAGCCGACTCGCTAGGCAGATCGCTTGCGACGACAGTGGCGCTGCGCCGTCACGCCTGGCTGAGAACCACTGGTTTCTCGGGTGATGTCCAAAACACTCTTATGGACATGCCCTTTGATGGGGTCGGTTATTTTGGGAACAAGGCAGACCATGCGCTGGAGTGCTTTAAGGACTCGCGGGCTACGGCCAAGTCCCTGGGCCTTTCTGCTGTACGCCCTCCGCAGCCGTCTGCTTTTGCGCCTTTCGTGGCCACGGAAGGGGCGCCCAGTCACGTCCGCTGCCCAGCCACCGGCCCACGCAGCAAGCGTCTTCGCGTGGCCGAGGACGTGGCTCCCGCAGTGGCGGGTCAGGCAACCAGCGTGCAGGTCAGGCCACCAACCCCGCCCCGTCCGCGGCCTCCAAGCCCTCCTAGTCCTTCTTTTCAAGTGCACAGCACGCCAGTAGGGGGCAGGGTCCACCATCACCTTCACCACTGGCATGCCATCACCTCGGACAAGTGGGTCTTGGACATTGTCCGAAGGGGCTACTCCCTCCCCTTCGAGACCATCCCCCAGCCATGCCACCTCAATTCCACCGCATGTCAGGGGATCACTTGGTGCTTCTTCAGAAGGAAGTTGCGGCCCTCTTGGCCAAGAGGGCCATCGAGCGCGGTCCGACCCCAGAAGTAGGACGTGGTTGCTACACCCACTACTTTCTGGTGCCCAAAAAGGACAAGGAGGACATGCGTCCTATCTTAGACCTCCGGAACGTCAATCGCTTCCTCCGGAAGGAGAAGTTCAAGATGCTCACCCTAGCTCAGGTCTTGACTGCCCTCGACCCTGGAGACTGGATGGTAGCGTTGGACTTGCAGGACGCATATTTCCACATCCCCGTCCTGCCGGCCCACCGGCGTTACCTGCGGTTCACGGTAGGCCTCGAGCATTTTCAGTTCACCGTGCTCCCTTTTGGCCTTACCAGCGCCCCTCGGGTGGCGGTGGTCGCAGCTCATCTGCGCCGGGCAGGGGTTCCAGTCTTCCCCTAACTCGACGACTGGCTGCTGAAGGCGGGCTCGTCCCAGGCAGTCGTCTCCCACCTCCAGACTACGGCCGAACTCCTGCACTCGCTGGGGTTCTCCATCAACGTGCCGAAGTCGCACCTGATTCCTTCTCCACAGCTCCTTTTCATCGGAGCAGTTCTGGACACGACACAGTTTTGGGTCTCTCCTCCCGAACGGCGAGTCCGGGATATTCAGGCTATGATTCCGATCTTTTAGCCTCTATCCTGGGTTTCGGTACGGATGACCCTGAGGCTGCTGGGCCTCATGGCCTTCTGCATCCTGCTGGTCGATCATGCCAGATGGCATATGCGGGCTCTGCAGTGGGACCTGAAGTTCCAGTGGGCGCATCACCAGGGCAACCTGTCCGATCACGTCCAGATCTCGGAGGGGACTGCAAAACAGTTGCAGTGGTGGCTCTCGAACCGGCAATGGGTCATGTGCAGATCCCTATCCCTTCCCCAGCCAGAGCACACAGTCGTGACGGACGTGTCCCTTCTGGGATGGGGCGGTCACATGGGAGAGGCAGAGATCAGAGGCCTCTGGTCTCCGGCGGAGTCCCGGCTCCATATCAACATTCTGGAGCTCCGGGCGATCCGACTTGCACTCAAGGCATTCCTTCCCTCTGTCAAAGGGAAGGTAGTGCAGGTGTTCACAGACAACACCACCGCCATGTGGTACTGCAACAAACAAGGCGGGGTGGGGTCGTGGACCCTATGTCAGGAGGCTCTGCGCCTCTGGACATGGCTGGAAACTCAGGGCATATTCCTGATGGTTCAACACCTGGCAGGTTCCCTGAACGCCAGGGCGGACGAACTCAGCCGCAGGTGCATGATGGATCACGAATGGCGTCTTCACTCGGAGGTGGCGCAAGGTCTCTTTCAGCAGTGGGGAGAGCCTTGGTTAGATCTGTTCGCCACCGAAGAGAACGCGCAATGTCAGCAGTTCTGCGCATTGGAATTTCCAAGGCGGCACTCGCTCGGCGACGCTCTTCGTCGCGAGTGGAGTTGCGGTCTGTTGTACGCCTTTCCGCCTATACCACTTCTACCCAGAGTGTTGAAGAAGATTCGACGCGACCGGGCCCAAGTCATTCTTGTGGCTCCGGACTGGGCTCGAAGAGTTTGGTATCCCGAGCTACTCAGTATGAGCGTTGATCCCCCGATCCGTCTGCCTCTTCGGGAGGATCTTCTGTCGCAGCAGCAGGGGACGGTCCTCCACCCGAACCTGTCCAGTCTACACCTGCTTGCGTGGAGATTGAGCGGCGGCAGTTGATTCCTTTCGACTTGCCTCCTGAAGTTTGTGATGTGATTCTGGCAGCCAGGTGTCCCTCCACTAAGGTGGTATACGCCTGCAGGTGGAACAAGTTTGTGGCATGGTGCACAGCAAAGGCTGTGAATCCCTTTCTGCCCCTCTTTCTGAGGTTCTTCTGTTCCTTCTTTCTCTGGCCCAACAGGGTTCTGCCCTGGGTACCATCAAGGGCTATCTTTGTGCAATCTCGGCCTTCCTCAGGCTCCTGATCAGCCCTCTCTTTTAAGTCCCCTGTCGTTAACAGGTTTCTTAAAGGCATTACACACCTCTTTCCTCCTGTTCCGTTTATAATGCCTCAGTGGGACTTAAATTTGGTTCTTACTTTCTTAATGTGCGCTCCTTTGAGCCTCTGCATAACTGTCCTCTTCTGTCTTCTTACTCTGAAGACAGCCTTTCTGGTAGCCATCACCTCCGCTCGGCGGGTGAGTGAGCTCCAGGCTCTTTCATGCAAACCCCCTTTCTGTCTGTTCATCCAGACAAGGTTGTTCTTAGGACGCGTCCGTCCTTCTTGCCAAAGGTGGTTACTGCCTTCCACATTGGGCAGACCATCACTTTGCCCACCTTCTTTCCGCCTCCGCATCCTTCCAGAGAGGAAGAGAGGCTCCACCGTCTGGACCCAAACGTGCGCTTTCCTTTACATCAACCGCACACAACAGTTCCGGGTGGATGACCAGCTCTTTGTTGGCTACGTGGGTGCCAACAAGGTCGGGCGGTACACAAAGGACCATCTCCCGCTGGGTCATCTTGTGTATCAAGGCCTGCTATTCTTTGGCTAAGAAAGAGCCTCCTGTTGGGCTGCGTGCCCATTCCACCAGGGCAACGGCTGCTACCACGGCTTTAGGCCGCGGTGTTCCGTTACAGGATATATGTCAGGCAGCTACGTGGGCCTCGCTGCACACGTTTACCAAACATTACTGCCTTGACAGCCAGGTCCGGAGGGACGGCTTCTTTGGCTGTTCTGTCCTCCGGAACTTCCTTGTCTGAATCTGTTCGCAGACCCACCACCGGGGTTGGTATTGCTGGGGTATCTATTCTAAGGTAAGGAATCTGTCACTAACGTATCTCTTTCAGATGCACAAGTTACTAACTTGTGTAACGATATATCTGTAAGAGACAGTAGTTAGTGACAGATTCCTTACCGCCCCACCCATCCTCCCCATTCTGCGAACTGATTTCTAGGGTTAAGAGACATCCCTTTCAGGGCCCTAGTATTTTTCAGACACCAATGTCAGCTTCTTGCATGGCTCTGCGTTCCTGGCGCGGAAAGTCGTGTACAGAACTGACGTCAGCGCGCAGGGGCGGCGTCTAAGTACTGCCCGCGACGTCATCCCGGCGATCCCGACGCCGACGACGGACGCGGAGCCGCACGACGCCGCCTACTGACGCGCAAGGGTAGGTAAGGAATCTGTCACTAACTACTGTCTCTTACAGATATATCGTTACACAAGTTAGTAACTTGTGCATTATTACACACCCGAGAACGGGAGAAAAAGTTCAACTTGATATATAGTTTCAAGTGCCCATGTGGGCATATGTACATTGGAAAAACCAAAAGGAAAGTCAAGATTCGAATAACGAAGCGTAAAAGCATGATCCGAAATAAAAATATCAATTCAAATTTGGCTGTACCTTGGTTAGAGTTGAGGCATACCATAGCTCAAATACATTTTCAAGTTGAAGAAGTACACCCTATCATTCCAGGTCATGACAATTCTAAAATGCTTTTACCACATGAAATATTTTGGATAAGACACTGACAAAGTGTCCCCAAGAGAATTTAATGACAAAATAGACACGAGTTATTTATAAAAATCTCAAACTACAGATTACACAATGGATTCATCTCTGAGAATTACTATTCTATTGTTAAAAGGGAACAATTACACATGGAATCTTTTTATTGATGTATTTGTTTGCTTTCCTTTAATAGAATATAAGGAGCTGATCATGTTTTATTTAAAACAATTCATGCAGTGTGATGATGAACAGACTTTACTATGTAGCGCTATCTGTGCATTCTGGTGTTCAAGCATGCAATTTCACACTAGTAGTACTAACAAGGTGCATGTTGGGAGCTTGAGGTCTTGTATAATTTTGTTAATCCACATTTGTCTACAGTTGTTTGTACTGTATATTTTTGGAGTGTGCACGGGTAGTAGTTAAAAATCCATGGGTAGTTTACGTGGTGATGAACTGGATGGCAGTCACAAGGTGCTTGTAACTTTTGTACAGCCATAGATTGTCCTTCGGACTGCACGTTACTAATATGGCGGCAGTGTTTACCACCGGGTCGAGTGAACCGTCAGTAGTCCTATTTCTATCTTTATTCTAAAGACGCCAGCTTCTTGTGGCACATTTAAATGAGGAGACGCGGGGAACTAGCCGCATCTTTGAATGTTCGCCACAGAACTAGTTTGAGGCTATTGTTGGAAGCGAGTCGGAGGAATGAAGACCGGGTGTGGGGCAGCTATCTATGTCACCACTTTTGGATATGAATATCATTGTTTTGAGGGGGAAGAAATGGAAAATAAAGGTGCATTTCTTTTTCCAGCTAGCGTTCTCACTGGAAACTCGAGTTCTATTATATTTGAACTTGACAGTCTAGTGTTTGGTTAAGGGAGGGAATCATATTATTAGCTTTATTTCATCATACAGTATGTACTAATCTTCTGCCAGCATGGATGTTCAACTCAATTGACTGCCAGTTGGAATTTGTGAGTAGAGATTTCGGCTGTGTGCAGTTCTTCATGACATGGAGGAGGATTTAGCATGAGATTTATATGATTTGGCATGGTCTATCATCACGATAGAATAGGTGGAATTGGCATGTTGTCTACGTTTTATTGCAGTTTGTGTTTTCACTACTAGAACAGGGGATCACTGGATCTTGCTAAATGTGCACTCTATGGTATCTGGGTTATATTGGCTTATGTCTTAGTCACGATTTGGTAAAGCATTTAGACACAGTGATGTGGCGGACAAATAGTACACCAGGAACATTGCATGGACGCGAAAAATTAAAATCAGACAATTCATCATAAGTTGGAATAATTTCAAACGCTGTGCACTGGAACTTGGCCCATTTAGGCTTGTTTTTGTGCCACATTGTATTTTCACACAGAACCTGCATATGTTTTCGTATTTTATTTTTTTTCCCTGGGATTTAGTCTGAACACACTAGACATGGTCAAACAACAATGCCCCTTGTTATTCTCTCTGGTCAGACACTAGCACCTAGACATAACAAAGGAATGCAGCTGCTGTTTGTGAACAAACGTCTTGTCATATAACTGAGGACAAGGGTTCTGAAAAAACACACTGAGCGAAGGACCTGAGGCAAGAGTGATGCGTCAACCGAGATGTAGAACCACCATTAATCCCAAAGATCTAGAACAGATGATCATTTAGCTTCAATAGACAGGGGCGTAGGGGAGGATGTTAGGCTAACCTGTCTTATAATATGACAGGGCTATTTATGGTTTATAGTTTGTTAACCATGCTAATGATATTTGCAGTATGCATTTGTTTTCTAATTGTGGCGCAAATACTGCATCTTAGAGCACGTTAGTTTAAATAATTATAAACTTCCTTCGTGTCCCTTGTTTATCTTATTGTGGACAAGCACGAATGAGAGAGCAAAAGGGTGTGTCCTGTTACCGCGATCCCTCAGAGGGTTGAGAGTGTTGTGTTCTGAGGTGCCAACTCACTTGTTTCTCTGGAAAGGTTAGGAGGGCAAGTGAGGCACTATAGCTAGTAGGACTCGGGCTCATAGATACTGAGGTGGAATGGTGACTCAGTCCCCACATTGTGATGTTCTGTGGTCACAAGTATAGTTCTGTTCCAGAGCAGAATCCCTGCAATATGGCGCCACCAAAGTTTTGGTCAGGTACTTATTTGCGGGAACCATGAGTAGTGCTTATCCACAATACCCTTGAAAGCTTTTACCGGAGACGTCTATGGTGTTGGGGATTAAACCTCCACAGTTTTTAGTGATCACATAGTTCTGTTGGTTTTTCAAGCTTGAATATTAAAAGGTTAGAACCCAGTTATGTTACAATTTGAATTCATCTTTGCTTTTTGATGGCGCAACCTATAGCTATTTCGGCTAACTTCCAACCAGTGGTCTATGCACATTTACCGCAACATGGAGTCCCTAATGCGGGAGCTCCTGTAATCTTTGTAGTAGAAGCGGTCGCTGCCTTGCGCTTTGAAGTTATTTATTCTTGGGTCACATTTCCAGCTGTGGATGCTAACACAAACACTTTTCATGAATACACTTCACCCCAGGCACCTGCTGCAAGTAGACCTTATCCACTAGTTGAAATTCCTCTTACGGTCTGGGAACACCAGACTTGGTTTAATGGCGCCCTTCCCCATGTGCCTGGGCCAGTTCGAATGGGTCCTCTCAGTAATGAGGGGGCTACTTTGCCGGCATTAGCTGGGTATACATCATATCCTGAATTAGGCAATCTGAATCTAGTCCTAACCTGTGGTTTGTACAATGTTCTTGTCGTCTTATACCAATGCCTGACGCAGTTTATATAACGTAAATTATTAGCTGGTCTAGCTAGACTTGGACTACAAGCGCAAGCCCAGTTGCCTGCAGCACCTGTTATTAGTCCTGTAATTGTTCATTGAGTTATGGGCAAACTACTACTAATCGTGAGAAAATTCCATGTTGGACAGCCCCCCCAAAGAATTTTAACTATGTGCTTACCCACTGGATTGGTTTCCCACTTTTGGAGACTGCAAAAACCTGGAGGACTATTTTTGGCACAGTCTATACTCTCTGCCATGGCACTCCCTCGATGGCTGTTCTACCGAATGTCCTCCAACAGATACAGAATGAACATGGGGCAGGTCCTGCCCTAGATGTGGGGATAAAAATTAAAGGGTATTTTTCCCGTAGTGTCCGAAATGATTCTTCCTAATGTTAAAGGTGAAGCAACATCCCTGGCTATACGACGCGGCTTATCACGGTGATGGTTGCCGACTGCGAACGCAAGTGGTCTATAATTATTGCTAATGTATATACGTCTTTGGGACACAATAATTTGGGAACCAGACCTTCAGTACAAACACTTGGCAAGCCTAGCACTGACAAGGATGCCAGACAGCCCCGCGAGTTTGGTAAAAAACCATAGGATAGATCTAAACAGCAACAGAAAGGTAAACTTCGCGAAGGTTCTCAACCCTCAGAGGCCTCAGAGACGATATGATTTTCATGATCGCACTAAATTCAAGACTCCAGACAGCTATCAGGTTCCTGATACACATTCTCCTGGTACCTTTCATAAATCGTGTGACCACCAGCAGTACAACAGAGGAGGGCAATCTGTACGCGGACAAGACGTGTACGTGAAACTGAAAAGGGAGACAACGCTCGTGTGATGTGAAGATAGAGGAGGAGGACAAAACTCAATATAAAGCCCCGTTTCAGAAAAAGAAGTACCAGCTTTAACTGTTAAATATGCCACAGACGGTGAGAACCCTCCTCCTGAACAGGAGTTATGCAGTGACTCTCCTCGACAGCGTGGCAGAAGCCACCATAGTAGGCTGGAATCTCCAGGTATTTCTGGCAGCGAGAGCAACTGAATAACAAGTTACTTACCTTCGGTAACAATATATCTGTAAGAGCCATATATTAGTTATAGATTCCTTACCTTAGAATTACCCCCAGGCGTCAGACTGGATCCTGAGAATTTTTCTTCAGCAGTACACCAGCGCGTCGGTAGGTGACGTAGGTCGACTCCGCGTTCGTCGTTGGCGTCATGATAGCCGGAATGACGTTGCGGTATCTACCTAGATGTCGCCCCTGGAGCGGACGTCAGTTCTTTCCACGACTATCCAGGCAGTAATGTTTAGTGAACGTGTGCAGTGATAACCACGTGGCTGCCTGGCAGATATCACCGAGGGGGGCTCCACGTCCCAAAGCAGTAGTGGCTGCCGTCGCCCTGGTAGAATGGGCGCGGAGTCCTATCGGAGGCTCCTTTTTCACCAAGGAATAGAAAATTTTAATGCAAAGGACGACCCATCGAGAGATGGTCCGCTTTTGCACGGCCCGACCTTTCTTGGCGCCCACATAGCCAACAAAGAGTTGATCATCCACCCAGAATTGTTTTGTGCGATCCAGATAGATAGCGCACGTTTTGGATCCAGACGGTGGAGCCTCTCCTCTTTAGATGGATGCAGGGGCGGAAAGAAGGTGGGCAAAGTGATGGTCTGTCGTATGTGGGAAGAGGTAACCACTTTGGGAAGAAAAGAAGGTAGATTTCGAAGGACAAACTTGTCCGGATGAACAGCAAGGAAAGGAGGTTTATAAGAAAGAGCCTGAAGCTCACTCACCCTGCCAGCAGAGGTGATGGCAATCAGAAAAGAAGTCTTCAAAGTCAATAGTCTGAGAGGACAATTATGTAGTGGCACGAAAGGAGCACATATGAGGTAGGTTAAGACCCGATTCAAGTCCCACTGGGGCATTAAGAAAGGAATAGGAGTAAAGAGGTGAGTAATGCCCTTAAGAAATCTATTTACAATAGGGGACTTGAAAAGAGAAGGCTGATCAGGAAGGCGAAGAAAGGCCGAAATGGCCGAAAGATAGCCTTTAAGGGTGCCCAGAGCAGAGCCCTGCAGCGCCAAAGAAAGAATGAAGAGGAGAATCTCCGAAAGAGGGGCAGAAACTGGATCCACAGCCTTTGCTGTGCACCATGCTACAAATTTGTTCCATTTACAGGCGTGTACCGTTTTAGTGGAGGGACGCCTGGCTGCCAAGATGACATTACAGACTTTGGGAGGAAGGTCAAAAGCTGTCAACTGTCGCCGCTCAATCTCCACACAAGGAGGTGGAGGCTGGACAGGTTCGGGTGGAGGACCATCCCCTGCTGCTGCGACAGAAGATCCTCCCGAAAAGGCAGTCTGATCGGAGGATCGATGGCCATGTTCAAGAGCTCGGGATACCAGACTCTTCGTGCCCAATTCGGAGCCACAAGAATGACTTGGGCCCGGTCGCGCTTGATCTTCTTCAGCACTCTGGGCAGAAGTGGTATAGGCGGAAAGGCGTATAGAAGACCGCAATTCCACTCGCGACAAAAAGCGTCGCCGAGCGAGTGCCACCTTGGAAATTTCAACGTGCAGAACTGCTGACATTGCCCGTTCTCTTCGGTGGCGAACAGATCTAACCAAGGCTCTCCCTACTGCTGAAATAGATCTTGCACCACCTCTGAGTGAAGACGCCATTCGTGATTCATCATGCACCGGCGGCTGAGTTCGTCCGCTCTGGCGTTCAGGGAACCTGCCAGGTGTTGAACCACCAGGGACATGCCCTGATGTTCCAGCCACGTCCAGAGGCAGAGAGCCTCTTGACATAGGGTCCACAACCCCACCCCGCCCCATTTGTTGCAGTACCACATGGCGGTGGTGTTGTCCGTGAACACCTGCACCACCCTTCACCTGACAGAAGGAAGGAATGCCTTCAGTGCAAGACGAATCGCCCGTAGCTCCAGAAGGTTGATGTGGAGCCCGGACTCCGCCGGAGACCAGAGGCCTCTGATCTCTGCCTCTCCCATGTTGCCGCCCCATCCCAAGAGTGACGCATCTGTCAGCACTGTGAACTCTGGTTGGGGAAGGGAGAGGGATCTGCCGTTGACACAATACTGGTCCATTAGCCACCACTACATTTGGTGTTCAGTGCCCTTCGAGATCCGGACGCAATCGGAAAGATTCCCCTGATGCTGCGCCCACTGGAACCTCAGGTCCCACTGCAGAGCCCACATATGCCATTTGGCATGATACACCAGCAGGATGCAGGAGGCCATGAGGCCCAGCAGCCTCGGGGTCATTCTCACGAAAATTTCGGGATAGAAGCTGAAACATCGGTATCAGAGCCCGAATATACCGGACTCGCTGCTCAGGAGGATAAGCCCGAAACTGCGCTGTATCCAGAACTGCTCCAATGAAAAGGAGCTTCTGAGAGGGAATCAGGTGTGACTTCGCACGTTGATAGTGAACCCAAGCGACTGCAGGAGGCCCGCCGTAGTCTGGAGGTGGGAGACGACAGCCTGGGGCGAGCTCGCCTTCAACAGCCAGTCGTCAAGATAGGGGCGGACTGGAACCCCTTATCTGCGCAGATGAGCTGCGACCACCGCCATCACTTTCGGGAACACCCGAGGGGCGCTGGTAAGGCCAAAGGGGAGCACGGTAAACTGAAAATGCTCGTGGCTTACCGTGAATCATAGGTAACGCCTGTACGCTCCAGGGTCGAGGGCAGACAGGACCTGAGCTAATGTCAACATTTTGAACTTATCCTTCTAGAGGAAGCGGTTGATGTCCCTGAGATCCAAGATAGGACGGAGGCCTTTGCCCTTCTTGGGTACCAGGAAGTAGTGGGAATAACAACCACGACCTACTTCTGGCAAAGGGACTCGCTCGATAGCTCCCTTGGCCAAGAGAGCCGTAACTTTCTGACGGAGAAGGGCCAAGTGATCCTCCGACATGCAATGGAGTGTTGGTGGCATGGAGCGAGGGGTAGTCCCGAAGGGGAGGGAGTAGCCCCTTCGGACTATCTGCAAAACCCACCTGTCCGACGTGATGTTGTGCCAGTGGGGGAGGTGATGGCGGATCCTGCCGCCCACTGGCAACTGTTGGCCCTGAAAGGTCGTACTAGGAAGGTTTGGAGGCAGCTGCAGGGGGTGGCATTGGTGGACTGGCCCGCCCTCTGGCCCCCAGACCCACGACGCTGGGTCCCATGTTCCCGCCGGCGCAGAGGCTGGGTGGCTTGTGCGGCCCTCTGTGGAACGTGGTGGGTCACCCTTTCGTGGCCACGAAAGGGGCGAAAGGCAGACTGCATTGGGTGAGAAGTCGCTGTAAGGCCCAAGAACCTGACTGTAGCTCTAGAGTCCTTGAAGCGCTCGAGCGCGTTGTCTGCCTTGTCGCCAAACAGGCGACGCCCATCAAAGGGCATGTCCAAAGGGGTAGATTGGACATCCCCAGAAAAGCCAGAGGTTCTCAGCCAGGTGTAGAGTCTCAGGGCTACTGATGTGGAAATCGTCCTACCCCGCGAGTCGGCAGTATACAGTCCACACCAGATGGTGAACTTTGTTGCGTCTCGACCCTCAGCTACAGCGCGGGTGAGCATGGCCCGGGCCTCCTCCGGGCACTGTGGCAGCACTTGAGCAACCGTGTCCCACACTGAATGTGTGTAATGGCCCAAGAGACATGCAGTGTTCACCGACCGCAGTCCTAAGCTGTCGGAAGAAAACATCTTCTTCCCAAGATGGTCCAGCTTCTTGGATTCCCTATCTTGAGGAGCTGTGGAGAAAGCGCTTCCTTTCGAAGATGAGGCTTGGACCACCAAGCTCTCTGGGGTAGGGTGTTGGGAGAGGAAAAGTGGGTCGCCCGCTGCCGGGCGGTGGCGTCGGGCAATCATCCTATCCACAGGAGCCCCTGTGCTGGGCTTGGACCAGGAGCCCAGAAGGACATCAGTGAGGGCCTCATTGAAAGGCAGCAAGCGCTCTGAAGAGGCTGCTGCCGGCTGAAGCACCTCAGTCAGGAGGTTAGTCCTGACCGCCACCGTAGCAAGCTCAAGGCCCAAGGCCTCAGCCGCCCTATGCAACACCACAGCATAGGAAGCTCCCTCCTCCATAGCCACAGTAGGGGGAGAAAGCATACCAAGGTCTGTGGAAGTATCCAGACCACTGGCATCACCCAACTCCTCTCTCCAGTCCGGCTCTTCAAGCTGGTCTGCCAGAGGGTCAACAGACCCCTTCCAGTCCTCCTCACCCTCCTCTGGCCGCCACTCCGGGCAATAAGGAATGCCAGGTAAGAACAGCGGTACAAAAGTACCCTCCGGCACCGGTAGTGCAGAGAAAAAATTCTCCGGATCCAGTCTGACGCCTGGGGGTAATTCTAAGGTACGGAATCTATAACGAATAGGGAACAGATATATATATATATATATATATGTAATGTAATGTAATGTAAGGGCTATTTGTAGAGCGCACTGCAACCCGCCGGGTATCCTGGCGCTGAGAGACGAAAAAAAAGCCTGTGACAGAGGGCAGAAGGCATTATACTCTGGGAAAGAACCAAGTCTTTAATTTCTTTCTGAACGGCAAAAGTCCGTCATCTATCGCAACTCCGTAGGTAGGCTGTTCCAGAGCCTTGCAGCAGCAACACTGAAAGCTTGCCCCCCCAGTTTAGCTCTATATATATAAAATCCCTGTGAGTACGATATAATCTGTTCCCTATTAGTTATAGATTCCGTACCTTAGAATTACCCCCAGGCGTCAGACTGGATCCGGAGACAATGTATGATTGATCTGTTCTTTCTTTGTGTTTATTGCACACAGCCTCATTGTGGGCCAGACCTTTGTTTGAGATATATATATATATATACATTGTCCTGGTGTTATTTCATGGCGGCCATCTTAACCGGTCTCGAATATAACGGCACATAAATGGTTTCATTTCATTTGTTTCATATCTCAATCATATTTCAAAAATGCAAACATATGAGACGCGGCCAGGCAGCTAATAACACATCATTGCAAGCTATGTTGGATCAACCATGATTGTTACATTCTAGTCATACTAAATACAAAGTATTCAGATGAAGCTCAGAATCGTACGTCTGCCTGGTCGTTAGACTCTTTGAACAAATCATGTATTATTTGAGCAACCAAATTAATACAGTAAATGCAAATTAAAATTAACTCATTTATGTAGTGAAAAACAGTGACATTAAAACAAAGTGCAATATTGTACCATTATCAAGTAGGGTAAGCCCATACAGTGCACAATGTTATATAATATATAATTTTTTTGCTTATTGTCTGTTTGTTAATTCAATTCGCATTTAGGCTGCATTAACTTAGTTCCTCAAATAATACATGATTTGTGTAAAGAAACTAACGACCAGGCAGACATACGATTCTGATCTCAATACTTTGTATTTAGCATGACTAGAATGTACCACTATGGTTGATCCAACAAAGGTCGGAATGATGCGGTATTAGCCACCTGGCCGCGCCTCTTATGTTCGCATTCTTGAAATATGATTGGGGTATTAAACAAATGAAATCATAAATGTGCAGTTATATTCAAGACAGGTTAAGATGGTTGCTATAGGAAGCTGGCTCAGTATATACTATACCAAAGTAAGGTATAGTGTGCACAGAGTCCGGTGGATCCCTAGAGGCTTTACAGAGGCTAACATAGATAATACTAATGCTCTCTTTGGTGGTGGTGTGCGCGAGCAGTTAGGCTAATCAGAGGGCTGTGTTAAACATTTGTTATACACACTCAGGCAAGAAATGATTACACACACTCAATGGCTAAATTCGAGACCAATGGTTTGTAAAAATATTACTTTGTTACTTTATTACTAGAACCAAAGAAACTTAGTTGCAGGTAAGCACAGTTTTCATATTGGCAATACTTTTCAATGCAGAAAATGAATACTTAATGTAAGACTTCAGTTCAGCAAGGTAGATACAGTTTTAGAAATAGCAATACTTTGCAAATGCAAAAAAATGTACACTTAGTGCAATATTTCAATTGAGCAATGTTGTCCTTTGGGAGGAGAACAAGAATGCAATTTCACAGGTAAGGGTCAAGTGAGCACCAAGACTGCACCACCAGCGGCACTGGGGCGGACGGGTTAAGAGGTCAAATTCGGAGTCGGTTGCCCAATGTTAACCAATGGAGACTGGAGGCACTCAAGTCGTGCAACTTGCAAGTAAAGCAGAGTTGGAGGTCATCCTCCGGGGGTTGAGACAAGCACGTGGGTGGTGGACGGACACACGAGGCTGCACCAAACATACACCCTCAGTGGCACAGGGGCAGCCGGGAGCAGAGTGCCAGCATGGCGTCGGGCACCCAATACAAATCAATGGTGGACGACGGTTTCAAATAATGGCTGCAGGCTCAGACTAGGAAGCTCGACAAAGGAAACCAGGGAATGTGGAGGTAAGTTTGGATGTTCAGGGACACCGTCGGTTGGGCTACCCAAGGTCTGGGGGCTACAGGTGCAGGGGTGTCACTTGACGTCGTAATTGCCTTAACAGAGCCGGTCGGGATTAAGGGAACCTTCGTGTTGAGGCTGCAGGTTTCGTCGTGGAGTCCAGGAAGGGTCGGCCAACAGTGGACTCGGGCTCTGCATTGCTGAAGAACCTCACTGGGACCTGAGGGCCACTTGGACTCGGGCCGGAGGTGTCTGGTGCTGTGATGGATCCGGAAGCAGGGTTTCGCGGTTCCGAAGGTCACAGAGGCCCTTCTTGGAATATCTTGTTCAACAGGGCCGTTGTTCTTGGGAGCTCTGGTCTTTGTTGAAGGCAGCAGTCCTTCTGGAAGCTTTTGAAGGTTGCGGAGTTGCAGGACGAGTCGTCGTTTTCCACACGATCTTCAAGGACTGCAGGCAGGCTGGTAGGGCTGGAGTCAAGTCAGTGGGTGTATTAGGTCTTCTTCTGTTGAACAGCTCTGGGATGCCCTCTTCCTTCATAGGTAGTCAGGAAGTGAGGATTAAGGTTCAGGGGGTGCCCCTAAAAACCAGTTTTGAAGGTGTTACAGGGGTCAGAAGGTAGTAGCCAAAAAGCTACTTACCTTTAGGGTGATGACACCCTTTGTATGTCCACTCCCTCTGGGGAGGGGGCATATATCTAACCCTATTGGCTAAAATCCTCCAGAACAATATGGTGGATTTTCAAAGGAGGGGGTCACTTCAGCTTAGGACACCTTAGGGGTGGCTGTGAGGGGACATGCCTCTCCTGCTTACTAATTTTTTCCGTCGACCTTGCTGCCAAAAGTGGGGCTTGGTCAGAGGGGCGGGCATTTCCACTAGCTGGAGAGGCCCTGGTCGCATAACAAAGGACGGGAAGCCTTTGAGGCTCACCGCCCTTCAATGCTGTTCCTGCCTGGGGGTAGGTGTGAAGCCCCTCCACCCAGAGCAGGCTTTGTTTCTGATCCACAAGAGCACAAGGCCCCCCCACCTCAGGGGGTCAGAAACATGACTAGAAGTGGCAGGCTGGTGTAGACTAGTTGGCACACACCAGTAGGTTGATACATTTTCAGGGGGCACCTCTGAGATGCCCTCTGCTTTCATTTATTAAAGAATCCAGAACTGGCATAAGTGTGGGCTCATTATTCTGAGATACTTGGAACCAACCATCTGGGAATTCGGTGAAGCCATCATGGATCTGTGGAACTTGTAGTGACAAGCTCTCAGCCCATGTACTCCGTGTGGCTTCACCTTGCACTTATAATGTCCAAGAATGGACGTAGACACTATAGGGGCATATCTGCTCATGCAGTTATGCCCTCACAAGAGGTATAGTGCACCCTGCCTTGGGACTGTAAGGCCTGCAGTAGGGGTGACTTACCTATGCCTCTTGCAGTGCTGGTAGGCCTGGCACACAGGGATGTGTGCCAGGTCGACTCATCATTTTATCTGCACCAAAACACAGGCTGCAGTGGCAGTGTGCATGAGTTTTGGTGAGGGGTCTCTTAGGGTGGCATAATTCATGCTGCAGCCTTTAGAGACCCTCTCTGGTCACAATGTACTTGGTACCATTTACAAGGGAATTATATGTAGGCCAGAGGTGTGCCAATTGTGGGAACAAAGGTACAGTTTTGGGAAAGAACAGAGCCACTGGAAACCTGGTTAGCAGCAACCCAGTGCACATTCAGTCAAAGATCGGGGGTGTGGAATTCCTACAGCCCGACGCAATGACATATTGTTTAGGGTCAAGGACAGCAAGTTTTCATGTTTATTTTGTCCTTGAGACAAGTAGGCCCAACCCCCTGCAGCACAAACCCTTTGGCTGCCAGATTACAGTAACACATTATGGATCAGGGAAGGGCATTGACTGCCTTTAAGGTAATATTTGTGTCCATATTTTAATGCTGTTCAAACTTGTATTTATGGTTCATTAATACAAAGCCTTTATTAGGGTGAGCGCTCTAAGGAAATGTTATAAGTTCAGACTGCATTACTGACAGTGGTTCCAGTATAAAAATGTGTACACGCGTTTGCAAAGCTAAACAAAATGAGGCTATGTATAATGCTTCCAGGAAGCTCCCTGATTAGATGCAAATATATGCAAAAGCTTGAAAGCAAGATTGAAGATTCTTTGCTTTCAAAATAAAATGTTCATTAAAAAGTGCTAATTACTGTCAAATTTTAGGCACAATTTCTTTGAAGCATCATTGAGGAAAATGTGTCGATGCATGCTAGTATTTCCCAAAAATATTCACAATGGAAAAGAAAATCGGTATAGCCAGTCTCAACAAAATTATAGGAAACATGAAAATAAACAAGCATTGGCAAAACCAATAGGTATGACATTGTTGGTCAGCCTTTTGGTTTTGTCAGTGCGTGTATTGTTTTGACATGGTTTTTGTAAAACTTTATTGTTGTGGCAGCTGCCGGGCTCTCATCATTATAACAAACATTGGCAAAAGCAAAAAAATATTTTTGGTCTCAAAAATCACATATTGCCACAGTAGTTCCTGGCACTGAACAAAACTATTTTGCATGCCAATATGCTCCTTGTGAAAGAGCAGAATGCTGTCATTCACAGTGAAGCCAGCTGGTACATAGAGAGAGATAATTTTAATAAAAACTAAAGGTCTTGGTTAACGCCGACCTGAGTAGGCACCTAATTCTTATAGAAAGTCACAAAAGTGTATCCATGAAATATGTTCTTGCATTAGTGCAGATTTACGGCTTTCATAAATTCACAAGAATTTACAGAAGTAGGTCAGGAAATCAAACTCCTAGAAAATATTAGTGAACTTTATTTTAGCACGCACAAATATGCATGTGTAGATACGATCATGCGAAAAACTGTTGAGTGGTAACAAGTTCACTTTCCCTAAACCACTTTATTTCCCCAACCCTGGAAGAAGTTTACTTTTGCCCTTGTCAAGAGTAAATTTCCAACATTTCTCTGTAAGGGAAAATATTAGAGACAAACTGATGAAAGCCCATAAAACATGCAAGTTAGCAGGTTTGTACAGACTCAAAAGGGCATTCCAACCATGGGAACAATTGCTTACCACTATCTCCAGTCCCAGTATTTAGAGCGGCGGAAAAGTGGCAAAATAAGGGAATTGCTAGTATTGAAACCCTACTATGGTATAATCTGCATTTGTCTTTGTTTGAGAAATAAAATTGAAATTCAAAAACCCCTGCGAGTCACACGCACACATATATATAAATATATTACACATTACACAGTGGCAATAGCCACTGTGTAGTTCTAATTATGACCTAGTTACCATAGGAAATAGATTTTTGGTTTGCTAGTAACTTTGGTGCTGTTTGACGAATCTTCACAAAACTTTCCCCAAAAAAGTTCATCCACCTAAGCTCCTTCCTGGAAAGATTCATGGTGATCTGTCAAGTGGGGCCAAGAAAAAGAAAGAAAAAAAGGGGGGGACCAAAACGCAAATGTGCAGTACACTTTGTATTTTAGACACTGCTACAGCCAAAACGACGAAATGACAGCAAATTTGGCAGAAAGCTAGATCTTTACTGAGAAAGTGTGCTTTTTGTGATTTGGTGTAAATCCATTCTTGAGGTTTGGGTTCGCGGGACTCACACGGGCACACAATTTGAAATAATAAAGTGATCTGATTGGCCGAGGCGGCTTCCCTCCCCCCCATAAGAAGCCGCCTTGCTCTTGCGAGAGGCTGCCGCAATTGCTCGAGGACTGACTGGTTGGCTGCAACATGAAGAGAAATGTTCTGTACCATCCAGCTCAAGTGATTAAAACTTTTCTAGACTGGCAATGAGACTTCTTCCTTCACAATCGTAGCATCTAGTTCTTCTATTTGGGCCATAGCCAGTGTGGTAGGTACTGCCCAAATTAATAAAGTTTTGCTAAAGGGTTGGGGATAAGCTAAATCATCTCATCTTTGCTGATATTTAAGAAGAGTGTAGGTTTATCAGAGTTTCTCATCATCCAACAGTTTTCCTGGTTCTTCCCTCTATGCAATACTTTGCTTCAGTCAAACTAAAAGGAGTTCTCTTTCATCTGTAGACAATACTTTTCCTTCTCCTTAGCATCAAAACCTCTCTCTACAGATCTTTTAGAGGGTGTTATATGTGTTGCTTCTAAACTATGTAGTAAAAAAAAAATTCACCGTCTTCATCTTCAAAAGCCTGGATGGCACCACAATTAATTGCCACATTGCCACCAGATTCCACTCTTTCAAACCTTTGCTATTTTGATTCCCATCTGTGGTTCCTTTATAAAAGTAAGTAGCCAATTAATCCAAACTCACAAGAAAGTATTTCTGAAGGTGTCCACCAACCTTCAGCTCCTGAAAGGGACACAGACTTGTGCTTCCCAGCTCTACCACTACTTTCACCAGGACATGGTGTGAAGTAAAAATTTAAATTGCAGTAAAGTGATTTTCTTTTCGAGTCCTGAACTAACGTAAATTTAATTACCGCAAGCATAAGATTAATGAAGCTGGGAGTAAAAGATGTATTTAGCCTGATGATCACTAGTCCATCCATGCTTCAGTCACCCCCAGGCCTTTTAGTTTGCCTTTCAACCTTCTGGACGTACTAGACACTCGCCTAGCATTCCCCTTATCCCTACTGCTGGCGGTAATAAGGCTTAACAAACCCCCCACACTTCCAATTATCAAATTAACCTCAGCAAATTCCAAGTTCATTAAGAATCCCTCCAGTCCTACATAAAAAGGCTAGAGTATGCACCTAAATTCCATGTTGTAGAATCACAAACCTTCACTCTTTAGCAGTAAATGTAATGCAAAGTGAAATCCAAAGTCAGCCCCGATGACCACACGCCTTGTTTTGTTCTTAGTAGGTTCAATGAATTGTTATTGGAACCATTCAGACTTCAACCTCCCCCAAAATATTTCTTCTGCAGATACACTACGTCAATCCTCTCATTCAGTAACATTTGCAGCAGTCTAACCCTCTTGGTCTAGAGGTTTGCTCATGTAGTTGAGCTCCGAACACTCAAACGCTAATGTTGTAAATAATATTTACAAACTGAAAAGATGCAACAGTGTTTACATAAAGACTGTCTTTAACATGACAATCAATCAATCATTCGGGATTTGTATAGCGCAGCTAATCATCAATGAGGCTATCCAGGCGCTGAGAGTACTGCTGCAGGGTGCTCAGTTGAATATCCAGTTCTGGAGTCCTTTCCTGAATTCCATCAGAGATGATGAGGTCCATAGGTGATGTGGGAGGTCATTACAGGACTTTGCAGTGAGAGAGGAGAAGGAGCATCCTCCACTGTTGCTGCGGTGGATATGGGGGTGTGGAAGAGGCACAGTAAAGAGGAGCGTAGGTGTCTGGAGGGAAGATGGAAGTTCAGTCGGGAGTTGATGTACATTTGTCCCTGGTTGTGCAGGGCTTTGAAGGTGTGGATCAACACCTTGAACTGGCATCTCTTCTGAATGGGGAGCCAGTGGAGCTTCTTGAGGTGAAGAGTGATGTGGGTCCGTTTAGGGAGGTCTAGGATGAGTCTGGCCGCCGGGTTCTGTATTGTTTGCAGTTTCTTGAGGAAGAGCCATGTAATGCCTACGTAGAGTAGATGCCTTAGTCCAGTCGGCTGGTGACCATGGCTTGTGTGTCGGTGCGTCTGGTGTCAATAGAGAGCCACTTGAAAATCTAGTAGAGCATGCGAAGGGTGAGGAAGCAGGCGGATGACACTGTGTTGATCTGTCTTTTCATGGTGAGTTTGCTATCCAGGATGAGGGCGAGGTTGCGGGCGTGATCAGTCGGCGTGTGTGAGGGTCCTAGTTTGAGGGGCCACCAGGTGTCGTCCCTTGGGGAGGAGTTGTTCCCCAACATCAGCACTTCAGTCTTGTCTGTGTTGAGTTGTAGGCAGTGGTCTCTCAACCAGTTGGTGATGCTCATCATGCACCTCCTGAAGTTGGTCAGGGTTGCCGAGGGGTCTTCTTATACTGAGAGGATGAGCTGAGAATCGTCAGCGTAGGATATGATGTTTAGTCCATGCGATCTGACGACACTGGCCAAGGGGTTCATGTAGGTGTTGAACAAGGTGGGCCTGAGGGACGAATCTTTAGGGACGCCGCAGATGGTGTTCTTGGGCTCTGAGGTGAAGGGAGGAAGGTGGATTCTCTGGGTTCTTCCGGTGAAGGAGGCAATCCACTTGAGGGCTTCTCCTTGGATTCCAATGTTGTGAAGCCTTTTGCTCAGGGTGTGGTGTGATACTGTATTGAATGCTGCTGAGCGGTTGAGGAGGATCAGTGTTGTGCCAAGGTGAGGGAAAACGGATAGGTATTTGAGACAAAAAGATGCCATCTCGTTACCCCTTCCTCCCCAAAGGAAACCTCACAAACTCCAGGTACAGTGCATCGGTCCAGAGACCTTTTCGGTAGACCTGCACCAGCTCACCAAATTAATTCCCTCTAGCAAGCCCTAAAATAAGATAATAGTGTGTCTTAGTTAGCCCTTTAAATATAACCTCCTCCAAAATAAAACAATTCTTAATCAACGTTCACACATCGAATTTGTGCCTAAGCAGCTGTAGCAGTCACAAGCGTGTGTCTGCACGGATTAGATACATAAAGAAGCCAAGATGTAAACATCACTATTATTCTTCCCATTTGTCATGTATGAAACATGGAGTGATACTCACTCCGCTCGTCACCCAGTCAGCTTAGATCATTACAACAACTCAAAGTATCCAATCTACATCTGCCTCAAACTTAGGCTTTGCTCCTGAAGCAAAATGTACCTTGTGTATCTATACTCCTCCTGGCTAATTTGATATGATATGGTGGGCAAAAGAACCATGGGTGGAATACTACCCAGATCGATTGACCGTGGTTAAACCTAGTGCTATCATTCCTCCAATCACTTTTTCTGTGTTTGAATTAACGCTCTAAGTGGTCGGTCAATGGTATGCCAAAATGTGGGTCCCTTGCTCACTGTGCCGCTAGAACCAAGCTACAACCAACTGAAGAGCCCAAAACCAGTCTTGGTTGTGTTCCGATTCAGAGAGGACCTGGCTTGGCAGTTCAGGCTAGACTGTTCCTATTGGAGCAGGACAAAACCTAATTTACATTTTACTTTTTTTTAGCTCATAATGTATTCACAGCCGGGAGTTAGGAATATGCTTGCTACTCTATTCTACATTTATGACTATCAGTGAGTATCCTACGATGCAGAAGTAAGTGTTACGTACTTGTAATCCTTGTTCTGCATCGTTGGAATCCTCACTGAACTAATAAAAACAAAAACTTCTGCCTCCCTGGTTGTCAATACAATTAAAATACATGAGATTCTGTAATCCATGTATAAAGGGCAGTCACTAATTTCTTTACAAACGGCGACTTGTGACGCACCAATTTGCCGATTATAAAGAAAAGACGTCAGAACCTGATTATTATACGGTTATTACAGTCAAGTACTGATATCACAATGCCTGCGGCCAGATCAGCAGCCGAGGTGAAAGGCAGGTCAGGTCACAAAGCATAACTAAAGCAGCTGTTTAAAGCAACAAACAGAATTTTGCTTTTTCTTCTTCTGCTCTATTTTAAAAGCTTAAACTATCAAACAGAGAGAATGTTTATTTTTTGCACGCCTTAGATCGAGAAAAGCCAGAATCTCTCTGCTTGTTTCTACATGTTCTGAGCTACTACAGCTTTTTTTTTTTAAACCGACTTTTATTGAACTGTTCACAATATTTGTTTGCTACAAATATTGAACAGGTTTTTGATGTGCTTAATTTTGCACTAGAGGTTTAATTTTTATTCTACTTGTTTGCAAACATGCTTGCTCTTTCATATGAATGAGCTACTGTGGTGGATTCTCCCCCATCGCCGAGCACCCCGACCACTCCAACATGGCGGCCGTTGAAATCCCGACCGAAAGTGGGTTACACGGTCCAGCCGTTCAACCGGAACAGCAGTACCGGAAACTGCGAGCCAAGGAGGTGGAGCCGTGAGACGAGCTCTTATGCCGGGGACGCAGGACGAAGAACGAGGAGCAAGAGGGAAGACGAAGACAGAGAACAACCAGGAGCAGAGGACGAGACCTTCATCCTGTGTGGAGGAGCCAGGGATCCGCCGCTGTCCGGAAGCCCGCGTCAGGAAGAAGAGGACCACACCAAGGCTAACCGCTCGAGGAGCAATGCCCACGAGTCTGGTGCTCCAGCAAGGGAAGCGGAGGCCGTGACTCCCCTCCCCGCGGCCCAGGAGGGTCGTGGGTGCAGGCAACTGCCGGGGTTCTTCTCGTTCAGGGGCTGGTGGGCGGGAGTGCGGGGCACCTCACCTTGAGACACCACGACCCTTTCACTTAGGCACATCACGGGAGCAGCACACGGCTGACGGTGGCACTTTACCTTCCCCTTTTAATACCGCAAGGACAGCAGTTTTGATGCCTCTTTCTTTCTTTTTTGTTTGTTCTTTCCGGTTCCAAACCGAGGAGAAGAACGGAGCCTTCCCCGAGGAGGGGACCGGACCTGGGGAAATAGAAGCAGATGACCCTTCTATCACTGCCTCAATTGAAGCCCTATTATTTGACTGTACGACACTCTGACCACTCTGGAACTATTCCCCCCCCCCCAGGGAAGGGACGTACCCTGGAAGGACTAGGGGCAAATTCCTGAACCTGTAAAGAGAAAAATAAAGAAACTTCTTCCTCACACTACCCTACTTGGTCCTGGCATTCTTGCAGTGGGAGGGATGGTGCATACTCAGCCCGGACTAGCGCCCACAGTGGTGTCAGAAGTGGGATCGTGTCTAGCCCAACAGGACACAACCCCTCACCATGGAGTCCATGATTTCCCAATTGGCAGAGGGCCAACGCCACCTGCAACTCATCTTTGAACAGCAAACCAAGTTGGCCCAACAGGAACGGGAAGCACTACACGCCGCCCTGAAGGACCAGGCATCTCTCATGGCGTCTAACCAGCAGGTGCAGGATACAGCCATCATGCGATTGACAGACGCCATATCTAGTGCGAGGGTACACCCTAATGTGCCAGGCACCGTACTTCAGAAGTTCCAGGAGGGGGACAACCCCGATTTCTTTTTTGTGAATTTCGAGCGGGTCGCCTCCACCGCGGCTTGGCCCCAAGAGAGATGGGGACAGTACATAGACCCCTTATTGTCTGGTGAACTACAGGCTGCTTTTCAAGCCGCCAACCCGGCCGGAACTACACCCTACAGTGAAACAAAGAGCTATCTTGGAGAGGCTGGGCTGCGATCACGAGTATTATCGTAACCGCTTCCGCAAGGAAAAGTGGACAACAGGGGATAACCCCCGAGCCCTATATTACAGGATACGTGACCTTGGGAATCGATGGCTACAACCCGCTTCCTCAACCATAGATGACGTAACTGAAAAAGTTTACCTAAAACAATACCTCGAGGCCCTTCCCCTCAGCACTAGGACATGGGTTAAACAGCATCCCCACTTAACAGTGACAATGGCGGTAGACCTGGCATGTGCTTTTCACAGGTCCCCCGAGTTCAAGGCCCAGCCCCAAAGGTACCCCGTAAGCATACCCAGACCCCCGGTGAAGATAACCACGGAAAACCGGGTCCCAGCCCCAGGGAGACATACACCCCGGCCCAACCAGGGCATACCAGTACTGTAGGGTCCCCAATGTTTCCACTGCGCTGAGTGGGGGCACATAGCCCGACAGTGCCCAGCGCGTAACTCTCCCCAAGAACCCATGGAAGTGGGGTACACCCATGGCTGTGTCCTAGTCGCCGGAGAAACCCCCCCAACTCTACAAAAAGAAAATACATGTCAACGGGAAGCCGGTAGTGGCTCTCCTGGACACGGGGTGTCACCACACAGTCATTAGCAAAGGACTTGTACATGATTCTCAGATACTTGGGGGAGACTGCATACAAGTTACATGCGTGCATGGGGAAAAGAAAATGTACCCCCTTGCTGAAGTCCTACTGGAGATAGATGGGGAGCCCCAGTTAAGAAAAGTGGGAGTAATGCCCTTCCTCCCTGAATCCGTCCTTCTAGGGACTGACCTACCCAGATTACAGGAGTACCTCTCATCCCTCACCCCTCCATCCCCCGAATTGGGGTGGCTGGCTCACGCCCCCTTCTCCAAAGAAGGAATAGAAGGCCCCACGCCCAAAAGAACAAAGACCCGTAGGGAGTGAAGAGAAGAACGGGCTTTGTACCTGAAAAACCATAGTACCATACCATCTCCTGTCATTTATTCCTTAGATGCATCCCCGACGCCAGGCCAGAATTTCCGTGCTGCTCAGAGGGAGGACGGCACCATACAACATGCGTGGGGGCAAGTCCAAGAGGACCATCCAGAGAAGGTAAGCCCGCTGTTCTGTATAAAAAAGGGTTTACTGTATAGAATAACCCAGGAGGCGGGACGCCATAAGGAACAGTTATTGGCCCCAAAAACATTCATAGAACAAGTGTTAGACCTCGCCCATAGTCAAACAGGAGGGGGTCATTATGGGAAGGAGCACACATTGACGTATCTTTTAGACAGGTTTTACTGGCCCGGGGTTTATCATAAAGTAGCCAAATATTGCACCTCCTGTGTTAGATGTCAATAATCCCTCACTACCCAGGGCCCCTCTACACCCACTCCCGATAATAGACGTTCCCTTTCAGCGGGTTGGGATGGATCTCGTGGGACCCCTTATCCCTTCCTCTCGTGGGCACCAATATCTGCTTGTGCTGGTGGACTACGCCACCCGGTAGCAATACCCCTGACCAGTACCACCACCACAGCAGTGGCTCAAGCTATGGTCTCCTCCTTTCTCGTGTGGGTTTCCCCCGCGAGTTGTTGACTGACCAGGGTATCCCATTTGTATCTCGCCTCATGAAACAAACCTGCGACCTCTTGGGTATCAAGAAGATACACACAGCCGTGTACCATCCACAAACAGACGGCCTTGTCGAGAGATATAACAGAAGGATTAAGACCATGCTCAGAAAATCCATTAACAAAGCAGGGAGAGACTGGGACCGACAAATACCCCTAGTGTTGTTCGCCATCCGGACCCATACCCAGAAGTCCACAGGGTTCTACCCCTACGAACTACTGTTCGGGAGGAAACCACGCACACTCCTTGATATGGCGGTTGAACAGTGGGTAGAGGAAGAGGACGAAAGCAAGCCCTTAGTGCAATACAGCAAGGACCTAAGGACACTCTAGCGTCTCTCTGGGAAGAGGTCCATACAAACATGGAGAAGGTACAAACCACACAGAAGAACCAGTATGACAAGAACACCAAACTTAGAGAGTTCAAAGCAGGTGACTACGTCCTGATCCTTCGTCCCACCACTTAAAAAAAGTTGTTAGCCACATGGCTACAAAGTACTGGATAGGGTCACCCCTGTCTCCTACCGTATAGTCGTTCCCCACAAAACACAGACAGGCCGGAACTATCATGTGAACCTCTTAAAAGCCTGGGAAGGCCCCTTGCCAGCGCCTACACGTAAAGACAAACCAGTGTTACATGTGTCCCTTGACAAACCCCTCGACATCCCTTTAGCCACTCCCTCCCCCATAGGAAAGGAGTCTGTTCGTTTAGGAGAACTATCACGTACACAAACGCTCCAAATACATACCCTATGTGAGGCCTACCCTGACGTACTAGTGGGAACGCCGGGACAGACGACCTTAGTCGAACACACGATAGACACAGCAGGGGCGAAACAGATAAAACTAAAGCCCTATTGTATACCAGCTGCACGTAGACAGGCGGTGGATCAGGAAGTAAAAGCTATGTTGGAGGCAGATATTATCGAGCCCTCCCACAGTGCATGGTCCTCCCGGGTGGTCCTTGTTCCCAAACCTGACGGAAGCATTAGGTTCTGTATCGACTTCCGTCAGCTTAATGCTGTATCTAAGTACGACGTGTATCCTATGCCCCGCGTTGATGAGCTAATAGAACGATTGGGGGACGCCCGGGTGATGTCCACAATCGACCTTACGAAAGGCTACTGGCACATCCCCCTCGCTCGGGAGGCCAGAGAAGAGACCGCCTTCTCTACCCCCTTCGGGCCTGTTTCAGTTTAAGGTCCTTCCTTTCGGCCTTCACCGCGCCCCGGCCACATTCCAGCGTCTAATGGGTGTCCTACTGCAGGAACACCATACATATGCCGTCGCGTACCTGGACGACAGTCATCCACAGCCCTGACTGGGAAACACACCTCATACATCTGAAGGCAGTACTAGACACCCTCAAGAGAGCAGGCCTCACTGTCAACCCCCAAAAAAACACGTTCGGTACGGATCATATAGAATACCTAGGATACAACATACAGGCAGGAAAAATCAGACCCCAGGTAAACAAACTAAAAGCCATCACAAACATTCCCTGACCCATCACTAGGAAGGATGTCCGTTCCGTCTTAGGCCTGGTTGGATATTATCGGAGGTTCATCCCTCACTTCTCGGACATCGCTAGCCCCCTCACCGACCTTTTAAGTTAGAGTATGCCCGGGAAATCCCTCCCATGGTCCTCTCCTCAGGAACGCAGCTTCTCCTTACTAAAAAAGTGTCTATGTAACGCTACTGTCCTGGTCTGTCCAGATCATATGAAGACCTTCGTACTCCAGACAGACGCCCCGGGTAGGGGTCTTGGGGCCGTCCTCTCCCAGCCCGATGATGGGGGCGACCAACGCCCCGTCCTTTATTTAAGTAGGAAACTGTTCCCCAGAGAGACAAAATACGCGTCCATAGAAAAAGAATGTTTGGCCATCAAGTGGGCAGTAGAGGCCCTACAATACTACCTCCTAGGACGACAGTTCCTTCTACTTACAGACCATGCCTCATTGACCTGGCTGTCCCTACACAAAGACTCAAACCCAAAAGTACTCCGCTGGTTCCTTGCCTTACAACCTTTTTCCTTTCATACTTTGCATGTCCCGGGGAAACTACAGACGAACGTGGACTTCCTCTCCCGTTATCCGAATGGCCCGCTCGTCCATTCCTAGAGGGGAGGCAGTGTGGTGGATTCTCCCCATCGCCGAGCACCCCGACCACTCCAACATGGCGGCCGTTGAAACCCCGACCGGAAGTGGGTTACACGGTCCAGCCGTTGAAACCGGAACAGCAGTACCGGAAACTGCGAGCCAAGGAGGTGGAGCCGAGAGACGACCCCTTATGCCGGGGACGCAGGACGAAGAACGAGGAGCAAGAGGGAAGACCGAAGACAGAGAACAACCGGGAGCAGAGGACGAGATCTTCATCCTGTGTGGAGGAGCCAGGGAACCGCCGCTGTCCAGAAGCCCGCGTCAGGAAGAAGAGGACCACGCCAAGGCTAACCGCTCGAGGAGCAACGCCCACGAGTCTGGTGCTCCAACAAGGGAAGCAGAGGCCGTGACTCCCCTCCCCGCGGCCCAGGAGGGTCGTGGGTGCAGACAAGTGCCGGGGTTCTTCTCGTTCAGGGGCTGGTGGGCGGAAGTGTGGGGCACCTTACCTTGAGACACCACGACCCTTTCACTTAGGCACATCACGGGAGCAGCACACGGCTGACGGTGGCACTTTACCTTCCCCTTTTACTACCGCAAGGACAGCTGTTTTGATGCCTCTTTCTTTCTTTTTTTGTTTGTTCTTTCCGGTTCCAAACCGAGGAGAAGAACGGAGCCTTCCCCGAGGAGGGGACCGGACCTGGGAAAATAGAAGCAGAGGACCCTTCTATCACTGCCTCAATTGAAGCCCTATTATATGACTGTACGACACTCTGACCACTCTGGAACTGTTCGCCCCCCAGGGAAGGGACGTACCCTGGAAGGACTAGGGGCGAATTCCTGAACCTGTAAAGAAGAAAATAAAGAAACTTCTTCCTCATACTACCCTACTTGGTCCTGGCATTCTTGCAGTGGGAGGGACGGTGCATACCCAACCCGGTCTAGCGCCCACAGCTACGCAGCAAGATTTTAACTGGCTTGTGGGAAAGGTGATGGTGTTACCATGTATTATATGGTATGAAGTACCCACTGGCATACATGATCATGATTAGGATACTGCAAGTCACCTCGGAGTTCCATAACCTTATAAAGGGACTCTGCCTTTGGCCTCGTTCCTCTATATGGTTATGCAGCTCCTCAGGGGCTTGCAATATCCTTATAATTTACGGCATGTGATACTTTATCCTATATGTTATCTTTCTCAGTTTTCACAAATCTTATAGTGCCAATCAAGAAGTATCGAGGCAGTGTATATTTCTTTGCAGCTTCGGCACTCTTGACCTGACGAGCACATTTAAGGCACATTTGCTTTAATTTTTCTCTCACTCTATTTAGGTAACACTTTATTTAGAATAAAGTACAACATTGCTTTCAGTAAGGTAATGCAATTAAGAAATGCCATTTTATGTTTCAGAAAAATTCAGTAAAAGCAGGCTACATACGGACTTCAAGGTATCTAAAGTTTGACTAATTATTTAAAGAGAAGTTGTTCAGAGGTCCCCTAAAATGCATGGGAATATTCTATGTTTTTGACTATAAGTGAGGATCCTATGATGCAGAACTACAGGTAATCAAGGGCTCCACTGGCTATGTGGCCGTATGTTGCCAAAACGCATTAAAATTGACTTTCCGCTGCACATGTGGGACTTTTCTAAAGGAATCAGGAATTTCAAGAGAAACAGTGGCATCATAGCAGCAGAAATACCTTGTCAGAAGGAAAAGAAGCAATAGGCGGATTGCCTGAAACATCTCATCCTAACCTGTGGGGATGAGGCAGTCTTTGTGGATTGTGAAGGATCATTACCAACCACCCTAAAGCAGGGGTTTCCACCATAGGACCATGAGAGACAGATTTATGACAGAGTGTCAAGGCTACCCCTGTGATGTAAATTGGTTTAATTCACATTAGTTAAAAATAGATTTATCCTATGTGGATAACCAGAAAATTGGAATTATCTGGCTCTGCTCGACTTAGGATGGATACGTCCCTGCTTTAAAGAGTCCAGTTAGGTGAGTTTTCTGCTCGTCTGCGCTTGGGCTGGCACAGTACTTGCGTATGCAGAGGAGAGACTCCGTGTGGACGAGAAAGAAAGATGAATCAGTACAGCAATCTTGGCTTGTTGGGCTATGGTGTATTCTATGCAATCAGAACCATGCTCGAGAAATATGAGGTCCACTTACTTGTGTGGCTAATGCTAGGTATCCTATTTAATGAAATCCAGGAGGCGCCACACAGACTATGAAAGTATATTTAAAATACAGAAATACAAATACATTGGTCCCCATGCTGACTCACTGACAGTGATGGAAGCAGACTGAGAAATAATGGAAGGCCCATTTCAGCAAGGCTTTTATGAGGATAACCTAGATCACCAAACTAAAGCTAAACATACAATTAAAGAGATGTTAAACAATAGGTTACTTTTCCACATTTTTATGATCAATACCTTGAGTAGTTGGCACATTGAGAGCGACAATTTTGCTGTTGGCTGGCAATGGAAGTTTGGTAAGCACTTTCCCGGTCATGGTTACCGGAGTGCCAGTGATCTGAAAAGTCTGACCAGCACCTGTGGTAGCTGTCGTCACAACTGGGCTGGAGGCTGAAAGAAAAAACACAATTTCTCAGCGGAATTTCCTGCACATAAGAGCTTCTGAATGTATATTATCCTCTACACCATAGCTGCATACATTAATGTAAAAAATAATGACATTTCTCCCTGGATAAGGCAATAGAAGTTACTTATACTAGTAAGTACAACATGTTTGTGTTCTTGCAAATTGAGTTACACCTGAGGGATTTCCAATTTCAATAAGTGGCACACAAACAGAAAAAAATCTCATCTGATTCCAACCTTTTTAAAGGCTTATCTAAATGTTCTGCATTTCATTTTCTATTTTAGTGGTATATGGATACACATTTATGTCTGTAATTATCACTTGTTTGGCCATTGAGCTAACCGAAAAACTCTAAAATAAAATGGTGAAGCATCTCTTTGACTATCCTCTTCACATGTCCATCAATTATCCTGCTACACAGTGGGATTTCATAATTGCCCTGACCTCACTTATGCACAGACAGGAACAGATATGTGGTTAACGCACAAGTTACTAACTTGTGTAACGATATATCTGTAAGAGACAGTAGTTGGTGACAGATTCCTTACCTTAGAATATCCCCAGGCGTCAGGCTGGATCCGGAAAGTTTTGCGTAGCAGTACCCCTGCGCGTCGGTAGGCGGCGTCGTGCGGCTCCGCGTCCGTCGTCGTGATTGCCGGGATGACGTCGCAGCCAGTACTTAGACGCCGCCCATGCGTGCTGGCGTCAGTTCTGTACACAACTTTCCGCGCCAGAAACGCAGAGCCATGCAAGAAACTGACACTGGTGTCTGAAAACTAGGGCCCTGAAAGGGATGACCTTAACCCTAGAAATCAGTTCGCAGAACGGGGAGGATGGGTGGGGCCGTACGGAATCTGACACTAACTACTGTCTCTTACAGATATATCGTTACACAAGTTAGTAACTTGTGCATCTGAAAGAGACACGTTAGTGACAGATTCCTTACCTTAGAATAGATACCCCAGCAATACCAACCCCGGTGGTGGGTCTGCGAACAAAGATCAGATGAGGAAGTCTCGGAGAACAGAACGGCCAAAGAAGCGATCTCTCCGGACTTGGCTGTCAAGGCAGTAATGCTTGGTAAACGTGTGCAGCGAGGCCCACGTAGCTGCCTGACAAATGTCCTGCAATGGGACACTGTCATAAGGTTTCTGCACATACAGAGCTATGCACAGGATAATAGGACCTCGGAATATAGTGGTGAGCCAACCATAAACCTTAGCACCCAAAACCCCAACCCAACTAGCCTTAGCGTCCCATTAGCACCAATGTACCAATGCTTAGACAACCCAGAACACGGTATCTCTCTCTCAGGACTCGCAGAGGCAAGAACACTCTTTCGTCTCATTCGTACCTGTCCACAACATGCGTATGAAGAGTCACTGTATAGGTTAAAATGTTTATTTCAACTTACGTGCTCTAAGGTACAGTACACGTGTCAGTACTAGTAGCATAATACATAAGAACAATATAATCAGCATAGTTACTACTCCATAGAATACAAACGGGGAAAGCATCTCATAAAGCAGTGGAGATATGTCTAACTAACATTAGCACCCTCCCCGTGCTGGAAGCCAGTTGCACAAGTTACTAACTTGTGTAACGATATATCTGTAAGAGACAGTAGTTAGTGACAGATTCCTTACCTTAGAATATCCCCAGGCGTCAGGCTGGATCCGGAAAGTTTTGCGTAGCAGTACCCTTGCGCGTCGGTAGGCGGCGTCGTGCGGCTCCGCGTCCGTCGTCGGCGTCGTGATCGCCGGGATGACGTCGCGGGCAGTACTTAGGCGCCGCCCCTGCGCGCTGACGTCAGTTCTGTACACGACTTTCCGCGCCAGGAACGCAGAGCCATGCAAGAAGCTGACACAGGTGTCTGAAAAATACTAGGGCCCTGAAAGGGATGTCCTTAACCCTAGAAATCAGTTCGCAGAACGGGGAGGATGGGTGGGGCGGTAGGAATCTGTCACTAACTACTGTCTCTTACAGATATATCGTTACACAAGTTAGTAACTTGTGCATCTGAAAGAGACACGTTAGTGACAGATTCCTTACCTTAGAATAGATACCCCAGCAATACCAACCCCGGTGGTGGGTCTGCGAACAAAGATCAGACAAGGAAGTCCTGGAGGACAGAACGGCCAAAGAAGCCGTCCCTCCGGACCTGACTGTCAAGGCAGTAATGCTTTGTAAACGTGTGCAGCGAGGCCCACGTAGCTGCCTGACAGATAACCGGCAGCGGAACACCGCGGCCCAAGGCCGTGGTAGCAGCCGTTGCCCTGGTGGAATGGGCACGCAGCCCAACAGGAGGCTCCTTCTTGGCCAAAGAATAGCAGGTCTTGATGCACAAGGTAACCCAGCGGGAGATGGTCCTCTTGTGCACCGCCCGACCTTTTTGGCGCCCACGTAGCCAACAAAGAGCTGGTCATCCACCCGGAAGTGTTTTGTGCGGTCAATATAGAAAGAGAGCGCACGTTTTGGGTCCAGACGGTGGAGCCTCTCTTCCTCTCTGGAAGGATGCGGAGGCGGAAAGAAGGTGGGCAAAGTGATGGTCTGCCCAATGTGGAAAGCAGTAACCACCTTTGGCAAGAAGGACGGACGCGTCCGAAGAACAACCTTGTCTGGATGAACAGACAGAAAGGGAGGTTTGCAAGATAGAGCCTGGAGCTCACTCACCCGCCGAGCGGAGGTGATGGCCACCAGAAAGGCTGTCTTCAGAGTCAGAAGACGAAGAGGACAGTTATGCAGAGGCTCAAAGGGAGCGCACATTAAAAAGGTAAGAACCAAGTTCAAGTCCCACTGAGGCATTACAAACGGAACAGGAGGGAAGAGGTGAGTAATGCCTTTTAAGAACCTGTTAACAACAGGGGACTTGAAAAGGGAGGGCTGATCAGGGAGCCTGAGGAAGGCCGAGATAGCACAAAGATAACCCTTGATGGTACCCAGGGCAGAACCCTGTTGGGCCAGAGAGAGAAGGAACAGAAGGACCTCAGAAAGAGGGGCAGAAAGGGGATCCACAGCCTTTGCTGTGCACCATGCCACAAATTTGTTCCACCTGCAGGCGTATACCACCTTAGTGGAGGGACGCCTGGCTGCCAGAATCACATCACAAACTTCGGGAGGCAAGTCGAAAGGAATCAACTGCCGCCGCTCAATCTCCACGCAAGCAGGTGTAGACTGGACAGGTTCGGGTGGAGGACCGTCCCCTGCTGCTGCGACAGAAGATCCTCCCGAAGAGGCAGACGGATCGGGGGATCTATGCTCATATTGAGTAGCTCGGGATACCAAACTCTTCGAGCCCAGTCCGGAGCCACAAGAATGACTTGGGCCCGGTCGTGCCGAATCTTCTTCAACACTCTGGGTAGAAGTGGTATAGGCGGAAAGGCGTACAACAGACCGCAACTCCACTCGCGACGAAAAGCGTCGCCGAGCGAGTGCCGCCTTGGAAATTCCAACGCGCAGAACTGATGACATTGCGCGTTCTCTTCGGTGGCGAATAGATCTAACCAAGGCTCTCCCCACTGTAGAAAGAGTCCTTGCGCCACTTCCGAGTGAAGACGCCATTCGTGATCCATCATGCACCTGCGGCTGAGTTCGTCCGCCCTGGCGTTCAGAGAACCTGCCAGGTGTTGAACCATCAGGAACATGCCCTGATGTTCCAGCCATGTCCAGAGGCGCAGAGCCTCCTGACAAAGGGTCCAAGACCCCACCCCGCCCTGTTTGTTGCAGTACCACATGGCGGTGGTGTTGTCTGTGAACACCTGCACTACCTTCCCTTTGACAGAGGGAAGGAATGCCTTGAGTGCAAGCCGGATCGCCCGGAGCTCCAGAAGGTTGATATGGAGCCGGGACTCCGCCGGAGACCAGAGGCCTCTGATCTCCGCCTCTCCCATGTGACCGCCCCATCCCAGAAGGGACGCGTCCGTCACAACTGTATGCTCTGGCTGGGGAAGGGAGAGGGATCTGCCCATGACCCATTGCCGGTTCGAGAGCCACCACTGCAACTGTTTTGCAGTCCCCTCCGAGATCTGGACGTGATCGGACAGGTTGCCCTGGTGCTGCGCCCACTGGAACTTCAGGTCCCACTGCAGAGCCCGCATATGCCATCTGGCATGATTGACCAGCAGGATGCAGGAGGCCATGAGGCCCAGCAGCCTCAGGGTCATCCGTACCGAAACCCAGGATAAAGGCCGAAAGATCGGAATCATAGCCTGAATATCCCGGACTCGCCGTTCGGGAGGATAGGCCCGAAACTGCGTCGTGTCCAGAACTGCTCCGATGAAAAGGAGCTGTGGAGAAGGAATTAGATGCGACTTCGGCACATTGATGGAGAACCCCAGCGAGTGCAGGAGTTCGGCCGTAGTCTGGAGGTGGGAGACGACTGCCTGGGACGAGCCCGCCTTCAGCAGCCAGTCGTCGAGGTAGGGGAAGACTGAAACCCCTGCCCGGCGCAGATGAGCTGCGACCACCGCCATCACTTTCGTGAACACCCGAGGGGCACTGGTAAGGCCAAAGGGGAGCACGGTGAACTGAAAATGCTCGGGGCCTACCGTGAACCGAAGGTAACGCCGGTGGGCCGGCAGGACGGGGATGTGGAAATAGGCGTCCTGCAAGTCCAACGCTACCAACCAGTCTCCAGGGTCTAGGGCAGTCAAGACCTGAGCTAGGGTGAGCATCTTGAACTTCTCCTTCCGGAGGAAGCGATTGACGTTCCGGAGGTCCAAGATAGGACGCATGTCCTCCTTGTCCTTTTGGGCACCAGAAAGTAGTGGGAGTAGCAACCACGCCCTACTTCTGGGGTCGGAACATGCTCGATGGCCCTCTTGGTCAAGAGGGCCGTGACTTCCTTCTGTAGAAGCACCAAGTGATCCCCTGACATGCGGTGGAATTGAGGTGGCATGGCTGGGGGGTGGTCTCGAAGGGGAGGGAGTAGCCCCTTCGGACAATGTCCAAGACCCACCTGTCCGAGGTGATGGTGCGCCAGTGGGGAAGGTGATGGCGGACCCTGCCCCCTACTGGCGTGCCGTGCACCTGAAAGGAGGGACTAGGAGGGCTTGGAGGCCGCGGACGGGTTGGAGGTGGTGGCCTGACCCGCACGCTGGTTGCCCGATCCGCCACGGCGGAATCCACGTCCTCGGCCACGCGAAGACGCCTGCTGTGCGGGCCAGTGGCTGGGCTGCTGACGTGAAGGGCGCCCCTACCGTGGCCACGATAGGGGCGAAAAGCAGAAGGCAGCGGAGGGCGTGTAGCAGAAAGGCCCAGGGACTTGGCAGTAGCCCGTGAGTCCTTAAAGCGCTCCAACGCATGGTCTGCTTTGGACCCAAAAAGACCGACTCCATCAAAGGGCATGTCCATGAGAGTATTCTGGACATCCCCTGAAAAACCAGTGGTTCTCAGCCAGGCGTGGCGTCGGAGCGCCACCGTCGTTGCAATCGACCTGCCCAGCGAGTCGGCGGTGTCAAGGCCACAACGGATAGTGTATTTGGCCGCATCCCTTCCTTCCGCAATGGCGCGGGAAAGCAGTGCCTGGACCTCCTCAGGGCACTGGGGCAAAACATCCGCCACCGAATCCCACAGGGAGTGGGTATATCGGCCCAAAAGACAAGCGGTGTTAACGGACCGCAAGCCAGCACTGGAGGAAGAAAAACCTTTCTTCCCAAACTGATCCAGGCGTTTGGATTCCCTATCCGGAGGAGGCGGTAGGGAAGGCGGTTTGGGAAGCGGAGGCTTGGACAACCAAGCTCTCAGGAGTGGGGTGGACAGAAAGAAACAGGGGTCGCCCGGAGCAGGGCGATGGCGTCGTGACACGTTCCGATCCACAGGAGCCCCTGTGTTGGGCTTGGACCAGGCGCCCAAAAGAACGTCAGTGAGGGCGTCGTTAAACGGCAGCACAGTCTCCGCAGAGGAGGCTGCCGGCTGAAGCACCTCTGTCAAGATGTTAGGCTTGACCGTCAAAGTAGGGAGCTGGAGACGTAAGGCCCCAGCAGCCCTACGCAACACCGTACCAAAATTGGCCCCCTCCTCCGTAGCCACGGGAGGAGACAGCATGCCAGTGTCAGGGGAAGTATCCAGACCACTGGCCTCCCTAGACTCTCTGTCCAGTCCTCATCATACTGACAGTTGCGCGTCAGAGGGTCATCAGACCCCTCCCAGTCCTCCTGGTCCTCCTCTGGTTCAAAATAAGGAGGAGGAGGGACATTTGGGACCCAAGGTCCCATCGGCGCCGGAGCCGGCGTCGAGCGACGTCGCTCCGGGTCCATGTCCGGAGCCGGAAGGAACTGGGGGACGACGCCGCCCGGAGCCCAGGGCGGCGTCGAGAACGGCACCGGAGACATCGGCGCCGGCGGAGGTGTCGTGAGGTCGACCGGCGTCGATGGGGGTTGTGGAGCCGGGATCGAGGCCGGGGCCGAAGCCGGAGCCGGGATCGAGGCTGGAGGCACGGGCGACGCCGGGGCCGGAGCCGCCGGCGACGCCGGAGCAACCCCATCAGGGCCCGCGGGGCCCAAAGGCGCACCGGAGGGGCCTGAAGGCCCGAAGAGGCGGGCCATGGCCGACAGGAACTCCTGTACCTTGGCCGGATCCGCCCCCGAACCCGGGAAGGGCGGGTATGGCGGGGGCGACTCCACAGGCAAGTCCGGGGCCGCGGGGACGGTGCCGGGAGGGGCCTCAGCCGAGTCGCGAGACCGGCGAGGCGAAGTCCGAGAGCGACGATGCTTCTTGGACTTCTTGTGCTTAGACTTACCGGACGAAGAAGACTTCGACGCCGACGACCGGTGTGCACTCCGCGAGCGACCCCTGGACCTCTCACGCGACCGGGGCCTCCGTGGAGCCGAATGCCGGGCCTCGAGGAGCTTTCGAGACCGCTCTCGCAAAGCTTTCGGGTTGAGGGCCTGGCATTCGGGACAAGACTTGGTGTCGTGGCCTCGGCCGAGGCAGAAGAGACACTCCCAATGCGGGTCGGTGACGGACATCATCCGCGCACAGGCGCCGCATCGCTTGAAGCCGGGCATCCCTACGACACCTTTAATTTGGAAAAAACAGTGAAAAAATCACCAAAAAGTATGGTCAAAAATTGACCAGGGCACTGCTCTTCCCGGATCTGCGCTTGCTGGCGCGGAAAAGAAGAACTGACGTCAGCGCGCAGGGCGGCGCCTAAGTACTGCCCGCGACGTCATCCCGGCGATCACGACGCCGACGACGGACGCGGAGCCGCACGACGCCGCCTACCGACGCGCAAGGGTACTGCTACGCAAAACTTTCCGGATCCAGCCTGACGCCTGGGGATATTCTAAGGTAAGGAATCTGTCACTAACGTGTCTCTTTCAGATTATTATAATAATAATAGAAGACCTTTGGGCTTTGACTAGCGAACCCCCATACCTCAGTCTCTTGATGCAAAACTACATCAGCAAACAATCACAGCTCTTCTCACTGGAAAGGTCGTCTTCAAGTGCTATCTTAAAGCAAGCCAACGCATTATTAAAAGCCCACTAATTTCTCGATGGCAGCTGTACAAGTGTTATGTCTAGGTGCGAGGGACGGGCCAAATCAGCATAAACCAGGGGGTTGTTATTCGACCTTGTAACTGTTGTTCAGACTGAGCCCAAAAGGGAACAGGAGAAAAGGTGAGCAACAGAATATGCAGACTGTTGCAGAATCACTTGGCAATAACAAAGGGCGAAAGAACAACACCCAATAATAACGTGCGCAATAGACATCATGGCATCCAGGCCTGCGGAACATGGTCAGACAGTCCAGGAGGCCATGACCCACAAGACACCCTCCCCTGGACAGTCCATTGGCCGAAACAAAAACGAAGACAGAATTCCAAACACCTGAGCAGAATTGAGGCTGTCTACTGAGAACTAACGGCAAGTCAATCAATCCAAAAATGTGAATGAGCAGAAAAACGCTATACCGTCCAACAGGACATCATTGGAATCGTCAGAAAATGTAGACGCCATCCAGTCCAACAGGTCAAAGCTGCAGGAATGTTCTTCAGAGTATGGAGCATCCAAAAGCAATGCGGGACAGCTTGCGTGATATTCAATGTAACTTTGTTGTAGGAGGTCCTGAGCAGCCGCCCAGATATCCCATTGTGCCAAAATCCCCAGTGCAGCTGCACGCATCATAAAACCAGCAGCGGAACAGTCCCGTTCATGGGCCTCTAAGGGACCCACCAACCGAACAAAATCCGGTACCGACAATGACGAATTGGAGAGGCAATAATCCATGGTCCATGTAAACGGACATCGGATGCAAGACATCACAGGTTGCACGCAAGTGAAATACGCAAAGCGAAAGGAAAGAGTGTAGGACACACTGATAGTTGCCAAGGGCAGAACATCGAAGCCAACCAGGAGTCGCTCACGGAGCAGCTGGAGGCGTTCGGGATCGAGAAGGGCCCAGTGGAGTGCAGCCATTGCGCAGAAAACAGACCAACAGCAAGACACCGGCCGCCAAAGCGAGGATTAATGGAAATCCACCAAAGACGCTAGAAAAAATGGAATGAATGAATGCCGGTATCACACCGAAAACAGTTTGAAAGGTGGACACGAGGCCAGACCCCACAACCTTAAAAAAGTGCACCAGACCCTCGGTGTTTGATGCGTTAAAAATACGATGAATTAACTCCCCAAAATGTTGGGGGAGGTCAGTGTTCAAAAGGGCCTGTATTTCACTGTGGGTGCTCGCCACCTGGAGAATGAATGTCTCCCGGGCGGATGTGAGCATAACCTCCTCATTCAATAATAGGGCCTTTATTCTGCTCAACTTATTGAAATCTGCCTCCATGGTAGGAATGGAAGGCCAAATAGAGCTATCAACGATGTCGTGAGGGGGAGGAAAAAGCACATTCTTGCAGCAGACAACTCTGTGCGAGACTGTAACAATATACGGAATGCCGGCCTGCAGGCCACAACAATTTTCGTTATTTAAAAGCAAATAGCTACCGTTGGTAAGCAAAGTAAAAGTAGGAGAAATAGCAGGAGCAGGAATACCCTTCAGGACACATGCAAGATTCGGAACTGAAACGATACAAGCCCCGTGCAATTTAATATGTTTACAAATAAGCGAATGACCCACAGTTGAATCACAAGACTCCCCGTGAGAAATACTTCCTTGCCATCTCTAAGGCATTTATACATGAAAGGCAAGGACCAAAGTTCATGCAGGAAAGCACCACCCAAAGGCTGGAAACGGCCCACAGGATAATGCTTCAAGCACGAACTAAACTCAAATAGGGAAAAAGGTAAAGCTATAACCCCATGAACTAGCCATACCGCAGAATCTAGTTCTGCTACAGAGAACGGTAAAGGATCCACTTTTTCAATATGTAACAAAGTGTAGGATGCATCTTTCATGGACATGAACTGCTGTTTGTCAGTCAAATTAAAAGGCAAAAAGAGGGCAGTGGTGTTTAACAAATTCCAAGGAACTTTACCCAACTTAAGAGTTTGCAAAGTCCATGCAAACTGCATCACTGAGCGCAACTGATTCTGACCATGATACAACATAGAGACATCATCTTGTACAATATCAACAACAGAGGATACAATATTATCTAATGTGTAAATGCGGGAAGACAGGGTATTTATACTATTGTCAACAACAGCAAGCACCTTTTCCAAATTTGCCTGGTCTATTTCTCTAAGACGGGAAGCAGCTTCCATTTGTGACAGCTTCCAGAGCTCATTATACGCTTCATAAATGAATCTCTTCGGTCGGGGACCACGAGGTCCCAAGATAAAGTCAGATAGGTCAATAGTGCCTGATAGGAGGGATAAATGGTTCTTAACAGAGTCTAAGGACGAATGTTGTAACCATTGTTTACATAATTTACCATCTGAATACGTGGTCACAGTACGAGTTTCAGTAAATCTTGGATCAGGTTTGTCCTGTATGTAACCAGGACTCGTGTCATGAAAACGAAGTTGGCATGCATTAGATGATATGGGCCATGCCAACCAGGGTGACTGTATTAGTGCAGAAACGTTAAATGAATTGTTCTGAAACTGAGCCTGTAACGCCATAAGGGACATATTAAAACGCAAACTATCATTTGGAAGACTCGACAAGGATGGGATGGTTGGCGCATTAAGTTGTTTAACGGTAGCCAACCCCCAACACGTGGTCTGATAAATGGAAGCATTTAAAAATAGAATTTGGGCTGGGATAAGGCAAGCACGGTGCAGGGCCTCAGTGCCCTGCACCTGCCATGGCTTCGAACCCCAAATTGATTTCAAATCCACTGTGTCTTTCCAATATTCATAACCACCCACTGCCAAGGCGCTCAAAAAGGAACCCGAATATAATAATTTAGTATGGGTCAACATTATTTTCTGAGTCAATGGAGTTTTTAATTTAAAATAATATGACCCAGGGTTCGATCGATTAAAATCAGTAAAATAGGTGAATTTATTTCGAAGAGTCTGGGAACTACCTGGTACGGGGTTTGGGCAGTGTTCCCATTGGGTGTAAGTAACAGGGCTGCGTAGTGCACTTGGTTTGTGGAGAAAATGATTTCCCCAATGTTGGTAACAATACAAATCGGCATAATTCGCAGAATTCATATACAAGTCTTCAGCATTAAAAGAGGCCTAATATTTTAAATCAGCAAACAATGCTTCAACCGCATGCACATCCCAATCATCAGAATGAATATTACTTTTTACTACATCACCCATCGAAACTCGAAGGACATTTGGTACATTAATAAGTTCTGTCGGGCCATGTATTTGAAAGTTTACCGCATCCCATACTATGCCATCAGCAACTGGAAACGCTGAAATGTTCACAAATGTGTGGTCACGCTTCATGATGTGTGAAGAGGAATGTGGAGCCAAAGTTCCAGCCACACTGTTCACAGCAGAGCGTTCAGGTAAATAGTGACCATTGATGAGTAGAAAAAACACTGTGACAAAGCCAATGGACATGAACAAAAAAACCAAGAAAAGTACCATCCAAATGTATGTCCAAGGTGGGATTAAAAAATTGTCTCTAAACCACGATACAAAAAGACTAAACTTGGACGGGACTTGTGATGAGTTGGATTCTGAGTCAAAAGAATAACGTGTCGGGCTCAGTGGCGTTGTTGGTTGGTGTGCCACCGACTCTGTGGCGGGATAAGTATATTCGTCCTCGTCTATGCAGGGTGATGCAGGGGGTTCAAATATATTTTCAGGCAAATCAACCATCTCCATGGTAACATCAGTGACTGTTCGTGCAGGCGTACCTCGAACGCTTGTCCGATAAATGGCAGGACAAGAGACCGCTGGTGTGCCTGCACAAACATGGTTCTGGGTTGTCTAAGCATTGGTACATTGGTGCTAATGGGACGCTAAGGCTAGTTGGGTTGGGGTTTTGGGTGCTAAGGTTTATGGTTGGCTCACCACTATATTCCGAGGTCCTATTATCCTGTGCATAGCTCTGTATGTGCAGAAACCTTATGACATGGCGCCCAACGTGGGGCCAAATCAGCATAAACCAGGGGGTTGTTATTCGAACTTGTAACTGTTGTTCAGACTGAGCCCAAAAGGGAACAGGAGAAAAGGTGAGCAACAGAATATGCAGACTGTTGCAGAATCACTTGGCAATAACAAAGGGCGAAAGAACAACACCCAATAATAACGTGCGCAATAGACATCATGGCATCCAGGCCTGCGGAACATGGTCAGACCGTCCAGGAGGCCATGACCCACAAGACAACACCACGTCCCAAAGCCGTGGTGGCGGCTGTCGCCCTGGTGGAATGGGCACGTAGCCCAACAGGGGGCTCCTTCTTAGCCAAAGAATAGCAGGCTTTGATACACAAGACAACCCAGCGGGAGATGGTCCGCTTGTGTACCGCCCTACCTTTTTTGGCGCCCACGTAGCCAACAAAGAGCTGGTCGTCCACCCGGAACTGTTGTGTGCGGTTCAGATAGAAAGAAATCGCACGTTTGGGTCCAGACGGTGGAGCGTCTCTTCCTCTCTAGAAGGAGGCGGAAAGAAGGTGGGCAAAGTGATGGTCTGCCCAATGTGGAAGGCAGTAACCACTTTTGGCAAGAAGGACGGACGCGTCCTAAGAACAACCTTGTCTGGATGGACAGACAGAAAGGGGGGCTTGCAAGAAAGAGCCTGGAGCTGACTCACCCGCCGAGTGGAGGTGATAGCCACCAGAAAGGCTGTCTTCAGAGTGAGAAGACGAAGAGGACAGTTATGGAGAGGCTCAAAGGGAGCGCACATTAAAAAGGTAAGAGCCAAGTTTAAGTCCCACTGAGGCATCACAAATGGAACAGGAGGGAAAAGGTGTGTAATGCCTTTAAGAAACCTGTTAACAGGGGACTTGAAAAGGGAGGGCTGATCAGGAAGCCTGAGGAAGGCCGAGATTGCACAAAGGTAGCCCTTGATGGTACCCAGGGCAGAACCCTGTTGGGACAGAGAAAGAAGGAACAGTAGAACCTCAGAAAGAGGGGCAGAAAGGGATTCACAGCCTTTGCTGTGCACCATGCCACAAACTTGTTCCACCTGCAGGCGTATACCACCTTAGTGGAGGGACGCCTGGCTGCCAGAATCACATCACAAACTTCGGGAGGCAAGTCGAAAGGAATCAACTGCCGCCGCTCAATCTCCACGCAAGGAGGTGGAGACTGGACAGGTTCGGGTGGAGGACCGTCCCCTGCTGCTGCGACAGAAAATCCTCCCGAAGAGGCAGACGGATCGGGGGATCGATGCTCATACCGAGTAGCTCGGGATACCAAACTCATCGAGCCCAGTCCGGAGCCACAAGAATAACTTGGGCCCGGTCGCGGCAAATCTTATTCAACACTCTGGGCAGAAGTGGTATAGGCGGAAAGGCGTACAACAGACCGCAACTCCACTCGCGACAAAACGTGTCGCCGAGCGAGTGCTGCCTTGGAAATTCCAATGCGCAGAACTGCTGACATTGCGCGTTCTCTCCGGTGGCGAATAGATCTAACCAAGGCTCTCCCCACTGTAGAGAGTGTCCTTGCGCCACCTCCGAGTGAAGACGCCATTCGTGATCCATCATGCACCTGCGGCTGAGTTCGCCGCCCTGGCGTTCAGGGAACCTGCCAGGTGTTGAACCATCAGGGATATGCCCTGATGTTCCAGCCATGTCCAGAGACGCAGAGCCTCCTGACATAGGGTCCACGACCCCACCCAGCCTTGTTTGTTGCAGTACCACATGGCGGTGGTGTTGTCTGTGAACACCTGCACCACCTTCCCCTTGACAGAGGGAAGGAATGCCTTCAGTGCAAGTCTGATCGCCCTGAGCTCCAGAAGGTTGATATGGAGCCGGGACTCCGCCGGAGACCAGAGGCCTCTGATCTCCGCCTCTCCCATGTGACCGCCACATCCCAGAAGGGACGCATCCGTCACAACTGTGTGCTCTGGCTGGGGAAGGGAGAGGGATCTGCCCGTGACCCATTGCCGGTTCGAAAGCCACCACTGCAACTGTCGTGCAGTCCCCTCCGAGATCTGGACGTAATCGGACAGGTTCCCCTGATGCTGCGCCCACTGGAACTTCAGGTCCCACTGCAGAGCCCGCATATGCCATCTGGCATGATCGACCAGCAGGATGCAGAAGGCCATGAGGCCCAGCAGCTAGGCCTGGGCAGTAAATTCCGTTCCGCTCGCGGAATTTGCGGAATTTGGGTAATTTCGCGTTCCGCGGAGAACGCGAAATTGCCGAAAATTCCGCAATCCGCGACTTTGCGGAGTTTTTTGCTTGTTCGCGCTTTCAAAATGCGTGTTCGTGAGATATTTCTCCCCGAGCACGCAAACAGCGTTCGCGAACAGGAAAAAAGCATCGCGAGCGGAACAAGCAATTCCGCGTGTTCGCGGAACTTTTGCGTGCTCGCGGAGATTTTTTACCGTTTCGCGGAGCTTTGCGTAGCGCGACTACGCAAATTCCGCCCACCCCTACCAGCAGCCTCAGGGTCATCCGTACCGAAACCCATGATAGAGGCTAAAAGATCGGAATCATAGCCTGAATATCTCGGACTCGCCGTTCGGGAGGAGAGACCCGAACCTGCGTTGTGTCCAGAACTGCTCCAATGAAAAGGAGCTGTGGAGAAGGAATCAGGTGCGACTTCGGCACGTTGGAGAACCCCAGCGAGTGCAGGAGTCCGGCCGTAGTCTGGAGGTGGGAAACGACTGCCTGGGACGAGCCCACCTTCAGCAGCCAGTCGTCGAGGTAGGGGAAGACTGGAACCCCTGCCCGGCGCAGATGAGCTGCGACCACCGCCATCACTTTCGTGAACACCCGAGGGGCGCTGGTAAGGCCAAAGGGAAGCATGGTGAACTGAAAGTGCTCGAGGCCTACCGTGAACCGCAAGTAACGCCGGTGGGCCGGCAGGACGGGGATGTGGAAATATGCGTCCTGCAAGTCCAACGCTACCATCCAGTCTCCAGGGTCGAGAGCAGTCAAGACCTGAGCTAGGGTGAGCATCTTGAACTTCTCCTTCCGGAGGAAGCGATTGACGTTCCGGAGGTCCAAGATAGGACGCATGTCCTCCTTGTCCTTTTTGGGCACCAGAAAGTAGTGGGAATAGCAACCACGCCCTACTTCTGGGTTTGGAACGCGCTCGATGGCCCCCTTGGCCAAGAGGGCCGCAACGTCCGGTCGAAGTACCAAATGGTCCCCCGACATGCGGTGGTGCTGAAGTGGCATGGCTGGGGGGGTAGTCTCGAAGGGGAGGGAGTAGCCCCTTCGGACAATGTCCAAAACCCACCTGTCCGATGTGATGGCGCGCCCTGCCCCCCACTGGCGTGCTGTGGACTTGAAAAGATGGACTAGGAGGGCTTGGAGGCCGCGGACGGGGCGGAGGTGGTGGCCTGACCCGCACGCTGGTTACCCGACCCGCCTCGGCGGGAGCCACGTCCTCGGCCGCTCGAAGGCGCTTGCTGCGCGGACCGGTGGCTGGGCAGTGGACGTGACTGGGCGCCCCTTCCGTGTCCACGAAAGGGGCGAAAAGCAGACTGCTGCGGAGGGCGCGAGGCGGAGAGGCCCAAGGACTTGGCCGTAGCCCGCGAGTCCTTAAAGCGCTCCAGCACGCTGTCTGCCTTATTGCCAAAAAGGTGGATACCATCAAAGGGCATGTCCATAAGGGTGTTTTGGACATCGCCCGAGAAACCAGTGGTCCTCAGCCAGGCGTGACGGCGCAGCGCCACTGTCGTAGCAAGCGATCTGCCTAGCGAGTCAGCGGTATCTAGGCCACATCGGATAGTGAACTTCGCTGCGTCTATCCCGTCCGCAATAGCACGGGAGAGAAGTGCCTGGACCTCCTCAGGACACTTGGGCAGCACTTGCGCCACCGAATCCCACAGAGAGTGGGAGTAACGGCCCAAAAGGCAAGCGGTGTTCACAGACCGCAAGCCAGCACTGGAGGAAGAAAAAATCTTCTTCCCAAATTGTTCCAGTTTTTTAGATTCCCTATCCGGCGGAGCCGTAGGGAAGGCGCTTTGAGAAGTAGAGGCTTGGACAACCAAGCTCTCGGGGTTAGGGTGTTGGGAGAGGAACAGAGGGTCGCCCAGGGCCGGGCGATGGCATCGGGCTATGTTCCTGTCCACAGGAGCCCCTGTGGTGGGCCTGGACCAGGTGCCCAAAAGAACGTCAGAAAGTGCGTCGTTGAACGGCAGCAGTGGCTCCAAAGAGGTAGCCGCCGGCTGAAGCACTTCCGTCAGGAGGTTAGTCCTGACAGTCACTGTAGGGAGCTCGAGGCGCAAGGCCGCGGCCGCCCTACGCAACATCGTTGCATAACTTGCTCCTTCCTCCGTAGCCACGGAAGGAGGAGACAGCATGCCAAGGTCAGGAGAGGTGTCCAGACCACTGGCATCACCCAGTTCCTCAGCCCAGTCCTGATAAGGCTCACATTGAGCTGTGAGAGGGTCTTCCGACCCCTCCCAGTCCTCCTCGTCCTCCAAAACAGGTGAGTATGGAGGAGGGACATGAGGGAAGAAAGGTCCCATTGGCGTCGGAATCAGCGTTGTGTGACGTCGATCCGGCTCGGTGTCCGGTTTCGGGGAGAACCTGGGGACGGCGCCGCCCGGGGCCTCGTACGGCGCCGTGAACGGTACCGGGGAGGTCAGCGCCGGTGGAGGTGTCGTTAGGTCGACCGGGATCCAGGCCTGGATCCGAGGGAGTCCTGCGGCACCGGAGCCGCCGGAGGTGCCGAGGGAGGACTCCCACTGGGGCCCGCGGTGCCCGAAGGCGCACCGGGGTAACCCTTAGGCCCGAAGATGCGAGCCATGGCCGACAGGAAGTCCTGTATCTCGGCCGGAGTCGACGTCGGACCCGGAACAGGCGGGTAGGCCGGCGTCGGCTGCTCGGGTACCCCCGGAGACGCGGGAGCGGTACCAACAGGACCCTCAGCCGAGTCGTGAGACTGGCGAGGGGAGGTCTTAGAGCGACGCTTCTTAGACCTCTTGTGCTTCGCCTTACCTGAAGACGAAGACTTCGACCCCGACGAATGACGACGGCTCCACGACCAGCCCCTCAACCTCTCCCGGGACCTCGAGCGGCGCGGAGCCGAGTGCCGGGCCTCGAGAAGCTTTCGAGACCGCTCTCGCAAAGCCTTCGGGGCGAGGGACCGACACTCGGAGCACGACTTGGGGTCGTGGCCGCGCCCCAGGCAGAAGAGACACTCTCGGTGCGGATCCGTAATCGACATCATGCGATTACAGATTTCGCATGGCTTGAAGCCGGGCATCCCTACTGACACCTTGGAGTCGAAACGACTCGAAAACTTGGACAAAAAAGTCACAAAAAATACTCAGTCAAAAAATGACTGGGGGCACTGCTCAATCCGGATCTGCGCTTACTGGCGCGGAAAAAGAAAGAACTGATGCCAGCGCGCATGGGCGGCATCTAAGTACTGGCCGCGACGTCATCCCGGCGATCACGCCGCCGCCGACGGACGCGGAGCCGCACAACGCCGCCTACCGACGCGCAGGGGTACTGCTACGCAAAACTTTCCGGATCTAGCCTGACGCCTGGGGATATTCTAAGGTAAGGAATCTGTCACTAACGTGTCTCTTTCAGATGTAACATTTAAATGTGAAGGAAAGACGTCAGGTGACACTTCTCTGGTAAAAGAAAGCTCATAAATCGAAAAATATGTTGCAAACCATAAGATGCGTTCTTGATGAGCTGCTGCAGTCTGAAATTTAAACAAGTTATGCAAAGAGGGAAAGAATACACACAATTATAAAGATAGTCCACCACCATGAGTTAACCTTCAGAGAAACCCTATGAGCCAACTTTTGGCCTAATAGCAGTTGTTTTTATTTTTGTAGCTAATAGCACAATTTATGCAAAATGGTAAGCATCTGTATTGACAGTGCTGATTGTCAGACTAGTGACGCTGTTCTTTTTAGTTAAAAATGAAGCACATACATCCTTACGAGAAACATGTTAAGTTTCCAATACATGCCACATCACTCCTTGACCTGCTCAGACTTCAACTAGTGTCACCATGTGGAGAATGCACTACTAAAAACTGATTAAGGTCAAGATTAATATTGTCCTGATTCCCAGTCTTCTTAGTACCCAGAATAAACTCCAATGCCTTTTTTATTTGCTGGAATTAGTAGGATTACCCTTAGAAGTAAAGAATGTTGTATTTTGTCCTCAGGTATGGACATAGCCTCTGAACCAATACCAAGTATAGCCATACATATCATTGGTGTGAATTATCCAGTGGTACTGAATGGTAGTTAAAGGAAAACAATCTTCCACCCACCAGGAATGCATGTTTCAAGATCTTCGAAAGATACCCCTTGTGTTCCCAAAAGGAAATAAGCCTGACTTTGGATATAAGTTTATGTAAAGCACACTTTATGCAAAAATGTCTTTAGTGCTCACCAAAGAATCATTAGCACATATAGTTTACATTCATTACAAAATAAAATATTAAAAGTGAAAGCAGCAAAAAATGTGCTTAGCAATGCCGTTACTGTACCAGTTAAACCATCTAAACTGGGGAAAGGATTAAAAGCCAAATAATGAATAAAAATTAGTTGCTTGTGTTCTTTGCCATAGGCTACCAAGCAGAAAGCAGTTGAAAAAAATAAAGCAGAAAAGAGATACCATTAAAAAGAAACAACATTTAAAAAAGACAAATCCTAGATTTTAGTCAAGACTGGGCAGAAGGAATTAACAAATAGAATTTGGAAAACCAAGAAAGTTCTTGTAAGATTATTGTTCTCAGTGCCTCTAGTAAATTTAGAGCCACACGTACTGAAGATACAATCAATCACTCATTAGATTTTATTCATCTTTGTTATCTAGTCAGAGATCACAACTATCCTTAGATCAATTTATACTTTTATGCAACTCAAAATCGTATTCCTTAATCTATTTCAAGGTTTATTCAAATTAACTTTGGGTTATGTTTTATTTTATTGAGCTCTCATTAGGACCAGGACACTTCTTTTGTCACGTAGGGCACAACACTATAGAGTAGCTTAATTCCATTCAATTACTTGGAAACTGATTTCAAGCCATTCTTGTTAAAGCATTACAATTTGCAATTAGAAACAATGATGGCGATAAACATGCATCAGTCATCAAATTCTGTCCATCGACTGACAAATTGTGTAATATGCACTTATTTGTCTGAGCAGCAATCAAGAGTTCAGGTAAGATTTGTGCTCTGATTCTACCATTTTAAGTGCTGCTAACCAACCCAGACAATGGAAAAGGCGAAGGGCCCTTGCCCTTATTTATGGCTATGGACATCACAGCAACGTGAGCTAGTAAGTTCGCCCTGACCACAATTATATACTTGTTTTCTTTAAAAATATTTTTCAAATAATAATAACCCTGCTCCCCCACAAGCAGACATTTCCCATTATTTACATCAAAATAAGTTAGTCAGCAAACAGTACATAATCCTATAAAGTACCTCAGATTCGACAGGGCAAGTCAAAAAGACATCTAATGATCATAAATATACCAATTCAAACACAAAATTCACCCCCTAGTTGAACATCATTACTATATAAAAAAAAAGTCTTCACCAATTACTCCCCAGGAGTGCCCAACAATTTCCAGTCACATAAGGGGGTCCAAATAAAAAAATAAAAATTCGGGCATTTTTGCCTTTCCGAACATATATAGCTTTTTCCAAATGAAAAATCGATAATAATCGTGCTAGCTATTGTTGAAATAAAAGAGGGGTAGGATCAAGCCAGGTTGTTGTCAAACATAACCTAAATACAGCCATAGCAACAAACATAAAAGGTCGAGCGTTTACTGGCACTATGTCATCATGGACCCCTAAAAGCATTAGCTGGGGAGATAAGACTGTATGCACACCTAATTTATTGGCTAAAAAATTGATAATTTCAACTTTAAGGGAGTCTAGCTCTGGGCATCTGGCCGGCATATGCACTATATCCACACCATATTCCCGGGATCGTTGGCACCTTGTTCCTGTTGTCCCACCCCATTTAGCTATTTTCCCTTGAGTTATATACAAGATGAAACAGGTTTTAAAATGTTGAGCCTGAAGATTAGCCGAGATTAAATAAGATTGGGCGTCTTCTAAAGAGATAGCTAGATCAATAGTTTGTATATTTATCTTATCTTCCCATCCCTTCGCATGTTTAGCCAATCATCTTGCATCATGCTATTCAAAACTCTATAAAAGGTTCCAATTGGGGTACCACCGTCCATAATCAGCTCAACAATATCTACCTTACCAAACCCCGCCAATCCACCTCCTTTCTTCTTCAAAAAATCTCCGATCTGTAGATATTAAAAAAAATCCTTGTGATCAAGCTTAAACATCTGTTGTATAGCTTCAAAAGTCTTTAACGAGTTTACCGTAAAAAAAAAATCCCCCAGACTGTGTGGCCCACGAACTAACCACTTACTGACACCTGCATCCCAGAAGATCTTCGGCAGAAGATGGTTGCTGTGTATTGGTGTATAAAAATTATATCTACCAATGCCTACTCTTTTCCGAAGTTTTGTCCAAATACGAAAAGCCACCTCTAGAACTTTAAACCGGACTTTCTTGTAGTATCCATACTCAATTTGTCGAAATAAACACCCCACAGCTTTTTTTGCCCAATAATAACTCATATCGATGGAGTCAAGCTACACCTACCAGTTCTTATCTTTTTTTCTTGCAAAAGAACAGTCAAATGTTGCAAAATTGCAGCCCAATAATATAATTTAAGATTTGGAACTGTTAAACTACCTCGTTCTTTCGGCAAGGTCATAAATTTGAATGCCCTCCTAGGTTTAATATATGCCCAAAGAAAACATGTTAGCATTCCATCAAGTATTTTTAACCACTTATTTTCCACTTCCAGTGGGACGGCCCGAAAGAAGTACAGAATTTTGGGTCAAAACATCCTTTTAATAACATTGCTTCGCCCTATCAATGAGAGTCTCAGGTTGTTCCAGCTCCCAAAAACCAGCTTGGTCTTGTAAATCAGGGGGCCAAATTAGTTTCTAAGATCTTTCCAACCTCTACCTTGATAGTAACGCCTAAATATACTGCATGTTCTACAACACGTCTATCAGGGAATATCGTCTCTTTATTAATTACAACTTCTGCCTTTCCCTGATTTAACAGATAACCAGAAAAATCTCCAAATCTCTTGGCTTCCTTTTCAATTTCTATAAGGGTACTACTAGGATCAAGGGTGACAATGGCCAGATCATCAGCACAAGCCAGAATCTTTGTCTCCCCCCTAAAGAACTAATTGGTAAAATTGCCAAATTGCATTGAATTTGCCTAATCAAGGGATCTATATATAAAGCAAACAGGAGGGGGGAGCAAGACCATCCCTGCCTAGTACCACATTCTATATTCACTATGTCAGACAGACTCTAATCAAAGAGATCCTAGGTCTAGGATTATGGTAAAGAGCTTTCATAGAGCTGATAAACCCTGGACCGATTCCCTTAATTGCCATAACCTCCCATAGATACGGCCATGAGATCCTGCCAAAAGCTTTCTCCGCATCCAGAAGTATTAATGACATAGGATCTCGAGTTGTTCTGGTCACATCAAAGAGATTAATGACCCGGCTAATATGGTCAGAGGTCCCACTCCCTTGGACAAAACCGTGCTGGACTGGGGAAACAAGCCTGCTAATAACAGCCGAAAATCGTGCTGCCAGAATTTTGGCATAAATCTTAGAATCACTGTTTATAAGAGTGAATGGCCGATACAAACCTAATTCATTGGGAGGCTTCATTTTCTGTGGAAACACAATTATGTTAGCCAAACCCCAGCTCTCGGGGGGGCGGGTGGGGGCTTCCCTTTGTGACCCTGCTGGAATAGGTCACCAAATAGCTTTTAAGTATGGGAGAAAAGGTTTTCTAAAACTCCCCAGGGGTAAAGTCTGTGCCTCTGGCTTTCCCTGACTATATATTGGTGATAAACAACCAAACAGAGTCCACCCGTACTCATAAATAGCTATCTTTCCAGTGAACTTTATAGTATTCAAAGAAAACGATATGTTTTCTTAAAATAAACCTCACCCACCAAAATGTCCCTTGGTGGCAAGCTTCATCATTGGGTTCTTCCCGCCACGGAATGGGGCGTGCTGCGAGCGTCGGAGACGTGGGAGCACTTTGTAGGGTGTGGACTATAAAGTGATTAGCGATAAGAGTGGGAGGGTCAGACTTGTGGGTTTAAAAAATACCTGGCTACATGGAAACTAAGTTTTATTAAATCCTGTAGCTGGTATTATTAAAAAGGGGGAAGCGGAGTAACACACTGTGATGGGTGTGTGTCTCGTGGTGTACATGTTTCAAGCCTATCCCCTAAGGCTTTTCATCAGGACCAGACTGAATGATCCCAAGTTTCACTCCTAGACCAATACCTCATTGGCCTTCTTAATTACTATTAAGGTGAGAATTTTTCATGCACATACAATACCTAGTCGGTATATTTCTTGCGTATGATCTGGAAAGATAGGACATTATGTTATTGTTAACTAGTCAATAAAGTTATATGATTTAAAACACATCACCAACTGTGGAAAAAGAGTTATATATTTTTCTAGTGCACGACTAATCCTTGCATTGACCTTGGTAGTGTTGTGCTGCCCTTAGAAAAACAGACAAGTCAATATAATACATATAACCTAAATTTTTAGGTCGAGCCTAGCGCAGCACGCATGCGCTGCCCTTTGGAAGGCTTCTTGTGAGCACTCTGAACTTCTCGTGTGGGTCTGACTCCTCCCACACATAGGATTGGCCTTTGCGTGGGTCTTTCAATAATGAAAGCACGCAAATGGCCAAAGGCGGGTGCATGTCCCACCTTTTTTAATGTTCACTCCCACGGCGTTTTGCTCTCGGGAGCGAGCAGCGGCGCGCATGGTGGCAGCTGCATTCCTCATCCTGGGTCAGGTTACTAATTAAACATAGCGCGGTCGCTTTCACTTTAGCGTCCGCGCTTGTTATTCCAGCTGTCTTCGTTGTGCAGGTCCCTGCCCCCTCAACCATGTTTCGTGTTCCCCTCTCTTGTTCTCTACGGAGCCACTTTCAATTGAAATGTAAGGTGTGACAGAGGTGAGCGACGCGCTTTAACCCTTGCCATGACCTCAAGCCTTTATTTATAAACGTCACCGCTTTCACTTTAAGCGCGCCTTTAATTGTTTATGAACGGCATTTCTTTCCTCCACAACCCACTACCCGTATTTAAAATTCTTTATTTCAGACTGGCAAACCAATTTATTGCCTTTCTGAACGCGCTCAGCCGACAGCCGTTTCTTCTGCCGTCCCCCAATGATCAACCGCCCGCTGTTCACTGTTGATCCGACTTGCTCTCCTATCCCACCTTCTCATCTCCTCACCCCTCCTCCATCCTCAACCACTTCCCTTGCCGCTGTCTCCTTTAGTGCTGCTCGTTTGTCACAGCAGCCAATCTCTGTGAGGCTGCTAACCTTTTAAAAAACATAAGGCTTATTAACCATTTAAATAAAGTTTACCATTTCAACCATACTTTCGGTTCATTATCTTCATCCGGTTTCACAAACCTCTTGCACCCGCCCCGTAGCCAATATGGTGGGGTTGGGACTTGTAGGGGCGTGTCGAAGTAGCCCTCCCCCTCATGGCACAATGCAGCATTAGACAGCTGAGCTCAGAGGGGGGGGGGCAGTGCCTTACCGCATTACAGCTCAATCCTGGGGCACTCTGAGCAGGTGGCATGCAAGGGGAGGGGGATCCGGTCCTCGATGGTAGCCACCCCGTTAGGGGCTGCTTTGATATCCATAGAGTAGCAGGTTCAGGGAAAGACCGGTGCAGCCCGCCTCCCGTGCAGCTCTCCCTCCTCGGTGTGCAGCTCGCTGCAACTCTCCCTCCTGCTCCGGCTCCCCTCGCAGCGCTGGAGCACTGATATCCTGGCTGTGCGGCACTGGGGCCCCGGGTCCTCACTGCAGCTCCTCCCGACCCCGCAGCACTAATGGCTCCTGGTCGTGCAGCAGTTTCTGCTTCTGTCACAGCGCCTGCCCCGGAGTGTTGCTGGCTCTGCAGCACTTGAGCTCCTGCAGCACGTGCTGCTCGGTGGCTTCTGGCCCAGTCACCCTGGAGTTCCTGGAGTGCAGACTGCTCCGGGCTCAGCCACAAAAGACACTCAGGGATCAGCAGCACTTATTGCCCCTGCAGAACTGGGCCTCCTGGTCTTTCAGCAGCGCCAATGCAAATAAGCCCCGTCACTTGCACACAAGCGGCTAGACCTATTGGCTTTGCCAATGCTCGTTAATAATACCAGCTACAGGATTTAATAAAACTTAGTTTCCACGTAGCCAGGTATTTTTTAAACCCAGAAGTCTGACCCTCCCACTCTTATCACTAATCACTTTATAGTCCACACCCTACAAAGTGCTCCCACGTCTCCATCGGCCGCAGCACGCCCCGTCCCGCAGCGGGGTGGGAAGAACCCGATGAAGCATGCCACCAAGGGACATTTTGGTGGGTGAGGGTTATTTTAAGAAAACATATCGTTTTCCTTGAATACTATAAAGTTCACTGGAAAGATAGCTATTTTTTAGTACGGATGGACTCGGTTTGGTTGTTTATGTAAAAAAGGAGGTTGAGTCCACAATAAACCTCACCTCTCTCCCCCCCTATTGTTTGATTCTTTATATTGGTGATAGCCAGTACCACGTCTTCTTCTGAGATAGGCTGTTCTAACATCTGCCTATCATCTGCCTCTAAGGTATCTTCAAGAACTGAGGTGAGGTAGTCCCCCGTAGTGTTAGTACTTTCACGTGCATCTTTAGAGTATAGTTGTTGGAAAAAACATTGTAAGATTGACGGTATTCCAGCAGGGTCTGATTTAACACCCAGCACTGGGTCTCATATTTCCTTTATATGACCACCAATAATAGTCTGTCTAGTTCTTATAGCCAAGAGTTGACCCACCTTCTCATTATATTCATAACACATTTCACGTCACACTATGAATTTATCAGCCGCTTTTTTAGCAGAAATATCACAGATTGCCGCTTTGGCTACTGCAGAGCAGTCTCAATGCCTTGCCCTGTAGAAACCAAGTCAGCCAGCTTCGATTCTGCTTTAGCTAAGCTTGCATATAAGTTCATCATCTGTGATCTCTCTTTTTTCTGTCGCTGTACACTGTTTCTCAGGGATTCGCCACAAAGACTAGCCTTTAATGTATCCCATATAGCACCAGCTGAAGCACTACCTTGATTATCCATCATAAATTGCGATATCCACCCCTGGATATGTCTCACATATTCTGGATCTAGTAGTAGAGCCCTCTCAAATGACCAGGTCCGGTCCCCCTTTGATAACTGAGCCATTTCAACCTCGAGTATTAATGGATTATGGTCTGACATGACCCTAGGAAATTTAAAGATTCTAGAATTTGAGACAAGCTCTTCTGATATAAAAAAATAATCCAGTCTGGCATGCTCCCTATGGGGGGCAGAAAAAAAGGTAAAACCCACATCCTCTCATCTTTTCCACCCAGACATCAGCCAGCCCATGCCCTGCCCTCAAATGAGCAAGTGCCCCATACACTTTTGGTTTTCTACCTTAATATGATTTAGCATCTTGTTTAAATGAATTATTGGCTAAATTAATGTTAAAGTCCCCGCAAACTATAAGAGGCAGAGGCCATTGTACCAACTCATTATTCAACCAATTAAGGATTGTTGGATCGTCCAGTACTGGGCCATATATACAACAAAGTGTAAAAGAACCCGACAGTAAGCAACACTCAGTGATGGCCCATGGCCCAAATTTGACTTTGAGACCTCGGAAAATTAAAAGCCCCCTTTCTTGATAAGATAACACCCCCCTCCCCAACCCCCAGTGCACGTGCCTTGGGTAGTACAGCACACTATTTGAAAGCCTAGACCTCCAAGCACATTTCGACATGAATTCTCTATATGCGTTTCTAGAAGACATAATATATCCGCCTTTAAAACCCATAATTCAAAGGCCACCCTTTGCCTTTTCAGACGATCATTAAGCCCGCATAGATTTACTGATGCTATACGCAGTCTATTCATTTAGAAGAAAGAAGAAAAACAACCAGGCAAAGCAACATGTACATACCCAATTGCAGCATTTAAACATATCTTCCCCGTCATCTTCAGATGCTTCTTCAAAATTCATAGCATTGTCTGCTTGTACACTCCCCCTTCTACCATCCCCCCCTAGCCACTCACCACCCTGTTGTAGACCATCCCACCCCTAACCCCCTCTCTCCCACCCCAACCCTACATCAAGCAACGGGTTACTGCTGACCCTGGAGATGACTCCTACAAAGGTGCCACTCCCACCCCCCCAAGCGACTCCGGTGACTCAGCCAGAACACCCCCCAATATAACCCATGACCTGAAGAGAATGCCAGACAGCTACAAGACCACAACAGAGCCCCATCTTAAAAAAAAAAAGGAAGAAGGAAAGGGAACTCTGGCAACCCTCCCAGCGTTGCCTCACATTTTACCCCTTGAGGCCATCACGACTAGCATCCAGAAATGCTCTTGCCTTTATTTCTGAGGTGAAAGATCGAGTTCTGCCATTAAAAGTAACCTTTAGTCTAGTGGGATCAAGCAAAAAGACCCGACAGCCAGCTCCCTGGAGTGGAGAAAACAGCTGTCGTAACCGCCATCTCCTCTCAACTGTGGCATGGCAGAAATCAGGCCGTACAAAAAAGGAATGGCCGCCATAAGATCGTTTGGCATCTGGCCTGGCTTTTTCAAATATAGCTTGTCGCAATAAAAAATTGCCAAAGAAGACCAAAATCGCCCTTGGTTTATCCGCCTGTCCAGTATGCTGAGCTTTCCGCAACATTAAAGTAAATCTATGTGCCAGCTGCACCTCCGCCTCCCAGTTCCAATTGGGGAGGTCTGGAAAATAACCCTTAAGCAAATTAACAATGAAGGCCCTAGTATAATTTCCATCTGCATTTTCAGCATACCCAGAAAACGCACACTGTTTCGCCTCTGGCGATTTTCAAAATCCTCGAGCTTCCATTGTATGTCCACCAGCTAAACGTCATGTTCACCAATATGTGCTTGTAGCGTGCTTCTATTGCAGATACTCTCTCAGCAATGTCTGTGCAAATCTTTTTAACTTTGCGTATTGCACCCTGGAGTTTTTTAGTGGCTAAATGGGCCCTGCGTTTTTCTGCTCTAGCTTCCCCCTGAACTTGTTTTAACGTGCCATAGATAAGTTCCAGAGTGGGGGGATCCGCAGGGACTGCAGTAGTCTGATCTAGAGGTAAGCCTGTGGTCTCATCATACACCTGCTGAGTTGCGCAGTAGTCCCAAATCAATTGCTGAGGAACGGCGGAAGACATTATTGCATCCGGCTGCATTAGACCCCTTGTTGATAAGGCTGCTTCTTATTTTCCGCTTCTTCAGAGTCACTGGACGCTTTTGTGTTCTGGGATGGTTACCCCCACCTCTGGTCTGTGCTACTTTCAGAGACCCAAGAGCATGATCCTTCCTCTGAGAGATCTTCACTTAGCCCCGAGATTTCCGACTTGTCAGTCAGGGAAAAAAATGTATCCCCTTGATCAGGGGAGGCAGTATGCCTAATGTCAGGGCACGACACAATTTGGGGGGGTTAGGAGGTCTAGAGTCGCCACAATCCCCACCTGCTGGTTTTGTTCCCATATACCCAGGTTAGTCGGGGGTTCAAGGAGGATAAACGCTGCCTCCCTATTTGTCTCCCCTTCACCCTCCAGATTGAAAGTCCCCTCACCTGGGGTAACCAAGCGAAAGCGAGGACCCCCCTAGGGTACTCACAGTCTCGTTAATACTGGTGCTGATATGAACAGATTGCTTTCCCTGGGCTCCTGTGGTCTCCATAACCCTCCCGTTATGTCATACAGCCGAAGAGGTGAAGATCGCTGGGATCACAGCTTGTTTCAGTTCAGCCTGAGCTGATTGGCTGGATGTAACCCGGAGGTCCTTCTGTGGTCTTAGTTTCTCAGCCGGAGCACAGAGTTTCAATTTCGGCTTAGCCTCCATGTCAGTTTCTTCCATTGTTTTTTTTCCCCCCTCCGGTGGTTCACTGAGTTGAAGCCGCTGCCGATGTCGGAGGTATATCTCTCCGCTCTTTTTCCTTCTCCTTTATGGTTTTATTGATCAGTGGGGGCATATTTTGACCCATGCGGCAACACCACTTTGACACAGCAGTGCTAGTTAGCCGTGTCAGTGCTACCGCAATGATCGGCCGATATCTTGCTGATCGTATGATGGGAGCCAGCAGAAGATAAAGACGGCTGAAAGGAGCCGCCCGCATACCGTGATGCCCCCAGGTATTTTCTCTGCTGTTTTTTATCTTCAGAGAGTCATCTCGTAGGACTGAGATCACCGAAGCCGCCAAAAGTGGCTAATGAGGCGTTCTAAGCAGACGCCATCTTGCCTCTGGTGGTATATACTCAACGTCAAAAGACTGAGACGTATGGTTTAAAATGAGGTCTAGACCAAGCGACAATGTGGTTTCCATCATAGACAAAACATGTCACTGGAGCAGATGTAGCAAATTTGATAATAGACCAGCAGTATGCCATGTAGGTGAGATCAAGTTCAAAACCTTCTGTAGCTTAAACAGAAATATACTGCCTGGTAGTATGTAGGTCCTCTTAATCGGCATCCAAGTCTAGACAGCCTAATGCTTTGCCTACAATGTGCTTCAAGGGTGGGGTATGGTGTGAAGAGTATTTTCCTACATCCTTAAACGGCAGATATCGGAGAAGGTACTGATGTATGCATCTAAGTATAACCCTTCACTTGAGTTGTCAAGAAGAAATTGTGTCAAACAAAAATCCTAACCCTGGCTTTTCAAACACTACTAAAGAAATTGGCCTGTCCAGACGAAATTGCCTTAACAAAGGTAGCCTGCTGTAAACTTATGCCAACGCTGGTGTTTGCGGCGATTGCCTTTAAATAAAAACTAGCTTCCTGGCTGGATAATGCAAAATACAACTGTTAAAGACAACTGTTTTATTTACCAGACTGCACCAGTTTATCACAAATAGAATGATAATTTAATCTAAAGAGGCAACAACTAATATTGAATGCAAGGGTCCTATCATATTGTGCCAAACTAAAAGGGGCCCTCAACGGATCCCTGAAATATTACCAGTGGCAGACGATCACACAGGAGAAATCATCATGGAACCAGTATTTTCATACACCATTAGCTAATTTAGAGAGCCCTCTCCCCCACAAACAATTATCAAGAATCCTCTTGAAACAAGCAAAAATGATTGCAGAAGAACTGGACATTTAGGACCTTGAAGAAAAAAATGACTGGTAAACTGGCAGTCCCGCTGTACGACTCCACAATTATACCAATCTATTTCAAACAAAATGTATGACATAATGCACACCCTTTTTTGACAATTTTAACTATTTTTCATTCTCTTTCGCAAACACTGTCAGGCGTGCAACCCCTGGTGCGTGCTCTGCCCAAACCACGCTGTTTAATTGTGAATATCAAACTGATTACCTGACCCAAAAATGGGCTGTGCACCTTGGGACTGTTACGCCTAATCAGGCGATCAGTTTGATATTCACAATCTATTTAAAACAACCATTGGCCATGGACCAGAAGCAGCAACTGATCTGATTAGGAATTGGGATGATCCCCCTGAAAGCCTAATTGCATGGGAGACTGAGCTGCAACACGGATAGCATCTGCAGACTAAGTGGCTCATCTCCTGAATCATTGAGCTATATAGGTCCATATGTACTAAATTCTGATTTTGCGATTCCCAAATAGCGAATCCGTAGCAATCGCTATTTGGGAATCGCAAAAAAAAAAAAAAAAATGTATATAATTAGTGATTTCCTAATAGCGATGCCTATGGATTTGCAATCGCATCTAGTAAATCGCAAATTAGGGAATCGCTAAATTGCAATTTCCTAATAGGAAATCGCACAACTTACACATATGGACCCAAGTCATTTTAGGTTTCAGCAATCTGGTTCAAGTACCATGGGCAGAATGATGCATGCAGTTAATAAATTCTATTATGGTAGTAAATGTTTTAATGCTATAAAGTCCGTACTTCACTGCATTCAGTTACATGTTTTATTAAGAAAGAATGAATGTAGAAGGCCATTTCTTACTATATTGCTTGAACGACTGTTCAAAATCCTCAGGAATGTAGGCGGTTGTATCACCGATGCCATTGGAACAGTTCCCTGGAAGGAACCAGTTGCACAAAAATCCAGCAGTAATGAAAATACTTTACCACTGGATGCATAGCTGTGTAGATGTTGGTACATGACTCCAGGTTAGGTTGAGCGTGCTGCAGTATTTCCACAACTGCAGTTTATACAGAGTTATGCTGGCAATTTTGGCAAAACATGTTCCAGTGCAGATGAATCTAGCAAGGAATAACCGCACGATGCTCATAAGCAAACGAAAGGAGACCTTAAGAACCTCAGCCATGCCCTATCCTCACGGGCTACCACATGTCACTATGGTCCACTATTGCTAAGACTTCCATGCCTCACTCCTGTTCCCAAGCCTGAAAGGAAATCGTTTGAATGCCTGGCATCATTTCTTCTTTATTACACAAAGTTCTGCTATGCTTAGCAACAGCTCTAAACCATGGGCATTTAACTTCAGAGGCAGAAACTGAGGCAGTTAACAGCCTTTTTTTGTGAGACAGATACCTTGATGCAGTAAAAATACAGGTATATCTAACTCAGACTTTTGAATCCAAGCAGGACTACAGCCTACTATCATTCACAGACCAAAGCTGATTGTCTGCAATCTCCACTACTCAGTCTGACTGTAGATGATATTGTCTCCATATGCCCCATCAAAAAGTGCAAACAAGCATTGCCAATGCCAATAGGTCTGGCTTTTGGAATAACGTTGTATGGCAAAGTAAAGCATTACTAATAAAAAACTTGGGAACAAGTATGTATTATAGTGGAAGCAAAGAATTGTAGAATAACATTGGTGTAGGTTAAAAGGTCAGGTGACAGGTGCCGTAGGCGCGTCAAAGGCAACCCCATCTGCGCCTGGACCGCACCCAGCGGCAGGAAACCTGCCCGTCCGCCCACCCACCCATAGGTACTCCGCCACTGAACTCTAAGCCTTGGACTCCGGACGCTCAAACAACTGCTGCCTCGCTCAGCAGCAGGGCCGTTCACCTGCCACTGCTGTCTTCACCTGCAACTCAGGACCTCCTGCCTTCACAGATACCTGCACCACTGCCACTTTGTCGACAGCAACCCTCCCCCGGAACCTGTCTGATGCCTCCTGCTCAATGCCCGATCTCTCTGCAAACACGCCACCGAAGTCTGGGACAACATCACCACCCTAGCCCCTGACGCAATTGTTATCACAGAAACGTGGCTCAACACCTCCTCCGCCGCCCCTACATCGCCCGATGGCTACAAGATGGCACACAAACTGCACCAACAAACATGGCGGAGGCTTCGCCCTCACCCACAAAGAAACAACCTGATGTACCACCACTGAGGACGATACCACACGGACCATGGGCCACCCCAATTTTCAAATCCACATAGATGACAGAACGACCATCAGAGGCACCCTTGCCTACAGAACTCCAGGATCACGCACCAGTTTCTGCAACATCATCACCCACTTCATCGCCCCACTAGCAGTCAAGTCCAAACACTACTTCTTCCACTGACACCTCAACTTACACCTGAAGGAACCCACGAACACTAACTCCACCAACCACCTGGAACGCATGAGCAACATCGGCCTGACCCAGCTGGTCACCGACCCCACACACAGAGCAGGACAAACACAGGACCTGATTTTCATGATCAGCGACAGAGTCAAATACAGCCATGCCACAGAACTCACCTGGACCGACCATTACATCGTTCACTTCACCATCACAGGATCACTATGAACTGCCACCAGACCCCCACCCACCACCCCAACACCCCTTTCCGCAGCTTGAACAAAGTAACAGACCCAATGGATGGACTCCCACAACACCACCCAGTCATACCGCGCAACCAACTGGAACAAGCAGTCCAGAACTTCATCACCTGGATCACTGCCGCCGCCGACCAAGTCGCCCCCATCAAACAAGCCAGGACCCGCAGAGCCACCAAACAAGCCAGCTGGTACACACCAGAACACAGGACAATGAAACACAGTTGCAAACAACTGGAGAGACCATGGTGCACCAGCGGAGACACCACAGATCGAGCCACTTTCAAGTCCGCCCTAAAGAAATACCACAAGCAACTCAAAGAGGCAAAAAAAAAAAAGACGCCCTGACAAAGAACATTGAAGCAAGCACCAAACACACCAAGGAACTCTTCAGCAATGTTAGATTGGATGCAGGATACTGCTTTGCTACCTGAATGGTGTATTTTTAAGTGGATAATGTGGTATGACAGAACCACGCATGCCATTACCACGACTATGCCTTTTCTATGCATGCCTGTACAATGAAAATGTGAGTTTTTTAAAAGGATAATGTTCCTTATCCAGTAAGTATCTGTTCTTCGCATGTAGAGCTGTAGATTCACATGCTTTGCATACTCCTGCCATCTAGTGTTGGGTCCGGATGTTTGCAAGTTGTTTTTCTTCGAAGAAGTCTTTCCTAGTCACGAGGTAAGGTGACTCCTCCTTTCGGTGATAGTGCGCATGGGCATCGACTCCATTGTTAGATTGTTTTCTCGCAAGAGGGTGAGAATGGAGTAAGTAAGTGTAGCATATAGGTGTCCATGCATATAAATGTATAATGAAGAACTGCAACAACTGCAGGTACCCGGGGAGGCGGGTGGGCGCATGTGAATCTACAGCTCACACATGCCAAGAACAGATGCTTACTGGGTAAGTAACATTATCCGTTCGAGGTATGTGTGCTGTAGATACACATGCTTTGCATAGACTAAAAAGCAGTATACTCCCAAAGCGGTGGCTAACCTGTAGATGTTACAGTTGTTTGGAACAGTGTTTTAAGTACTGCTTGGCCTACATTAGCCTGTTGACGTGCTAACACATCTACACAATAGTGTTTGGTAAATGTGTGTGGTGTAGACCATGTAGCTGCCTTGCATATATCAGCTAGCGGAATGTTACCTAAAAAGGCCACAGAAGCCCCTATTTTGCGAGTGGAATGAGCTCTAGGGGGTACGGTTAAAGCTCTTTTAGCTTTAGCATAGCATGTTTGAATGCATTTAACAATTGATCTAGCAATACCAGATTTAGAGATAGGATTGCCTTTGTGAGGTGGAGCAAATGCAACAAACATTTGTTTTGCAAAAGTCTTTTGTCCTATCTATGTAGTACAGTAAAGCTCTTTTAACATCAAGCGTGTGAAGAGCGCGTTCTTCTACAGAATCAGGTTGAGGAAAGAAAACCGGTAACTCAAACGATTGGTTTATATGAAAAGCAGAAACTACTTTGGGAAGGAATTTAGGGTTGGTGCGGATAACTATCCTGTCTTTGTGTAGCTCAAAGAAAGGTTCTTCTAAAGTTAATGCCTGTAGCTCACCAACTCTCCTCAATGAAGTGACGGCAATGAGGAAAGCAACTTTCCATGAGAGGAATTGCAAAGGGCACTTGTGCAATGGTTTAAAAGGTGGACCCAAGAGCCTTGTGAGAACAATGTTGAGATTCCACACTGGGGCAGGAGTAATCCTTGGTGGTATAACTCTTTTTAAGCCTTCCATGAAAGCTTTGATTACTAGAACTCTGAATAGTGACAGATGTTGCCTATTTTGTAAGTACGTAGTTACTGCTGCAAGGTGCAAACGAATAGACGTACAAGCCAGTCCTGTTCGCTGTAAATGTAACAGGTAATGTTTTGTATGGAAGCATCTAAAGGATTGATTTTTATGTTGTCGCAGTATACAACAAATCTTTTCCATTTTGCCGCATAGCAAGCTCTGGTGGTAGGCCTTCTTTTAGAATATTCATACAGTCTGGTGGTAAATTTAAATAACCAAACTATGACTTAAGGAGCCAGATCGCTAAATTCAGTTCTTTGGGATTTGGATGTCTGACTTCTCCATGGTTCTATGTGAGGAGACTGGAGGTAAGATGCAGTTTTTGATGTGGAACTATTGACAGCTCCAACAGGGTGGTGTACCATGGTTGACGGGCCCATGTGGGAGCTACTAGAATCAGTGTGAGGGATGTTTGCCTGAGTTTCCAAACCACACACGGAATGAGCGGGAGAGGCAGAAAAGCATAGGCAAATATCCCTGACCAGTTCATCCATAGGGTATTGTCCTTTGAGAGCGGGTGTGGGAACCTGGAGCCAAAGTTTGGGAATTTTGCATTTTCGGCTGTGGCGAACAGGTCTATTAGTGGAAATCCCCATTGTTGAAAGTACGGAAGGAGAACTTGGGGATGAAGTTCCCACTCGTGAATTTGCTGCCTTCTTCTGCTGAGATCTGCAATTTGATTGTTTACTCCTGGGAGATGTTCTGCCAGAAGATAAATCTTGTGATGGATTGCCCAATTCCAAATGGCTTGAGCGAGTGTTGACAGTTGGAGAGTGTGTCTCCCCCCCGATTCTTCACATAAGGCATTGCTGTCATGTCAGTTCGGACTAGGACAGTTTTGGCTATGAGGTGAGTTTGAAAAGCTTTGAGTGCTAGAAAAACTGCTAAAAGTTCTAGATAGTTGATGTGGAGTGTCTTGTGCTTGTCGCTCCACATGCCTTGTATTGTGTAATCTTTAAGATGAGCTCCCCAACCTGTTAGAGATGCGTCTGCTGTGAGCACGATCTGTGGAATAGGGTCAATGAAAGGCCGGCCTGCTGATAAGTTTTGTGGGTTCCACCACTGCAGAGAGCGATGGGTACGGCCATCTACCAACACTAGATCAGTTAATATACCCTGTGATTGATTCCACTGATGTGCTAAGCACTCTTGTAGGGGGCGCATGTGAAGCCTTGCATGGGGTACAATTGCGATGCAAGACGCCATCATTCCTAGCAGTTGCATGAACACCCTGGCTGGTAAAGCTTGGTTGGGTTGAAACTGTAGAATTATAGCCTGAATATTGTGTATTCTGGCTATATTGGGAGAGGCTAGAGCTTTGACTGTGTCTAGACTGGCTCCTAGACTGCATCTGGGACGGATGCAGGTGAGATGTTTGTGCATTGATGGTGAAGCCCAGTTGATGAAGTAGATCTATTGTGATCTGTGTGTGCTGTAGACAGTTCTGGTGAGTGCTGGCTTTGATAAGCCAGTCGTCTAGATAGGGAAAGACGTGAATCTGCTGTCTTCTGAGATGAGCTGCGAATACCGCCAAACATTTGCGCTGTAGTCACTCCGAAGGGAACCACCTTGAACTGGTAATGCTTGCCTGCCATCACAAATCTGAGGTATTTGCGATGAGGCGGATGAATTGGAACATGAAAATATTCATCTTTTAAATCGAGAGTTACATAAAATCTGCTCTTTGTAAAAGTGAGAGTACCTGTTGAAGCATCACCATGTGAAAGTGTTCTGACAGTATATAATGGTTTAACTCTCTGAGATCCAGAATAAGTCTTAGGGAACCGTCCTTTTTGGGAATGAGAAAATACAGAGCGCAAACCCCCGAGCCCTGGTACTGTATTGGAACTGGTTCTATAGCCCCTTTTAGTAAGAGAGACTGGACCTCTTGTTCTACGAAGTGTATGTGTTCTGGAGACAACTTGTGAGATCGAGGAGGAATGTTTGGGGGATTGCTGGTAAGCTCCAGGCAATAACCATGTTGGATAATTCAAATCACCCATTTGTCTGTTATAGTCCAGTCTTCGTTGTTAATATTACCTGTACTGTAGTTAAGGTCTAATTTGGTTGGTGTGTCTCTAAAGAATTTATAAGTCCTTTTTCTTTTCTTTTATGTTTGTCAGTCACTCTTGACTTATTTTTAGATGTCCAGGGAGGCGATTGCTGACCTCAGTTGCCGTGACAAATTTGCCGCCATTGTATAATAGGCAATGAAACATGTTGGCCGACCTTGAAGTGGTTCACAACATGATGTGTTTTTAACATTGGGCAAACTCACGTTTGGATTAAAAGTTACGAGTACGTGTGAGTTTTCCGCAATTTTTACTAGAGACTTCTTGTGTCTCATTTTGCATGGGGTCTTTTCTTTATGTTTAGTTCTTATACTTTTCTCGCACTGGACACATTTCTTTTTATATGAGAAAGTTATCGATGATGACAATTACGTGGGCAAGCTGGTGAGAATCTGCCAGTAGCTCCTCTGATGGTGCGCACGCGAGATACTTTCTCCACACTTTTTCTTTGTGGGACACATACACTCAGGTAGAGTGTTGTTTGTTGAGTGACTGACTACTAGTTTTAAATTATTAATCAATTAGGCACAGGGGATTAGGTCAGAGTGCATAAAAGAGCATCTGATTGTGGGAGAAGATAAGAATATCTCCTCATACCAATCCTATATATATATATATAAAAAGTTGATGAGAGTGCCCAGTTGTGCCAGGTCTTTGATGTTTGAGTATATGTTGTTATAGACTGCCAAATGGGGAGAAATTGTTGAAGTCTTCCCCTGACAGGTGTGGTGTAATGGGGGGGGGGGGGAGCGTGGGCAAGTCACTGTTTGTTGGGGGAAGGGGAGTTACGGGGTGTGTTGCCCTTACCCCTACCCTTGAAGTTGTTGCCTCTATAACCTCCTCAAAAAAATCCTCTGGAGGGAGAGGACTGGATGTTACCTTTAAAAGTTGAGGTATATTGATCTGGGGAAGGGGTTTTGGACCCTCGTCTGTAAAAGGAGCGACGAAAGGAGCCCCTGTTGGATGGAGACTGGAACGCTCCCATAGATTTGGCCACCTCAGTGTCCTTTTTCATTTTCTCTAACATTTGATCTACATTAGGACCAAAGAGATGTTCTTTATCAAAATGTGTGTTAAGGATTGATTGTTGGACCTTTGGCTTAAACCCTGAAATCCTTAACCAAGCGTGTCTACTGAGCAGGATGCTGATATTAACCTCTCTAGCTGCGGTGTCTGCAGCATCTAGAGCACATCGTATAGGGGAATTACAAATGAGTTTACCTACATTTACTAAGTCCCGTGCCTTAGCCTTATGCTCATCTTGGAGATATTGAAGCAATTGCTCCATCTCATCCCAGTGTGCTCTGTCGTTTCTGGCTAAAAGATCCTGCGTATTCGCAATGCGCCATTGATTTGCAGCTTGAGCAACTATGCGCTTGCCAGAAGCGTCAATTAACTTGGACTTTTATCTGGCGGAGGAGCATCTCTTGATGTCTGAGAATTCGCCCGCTTACGAGCATTAGACACTACTAAGGAATCTAATGGCAACTGGCCCTTGATAAATATAGGGTCTGTAGGGGAGGCTTTATATTTTTTGTATACTCTAGGACTTAAGATGCGTGCTCTGCTTGGGTGTTTCAAAATCTCATCAGTGTGTCGCGTCATGCCTTTAAGCATGGGAAGTGTTTGTGATGACCTATGTGTGGATGTTAAAGTTTCAAACAAAAAATCTTCCTTTAGTGATTCTTTGTGCAGTGCCACCCCATGATATTGTGCAGCCCGGGCAATGAGTTCTTGATGGGATGCATTGTCGTCTTAAGGTGATGGTTTGGCTGGGTAAAGGTCTGGATCATTATCACCTGGGGGATCAATTGTATAATCCGTCCATGGATCTGTTGGGAGATGTATCCCCCCCCCCCCCAATCATCAGCATCGTCATCCTCATGGTGAGACTGTGGGGAATCCTAAGGTGTAATTTGCAAGGGATTCTCAGGTGGAGAAGGAGGCGGTGGTGATGGTAGATGAAAAGGACTTGTAGCCACAGATATTTTCTTTAAAGGGATCTTGTAAGAAGTGTCCACATCCAGAAGCTTGCGTTTTTGAGGCAGCCTTGTGTGAATATGGCCAGTCCCGGGGTTAAAATATAGCTTCTTTTGCTTAGGATCTGGAGTTAATGGAATAATAATGTCCACTTTCGGATCCGAAGGGGTCTCTTTCTGTTTCGGCGCCGAAGTTTTCGGAGCCAGTCTCTCCGGTGCCGGAGGAAGCTGACCTTTCTGCACAGAAGGTTTCGGCTCTGAAGGTTGCTTGGTTTTCGAGCCGGACTTGTGTTTGAAACCAGAGGGCTTCGGTTCCGAGGAGGACTTTTGACAACTAGCTACCGAGCCAGAAGGCTTGACTGGTTGTTTCGGAGCCGGGCCTAGAGGCGGGGCGTCGGAAACGTCTCGCTGCAGACCTTGGCCAGGAGGCGGAGGTGGTGCCGAAGCTTTGTGTTTTTTCGGGGTATGTGGGGGCAAGGGTCTTTGGTGTCGAGGTCTATCTCGAGCTCCGATTCAGAGTCTTGTTCGGAGAAGGCTTCCTCCTCCTTTGCCGCTGATGCATTGATGTCTTCTTGGCCGGAATCTTGGCCGAAGATGTCCGGGGTATCTTCGATGCTTTGACGTTGCATCTCTCGACGTCGAGCCCGACGATCGCGAAGGCTCTTTTTTGATCGGAACGATCTGCATGCGTCGCAGGTTTCTTCTTTGTCCTCGGGAGACAAGCACAAGTTGCACACTTTGTGTGTGTCTGTGCGCGGATACTTTGCGTGGCACAGAGGACAGAATTTAAACGGAGTCCAATCCATAGACGGAGAGCCGACTCGGCGCGGTTAGGCCCGAAGGCCGTCCACAAAGCTTTCCGATCAAAAAGTCGATTCCGTTGTTGAAACGATACGCGTAGAAGTGGGAACGCGTACGGAAACAATACCGTCGAGGACAGAGAGGATTGTGCGTCGAGGGGAACCCGAAGAACGGTTTCGAACCGTAGCGCAGCAATACACAACCAAACCCGAAGGCGGAAAAAGCAATCTAACAATGGAGTCGATGCCCATGCGCACTATCACCGAAAGGAGGAGTCACCTTACCTCGTGACTAGGAAAGACGTCTTCGCAGAAGAACAACTTGCAAACATCCGGACCCAACACAAGATGGCAGGAGTATGCAAAGCATGTGTATTTACAGCACATATGCCTCAAACAAAATTTTACAGGTAAGTATAAACCATATATATGAAAAGGGTTTATACTTCTCTGTAAGATACTTACCTTATCATATTTTTTCGTTGTAAAGGCATAAGCATGGTGAAGGCATAAGCATGGTAAAAACAATTAACAGGCAAGTATTATATAATTATATATATATATAAATATATTTAAAAAAAAAATATATATATATATATATATATCCAAACAAAACCTCCCTTCACTTCAGAGAGGCACTCTGTGTGACGACTGAACCGCAGTTATAAAAACACGTGACAGTCAAAAGGCAGAGATTCATTACCCGTGATCAAGCCTTGAAAGAGGAGAAACGCGTTGGGTTTTTACTTACATGCAGTCTTCCACGTGAAATAAAGTACTTTTGAACAAACTCCATGCAGGCGTCGGTGCCTCTCTGAAGGGAGGTTTTGTTTGGATGTTTTTACGGGGAGCTCCGATCCCGTACACCGACCCACCCTGCAGGGTCTGAGGCTCATCTATTGGAGCGAAAGTGAGTGATATATATATATATATATATCCACTGACTATATCCAAATGCGATCGCGCACATACAGGAACACGGACTCACGGTATAGCTGGTGCCACAATTAATACTTTATTTAGGAAAAAAGGGTGATATATATATACCCAAAAACCCATACTCACCCAAATCACTTGAAACACTCTTGCCAACAAAATTCTCGTACCCACTCTAAATCCTAAAAATGCCCTTGCCCTAACAAACAAGTTACTTACCTTCTGTAACAATATATCTGTAAGAGACATAGATTAGTTATGGATTCCTCACCTTAGAATTACCCCCAGGCGTCAGACTGGATCCAGAGAATTTTCCCTTCAGCAGTACCCCTGCGCATTGGTAGGTGGCGTCGGTCGACTCCGCATTCGTCGTTGGTGTCGTGGTCACCGGAATGACGTTGCGGTATCTACTTAGAAGCCGCCCCTGCACGCCGTCAGTTCTTTACATGACATTACACGCCAGAAGCACAGAGCCAGTGACCACTGGTGCACAAAACTAGGGCCCTGAAGGGAAGTCCCTTACCCTAGAAGTCAGTTCCCAGAACGGGGAGGATGGGTGGGGCGGTGAGGAATCCATAACTAATCTATGTCTTTTACAGATATATCGTTACCGAAGGTAAGTAACTTGTTCATCTGAAAGAGACAATTAGTTATGGATTCCTCACCTTAGAATAGATACCCCAGCAATACCAACCCCGAAGGTGGGTCTGCGAACCAAGTTCACACCAGAAAGTCCTGGAGAACTAAAGGGCCAAAGAAGCCATCTCTCCGGATTTGGCTGTCCAGGCAGTAGTGTTTGGTAAACGTGTGCAATGAAGCCCACGTAGCTGCCTGGCAGATGTCATGAAGGGGGATTCCAAGTCCCAAAGCAGTAGTAGCTGCCGTCGCCCTGGTGGAATGGGCACGCAACCCACTGGAGGTTCCTTTTTCGCTAAGGAATAGCAAATTTTCATGCAAAGAACGACCCATTGAGAGATGGTTTGTTTTTGCACAGCCCGACATTTCTTGGCACCCACATAGCTAACAAAGAGCTGGTCATCCACCCAGAATTGTTTTGTGCGATCCAGATAGAATGAAAGCGCACGTTTTGGATCCAGACGGTGGAGCCCCTCCTCCTCTTTAGAAGGATGCAGGGGCGGGAAGAAGGTGGGCAAAGTGATGGTCTGTCCTATGTGGGAAGAGGTAACCACTTTGGGACAGAAAGAAGGCCTAGTGCGAAGGACAACTTTGTCCGGATGAACAGCCAGAAAAGGAGGTTTGGAAGAAAGAGCCTGAAGCTCACTCACCCTGCGAGCAGAGGTGATGGCAACCAGAAAGGCAGTTTTAAGTGTCAGAAGTCTGAGCTGACAATTATGTAGCGGCTCGAAAGGAGCGCACGTAAGATAGGTCAGAACCAGGTTCAAGTCCCACTGGGGCATTACGAAAGGAATTGGAGGAAACAAGTAAGTAATGCCCTTAAGGAAGTGATAGGGGACTTGAAAAGAGAAGGCTGGTCAGGAAGCCAAAGGAAGGCTGAAATGGCCGAAAGATAGCCTTTTAGAGTGCCCAGAGCAGAGCCCTGCTGGGCCAAAGAAAGAATGAAGAGGAGATCCTCTGAAAGGGGAGCAGAAAGGGGATCCACAGCCTCTGCTGCGCACCATGCCACAAATTTGTTCCATCTACAGGCGTATACCGTTTTGGTGGAGGGACGCCTGGCTGCCAAGATAACGTTACAAACTTCGGGAGGAAGGTCATAACATGTCAACTGTCGCCGCTCAATCTCCACGCAAGGAGGTGGAGGCTGGACAGGTTCGGGTGGAGGACCGTCCCCTGCTGCTGCGACTGAAGATCCTCCCGAAGGGGCAGTCTGATCGGAGGATCGATGGCCATGTGTAAGAGCTCGGGATACCATACTCTTCGAGCCCAGTCCGGAGCCACAAGAATGTCTTGGGCCCTGCCGCGCTTGATCTTCTTCAGCACTCTGGGTAGAAGTGGTATAGGCGGAAAGGCGTATAGAGACCGCAACTCCACTCGTGCCGAAATGTGTAGCCGAGCCAGTGCCGCCTTGGAAATTCCAACGTGCAGAACTGATGACATTGCGCGTTCTCTTCGGTGGCGAATAGATTTAATCAAGGCTCTCCCCACCGCTGAAAGAGACCTTGCACCACCTCCGAGTGAAGACGCCATTCGTGATCCATCATGCACCGGTGGCTGAGTTTGTCCGCCCTGGCGTTCAGAGAACCTGCCAGGTGTTGAACCACCAGGGACATGCCCTGATGTTCCAGCCACTTGCGGAGACGAAGTGCCTCCTGAAATAGGGTCCACGACCCCACCCCACCCAGTTTGTTGCAGTACCACATGGAGGTGGTGTTGTCCGTGAACACCTGCACTACTCTCCCTTTGACAGAAGGAAGGAATGCCTTCAGTGCAAGACGGATCGCCCGAAGCTTGATGTGTAGCCCGGACTCCGCCGGAGACCAGAGGCCTCTGATCTCCGCCTCTCCCATTTGGCCGCCCCACCCCAGAAGTGATGCATCTGTCACCACTGTGAACTCTGGCTGGGGAAGGGAGAGAGACCTGCCGTTGACCCAATCCTGGTTCGTTAGCCACCACTGCAATTGATGTGCAGTGCCCTCAGAGATCTGGATGCAATCTGAAAGATTCCCCTGATGCTGTGCCCACTGGAACTTCAGGTCCCACTCCAGAGCCCGCATATGCCACCTGGCATAGTCCACCAACAGGGTGCAGGAGGCCATGAGGCCCAGTAGCCTCAGGGTCATTCTGACCGAAACACGGGATAGAGGCTGAAAGATCGGAATCATACCCCGAATATCCCAGACTCGCTGCTCAGGAGGATAAGCTCGAAACTGCGCTGTGTCCAGAACTGCTCAGACAAGCATTTGCAATGCAATAGGTCTCGCATTTACGCAAGCTTGAGCTCTTGGCATTGTAAATGACAATGCCTTCTATTTATGTTTTAAATAACAAAACATAAATAAAAGGTATTGTTATTTACAATGCCACTAGCTCAAACTCGTGTAAATGCGAGACCTATTGCATTGCAAATGCTTGTTTTAAAAGAAGTGACGCCTTTAGACGTGCTTCTTCACCGGGGAGATAGCTCGGGTGGTTAATGCAACAGCTGAGCTGTTTCATCCATTCAAATCGGATCTTCACAGAAAGGTCTCGGACGCTGTCATTTTGGAGGTGGATAACACGCTTAACATGGATTTTGTTGATATTAGCACTTGTAATTTATAGCGCATTGAAGCTGCAAAAGACGAAGACAGAAAAACCTGCCCAGTAAACACAGTATTTAGTACTTAGAGGCTACTCAAGTTCAGGCTTGGACTACAGAACGCACCGTAGTGAAAGGCATTCTTTAATAGTAACAGGTTATAAGCTATTGGACATCAAGTTCTTTTAAACGATATTAAATACAGAAACAATTTGTAGTATAAGATAAGCCTGTGTTTAAAAATGAAAGGGTCGTTACAACAATGACAAACCCCAGTGGCTGGCATGGGGCAGGGCGCGGGTCTGCTGCCTGCCTGCTGCTTGTATTTTTAGGCCGGGTGTTTCCTGTGCTGTGTTTTCCCTCTTTGACACGCATATGGGGCCGATCGGATTTCCCTTCCCTACAACGCTCACCTGGCATGACGTAACTTCTCCACTAGTGAGAAGTGTGCAGCGAACATCGATGTGCTGCCTGCAGTCCGCCTGTGCCAGGGCACAAACAGAGCCCGGTAGAGACCCGTATCGAGGACCCCTTTAAACAAGGGAAAGTGAAAGAGCGCCATGCGCGCGTTGTAGGCACGCCGTGAGCGTGCACATCGGCGTGGCCTGCGGCTAGTGCCCAGTGGCGGCGCCTGCGGACTTCGCCGTACTTGAATAAGTGCTGCGCGGCTCGTGCGGCCCAAAGACGGGGCCGCCAAAGCAAAAAAAAATAAAAAAACAGTAGAGGAAGTCCGGCGGGAGCCCACCCCGCCTTCGTGAATGCCGCATGGTGCGGCCAAAGCAGGATTTTAGGCGGGGCTCCTGGGAGCAAGACGGAGCCACGCGTGTTGCTGCAGTGACCGGCTGAAGACGGAGACCAGCCGAAGAGCAGCGCAGAGTCCCCACAAGAGCAGGTAAGTGGAGTGAGGCATGCTGTGCGTGTAAAGCGCGCCGCGCTTGGAGCTCGCGTGCGCATTAAAAAAAAAGAAAGTGATATTGCATGAGGCTTGCGAGGACGGAAGGGGGACAGGAGATGTGCACATCGCGTGTCTGTACGTGCGTGTTCACGGGCGCGTTCACATTTCCAGTCCGTCATGCGCGTGCACAGCTCCTGTCTCCCTTCCAAAGCAAGTCAGTAACAATAGATCTCGCTAGCGACAGCGCTTTCGCGCTGCATCGCCAGGCGAGACCTAATAAAGAGGAGCTTCTGAGAGGGAATCAGGTGTGACTTAGGCACGTTGATGGTGAACCCCAGCGAATGCAGGAGGTCAGCTGTAGTCTGGAGGTGGGAGACGACAGCCTGGGGCGAGCCCGCCTTCAACAGCCAGTTGAAATGAAATGAAATGAAAATAGATATTTGTAAAGGGCACGGCTACTCACAGAGTGTCCCGGCGCTAAACCACCAGAAACCACAACAAGATGAGCTAAATCTTGCCTACCAGAGTGCTATTGCTGAAACAACCAGGTTTTTAGTTGTCTCCTGAAAAGCAGCAAGTCCTGGGCCTGTCTGAGATGCAAAGGCAGATCATTCCACAGACATGCCGCTAAAACCTGAAAGGAGCGTCCCCCAGCCCGAGAACGGGCAAACTTAGGGATAAACATGAGGGACTGCCCTGAGGACGTCAAGACCCGTTGGGGCTCATAGTGTTGGATCCTCCTTCTCAGATAAACGGCGCCCGTACCATGGAATGCTCGATAGGCCAGCACTAGAACCTTAAACTGGATCCTCTTTCTGACCGGGAGCCAGTGCAATGCCTTCAGGTGGGGCGACATATGCGTTCTGGGATTCACCATAAGAATAGCTCTGGCTGCAACGTTCTGAACAACCTGCAACCGATTGAGTAGGTATTCTGGTAAACCCAAATACAGAACATTAACATAGTCCAACCTGGATGAAATTAAGGCTTGCACTACGGTTTTACGGTATTCAACCGGTAGCAGAGGAAGAAAGTTTTTTACCATTTTTAGCAGACCAAAACATGTGCCAGCAATGGTTTGAATTTGAGTCTTCATCGCTAAATTAGCATCCAATTTAACTCCCAAGTTCTTTACCGTACTAACTGGAGCAGAGGGAGGAGACATGTCACGGGGCCACCATGGGCTCCAATCCTCACATGGTGGGCAACCAAAAAAGATAATTTCCGATTTTTCCGGGTTGCACTTTAGTTGGTTGAGTCGCATCCAAGCAAAGACCTCCGTCAAGCATCTGTTGATCTGAAGTTCGTCCCTTTGTCGCACGTGAACAGCAGTTGCGTATCATCGGCGTAAGAAATAATCTTCGCACCGTGCGATTCTGCTAGGAGAGCAAGGGGGGCCATATAAATGTTAAAGAGCGTTGGGCTCAAGATTGCACCCTGTGGGACACCCACCTTCATAGGTGGAATTGCGGCTGATAGGGGAGGGGACCAGATTTCCTGCTGCCGCTCGCTCAGAAAGGAGGCTAACCATTTGTATACCGTGCCCCCAATACCACACTCCATCAACCTTCGCAGGAGCCGGTCATGGGGCACGGTATCGAAGGCCGCAGACAAGTCCAGTAATATCACCACAGCGCTTCCCCCTTTATCCAACTGTGTTTTGATAATTTCTGAAACTTCCAGTAGCGCTGTTTCAGTACTGAGGGAGGCTCTGAAGCCCGACTGACTATCATGGAGAACATGGTTGAGATAGGGGAAGACTGGAACCCCCTGACCTGCGCAGATGAGCTGCGACCACTGCCATCACGTTCGTGAACACTCGCGGGCGTTGGTAAGGCCAAAGGGGAGCACGATAAACTGAAAGTGCTCATGGCCTACCGTGAACCGTAGGTAACGCCGATGGGCCGGCAGGACGGGGATGTGAAAATAAACGTCCTGCAAGTCCAACCCTACCATCCAGTCTCCAGGGTCGAGGGTAGACAGGACCTGAGCCAGTGTCAACATTTTGAACTTCTCCTTCCGGAGGAAGCAGTTGACGTTCCTGAGATCCAAGATAGGATGCAGGCCTGTGTCCTTCTTGGGCACCAGCAAGTACTGGGAATAACAACCACGGCCTACTTATGGGGCAGGAACTCGCTCGATGGCTCCCTTGGCCAAGAGAGCTGTAACTTTCTGTTGAAGAAGGGCCAGGTGATCCTCCGACATGCGATGGAATTGAGGTGGCATGGATGGAGGGGTAGTCTCGAAGGGGAGGGAGTAGACCCTTCAGACTATCTGCAAACCCACCTGTCCGACGTGATGTTGAGCCAGAGGGGGAGGTGATGGCGAATCCTGCCGCCCACTGGCGATTGGTGGCCCTGAAAGGTCAGACTAGGAGGGCTTGGAGGCTGCTGTAGAGGGGGCGCTGGTGGACTGGCCCGCCCGCTGGCTCCCAGACCCAAGACAGTGGGTCCCACGTCCCCGGCCACGCAGAGGCTTAACAGCTTGCACAGGCCTGTGGCTCTGGGTGCAACGTGGCGGGGCACCCCTTCCGTAGCCACGAAAGGGGCGAAAAGCAGACTGCGCGGGGCGAGAGGTGGAAGCAAGGCCCAAGGATCTGGCCGTAGCCCTGGAGTCCTTAAAGAGCTCGAGTGCGTTGTCTGCTTTGTCGCCGAACAGGCGACGGCCATCAAAGGGCATGTCCAAAAGTGTAGCTAGGACATCACCCGAAAAGCCAGTGGACCTCAGCCAGTCGTAGCGTCTAAGGGCTACTGACGTGGAAATCGTCAGGCCTAGCGAGTCGGCGGTGTCCAGCCCACACCGGATGGCGAACTTTGCTGCGTCTCTCCCCTCGGCCACTGCACGGGAGAGCACGGCCCAGGCCTCCTCTGGGCACTGTGGCAGCACCTGCGCGACCGTGTCCCATACAGAGTGGGTGTACCGGCCCAAGAGACATGTGGTGTTCACCGACCGCAGTCCTAAGCTGGAGGAAGAAAAGTTTTTCTTCCCAAGATGGTCCTGCTTCTTGGATTCCCTATCAGGTGGTGTGGTAGGGAATGCGCCCTCGGCAGTCGAGGCTTGGACCACCAAGCTCTCAGGGGTGGGGTGTTGGGAGAGGAAAATGGGGTAGCCCGGGGCCAGGCGGTGGCTTCGGGCAATCATCCTCTCCACAGGAGCCCCTGTGTTGGGCTTGGACCACGTGCCCAAAAGGATGTCCTCATTGAACGGCAGCAGGGGCTCCGAAGAGGCTGCTGCCGGTTGAAGCACCTCGGTCAGGAGGTTAGTCCTAACCGCCACCGTAGGAAGCTCGAGGTTTAAGGCCTCGGCCGCTCTACGCAACACCACTGCGTATGATACACCCTCCTCCGTAGCCACGGTAGGGGGAGAAAGCATGCCAAGGTCTGGGGAAGAGTCCAGACTACTGGCCTCACCCAACTCCTCTCTTCAGTCCGGATCATCCAACTGGTCTGTCAGAGGGTCCACAGACCCCTCCCAGTCCTCCTCACCCTCCTCTGGTAGCCACTCAGGGCGGTAGGGAACACCAGAGGAGAACAGGGGTACAAAAGTGCCGGTCGGCGCTGGTCCGGACGTCGGGCGACGTCGGTCCGAGTCCGTCTCCACATTGAGGGAGAGGCCGGGGTCGACGTCAGCTGGGGACACAACCGGCGTCGGAGGGGGCGGAGGTGTCACCAATGGATTTGGCGCCGGAGGTGTCAGGAGGTCGACCGGCGCCGATCCGGATCCAGGCCTGAATCCCTGGGGGTTCTGTGGCGCAGGAGCCGAAGCTGCCGGCATAGAAGGCCTAGAGCCCCCAGCCGAGTCCACGGGGCCCTAAGGCGCGCCGGCGGAGTCGGGCTGCCCAAAAATGGAATGGAGGGCTTCATAAAAACTACAAAGTTGGGCAGGGGTCGCCCCAGCTCCCGGAAAGGGAGGGAGGCTCGGGGTCGACCCAACAGGCTCCGCGGGTGGAGCCGGACGACTACCACCCGCATCCCGCATCGGCCGACGGACGGGGTGAACGCGAAGAGCGACGGTGCTTCTTTGCCTTCTTTTTGTGCTTCTACTTACCCGAAGACGAAGACTTCGACGAGGAGTGGTGGTGATGGCTCTTCGACCGGTCCCGTGACCTCCCTCTCTACCGGGACCTCGAGCGGAGCGGAGCCGAATGACGGGCTTCCAGAAGCATTCGGGACCGCTCCCGCAAAGACTTCAGGGCCATGGCCCGGCAGTCGGAGCACGACTTCGGGTCATGGTCGCGCTCCAGGCACCAGAGGCACACACAATGGGGGTCCGTCACGGACATCAGCTTGTGGCAGGAGTCACAAGGCTTGAAGCCGGTCCGCCGAGATGACATCCCCGTTCACCAGGAGTCGTAACGACTCAAAAAGACGTCGACAAAAAGCTGCAAAAATAGAGTCAAAAAGTGACTCGAGGTACTGCCCTCTCCGGATCTGCGCCGGCTGGTGCAGAAATAAAAAGAACTGACGTCAGCACCTAGGGGCGGCGTCTAAGTAGATACCGCGACGTCATTCCGGCGACCACGACGCCAACAACGAACACGGAGTCGACCCACGCCACCTACCGACGCGCACGCTGAAGGAAAAATTCTCTGGATCCAGTCTGACGCCTGGGGGTAATTCTAAGGTGAGGAATCCATAACCAATTGTCTCTTTCAGATATTTATGTATATATATATGTATATATATATGTATATATATATGATATATATATATATATATATATATATATATATATATATATATATATATATATATATATATATATATATATATATATATATATATATATATATATATATATATATATATATGTATGTATGTATGTATATATATATATATATATTTATTTATGTGTATATATATATATATATATATATATATATATATATATACACACATACACACAAACACATATATATATATATTTTACACTTATCTGCAAAGTACTTATACGCATCTGCCTTATCAGGCTGCCCAAAGCCACCATTGGGAGTGATCCTGATGCATTTTGGGGGCATGTTTTTGATTTTCTTTGCACCTGGTTACCACTTAATCTGATTCAATGGTAATAGCATTCCCTAAAGGCTAATTTCGTAATTAAGAAATGCTGTGTATATGCGGTCAGGATATCGCAAATAGGAAACCCCTATTAGCGATTTCCTATTTTGCAAATCGCAAAATGCAAATTTTACTGGGTAGAAATTGCATTTTGCACCTAACGCATTTTTCCAATTTTAAAACTTTTTCAGAATTTCTTATGGTTTGACTTATTACTATTCGGCGGACCCATAGAACTTGTGAAACCTATAACTTTTGGACAATCTCCCATAGGCCCTTTAGAAGTCTGACGTGTTATAATATAACAAGGCACTGCCACTCAAGCCCCTTTTGTAAACTGTAGCAGTAGAAGTATTTTGTAATTTTTAAATATTTTAATCATCAGTTAGATTCATTTTTCATGGTCTGATTTATAAACATTATGTGTTGTAGTTTTAAGCTCCTCTATATATTTTGTGAGCCGAATGCACTGGTTGTAATGATTTTAAATAATCACAAAAATAAAACAATTTTCTGTCTCTCTCTCTCTCTATTCTCTGTGTGTGTCAAGAACAATAGGCACCATGAAAGATGCATTATTGAAGGCAGAACATGTTAAAAACAACAGGCGTCTGAACCTGTACCGCTGCCAGAAATATATGCTGAACTGGATTCAAATTTGAGGGGAAAATGGCAAGGAGTCAGAAGTGGAAGCCCTGTCATCAGGTGAAAACTGAAGTGATGGGAGCCTCCCTCAACTTTGTGGCAATAACAGTTCAGGCAACAAATAAAAGATGTAAGGTGCTTCAAAACAACTGTTTTTAGAGTCTGAGTTATATATCGACTCTGATACAGATTGTACAGCAAAATTAGAACAAACTAGTGAAATTTCAGTAACTAATTATTTTGCTGTTTTATCTTAAGAAAGCTACATCCATATATTTAAGAAATGTAGTGACCACCAGCAGATATTCACTCTGAAGAGGCACAGGGTGAAGACTGATTTGCATATGGCCTGGTCTAAACTGGGGTGGCATGGTGAGCAAAAGAATGATGGATTTAACCCAGATCTCTTGACTGGGGGTGAATGTTTTGATTTGTTCTGCATTCTGTACATCAATTGTGTCTCTTTTGCTTCCTCGCCCTAAGTGCGCCAGGTATGCCCAGACATGGGTCCCGGGCTCACTGTGCCACTGGATTCAAGCTATCCTGGCTGATGAGGGGTGAAACCCGGAAACCGGTCATAGGATGCTTGTTTCTGGTCCAGGGACGACCTGGCTTGGCAGTTCGGGCTGGACTGTTCCCATAAGGCACAGGGTCAAGACTGATTTGCATATGGTCAGGTCTAAACTGGGGTGGCATGTGAGCAAAAGAATGATGGATTTAACCCAGATCTCTTGACTGGGGGTGAATGTTTTGATTTGTTCTGCATTCCGTCCATCAATTGTGTGTCTTTTGCTATATTGACACATGATGGGTATTCACCAGCACTTTCTCCTTCAAGATGCCCAGACACAAAATCTCCAACTCAGAGACGAGAGGGAGTGATGCAAATAAACATACATAACATGTGCACGCATCCTTAGCCACCACACTCTCTCAAACCCAGAACTTGTGAGTGTGTGCCCATGCCCGGGCTTTGGAGAGAGGATTAGGTTATGTCTAATCAATTTCATATGCAAATACTTGCTCTTAATGTATGTTATTTTGCCAGGAGCACCTAGCACCCTTTCATACTCCATGGACTGCAATAAAGTAGACTCGAAGACTAAGTGAAGGTATACGTTTTAAAGCTTGGAAGGTACTTGTCGGCCACATTTCCAGCAAACAACTTTGACCCAATTGAGATAACATATGAAAATGCATTCTATACTGAAAGTGCAGTGTTTGCTGTCAATTATAAATATAACACTCACACACTTCCCCTAAGTCGGTGGTTATTTGCTTGCTGAAAATATCAACTAGAGATTGTGACAGTTAAATAATTCCCCCACTACTAAAATGCATTATATTTGCTACCATATTTTGAAAATGATAAGAAGCATAACCATGGAGGCCTTCAGGCAGTTAGAGTTGCCAAGCAACCCCGTGTTATGTCACGATCACCTTTTCGTTCAAAAGAACTTTGTGAGGTGCGAATTTTAGGTCCCCGCATATAAAAGACTGATAATTCAAAACTACAAACCCTACAATGCACATAGCTGATGTCCAAAAAAGAGTACTGGTTAATTTACGGTACTAGCTACACAGAACACTTAGCATCTCTATCGTGTTGAGCTGACAACCAAACCCTGTGGAAAAGCCAAAGGAACATGAGGCATTTCTGTGATTATATATAAAAACACAAAAGGTTAGCCACTCCAGGCACTTTGCTAAATAATTGCACAGACGTGAAAAAGAAAGTTCTCATGTGGGCTACTTTGTATCCTCTGCGAAAACAATGACAACCAACCCAGAAAACTCCATGAAGTTCGGAGAGTTAGAGATATGCAATAATCCGGCAACCCCCCTACCCCCACACACACACCTACTCCCACAGTAGTTAGGCAGCGCACCTGGACAGTTAAAGAAAGTCTGGCAAGAATGAAAGCCGATTCAGCCAGTGAGGTGAGAAATGGTGCCATATAAGACTATTTTAAACGGACTGCTGCTGGAATCAACACACGATGCGTGTCACGCTCTACCTGTGTCAGTGCAGTGAAGTCTCACTTCTGTCCTCTCAAAAAGGGACCTGGCAAATCTGAAGTCAGATGCAGAAATAGCCACAATTAAAACTTCTATGAATTTGTCCCATGATCTTGTAAGCAATGTTTCCTCTGTGCCTATGCAAGTGTGGCGAGGCCGATTACAGGCGATTTGTACTTCCACTACATAGAGACCACGTGCCGTTTCAGGATGGCTGCTCTATTTTCCCTTGTAGCAGTTACCCACTTCAAGCTACACCAATCTATGCCACCCCAATTTAGTCCATTTTGCCCCACTTCAATCTACCTCAACCTACACCACTCCAATCTACTCCACCTCAATGTAGCCCTACTCTACCCACTCCAATCCACCTATCTCTAATGTACCCCAACCCAATATACCCCACCCAACCTACCCCATCTAAGCCACTCCAGTCTACCCCATCTAAGCCACTCCAGTCTACCCCATCTACCCCACTCTAGTCTACCCCATCTACCCCACTCCAGTCTACCCCATCTACCCCACTCCAGTCTACCCCATCTACCCCACTCCAATCTACCCCTCTCTACCCCACTCCAATCTACCCCTCTCTACCCCACTCCAATCTACCCCTCTCTACCCCACTCCAATCTACCCCTCTCTACCCTACCCCACTCCAATCTACCACTCTCTACCCCACTCCAATCTACCCCACTCCAATCTACCTCAAACTACCCCACTCCAATCTACCTCAAACTACCCCACTCCAATCTACCCCAATCTGCCCTAATCTACGCCACTCCAATCTACCCCACCAAATATACCCTAATCTACCCCACCCCAATTTGCCCCAATCTCCACCCCAATTTGCCTCAATCTACCCCACTCCAATCTACCCCTCTCCAATCTACCCCATCTACTGCAATCTACCCCAACTCAATCAACTCCACCCAACTAACTCAGTCTACCCCACACCAATTTACCCCAACCTACCCCATTTCAATCCACCCCAATCTATCCCCCTCTAACTACTCCAATCTACCCCAATCAATGTATCAATCAGGGAATTTTTAAGCGTGCTACTCACCCGAGAGGGTCTCAAGGCGCTGTACCCCACCCCAAACTACCTCAATTTACCCCACCTCAATCTACCCCATCCCAATGTACCCAACCCAATCTACCCCATCCCAATGTGACCATCCCGATGTACCCCGCCCCGATGTACCCCAATATGGCCTAATGTACCCTACCCTATCTTCCCACCTCAATATACCCAAATCTACCCCACCCCAATCAATCCTAACCTACCCCACCAAAATCTGTCCCAGTTTACCCACCCCAATCTACCCCACCCCACCCACTTTTAGCCATGCTGAACAGCAGCCACACTGGTGTACAACATGGCTAAAATACATTGCCTAAGCCAATAGTTCTTGCATAGGAGAGACGGATTCGTTTTGCCAATGCTTGTTGTATGAATGTACTACTAAGCAAGCATGTGGGCTTTTCATTAATAAAGTTTATCTTCTTGAAAGGAGCTCAAATTAAAGAGTTTTGTTAACTTTCATTTTAAAGGAGTGAAGTGATGTGCTGTCGTGGAAAGCTTATTAATTCTAAAGGACTCTAGGACTAAGTAAATAATTCCCCAGGTTTCACTTTTTCAAATTGTCCTTTGCTATTTTTTTCCAAAACTAATATTTCAGTGATAAAACATGTGCGCATATAACACTAATCAATGAGGCCTCCACTGCTCGTGATTGTTTTATTAGACCATGTTGCAGCCTAATTTGAGCCTATGAGTTGGATCGTGGAAGTCTGAATATCAATCACTAGGTATGGGTATCTATACATAGGTATAATGCAAGGCCAAAAAACCCTAATTTTTATAAACCGAGAAGCCTCTAGAGCCATAAATAAGCAATAGCATTAACTTGATTTTAGATTAATCTAATAAAGGGACAAGAGTGGGAGTGCACCTCTTACATGCTAGAGAGCTCATAGAAAGACATAAGGAGTTTGCCCTAGGTTTTAATTTAGACAGGTGCTAATTGAACCTACCTCATTCACTGAGCCAAATGCCAAATTATTCAGAACATCTTTGTTAATATTTAAATGCCTCGAGGCATCTTTTTATTCTCCTTTCAAAATATAACTACTTTGGTCAATCCATATTTACAGTGATAGTTGGTTTTACAAAAAGAATCTAGTCTCACCTTCCTATGGTGACCAATTGTTGTTTTACATAATTGGACAATATCATCCACATGCATGGCAATTGTAGATTTTCAATTATAGGAGGGTGGGTAATCACGCTTTTAAGTTTTGTATCTAGGTCTTCTTTATATAAACCGCAAAGGAGGAAGCATGCCCCCTTGCTTGAGTTCTTCATTTACATAGATTATAGCATAGACTGTGTAATTTACACCTTGTCATTTACCCGAAGTGTTTGAATTTAGTATCTTTAGATCTGGTAAAAGAAAAGTTGGTATTCCTCACTGACAATTTGGACTAGGGAAAGTTTTCTATTAATGTGGTCAAATATATATTTAAATTCTGTAAAACAAGCGTTCAAAAGAGCTAATTTGTGTATTGTTTTTCTACTGTTATTGAAAGGCCTTCTACATTATCAGTATTCAATGTGGATGGTTCAAATCCAGCTTGGAAGAAAGAAATAAGCTGGATGCAGAGGCCCAGTCCTTTATATTTTTTCAAAAGATGCATCTCAAAGTACTTTGCTTCTACACTGAATAATCAAATCAGCCTGTAGCTGGCTTGGTCGACAGTATGCCCTTTAAATGATATTATATCAAAACTTGCTACAATTTTGGAACTGTTCCTGTTTACAGGCAATGAGTGCCAAGTGAGAATTTCAGATCAGAAGTTGGATTCATGCTTAAACAAAGCAGCAGGAATACCATTTGGCCCAGGAGACCTTGTGAACCAATTATTTTGTGAGTGACATCAGCAGTCTGCCTTTTTACGTGCTTCTCTTTTGCTGCACCCAGATTTTGAAAGAGATGATTAATCAGCATTTGCCAGTCAATAATCAAATTCATATCAATTAGAGAACCTTGCAGTGAGGTCAGATTAAGGTACTCTTGAGGTGGCACTGTAGGAATCATATAAGTCAGGAACAGATTAATTCCATCTGATCATTTTCATCTGTTACATTGCAAAGCTTGTATTAAGCTATGTAAGTGATAACTTGCATATCTTTTTCAGAAGAAAAAGTTACTGCTATATGAAATAACTGCAGTGTGGTGCATGAGTAAACCAACACTGCCATTTTTTTTTAGGAAATGTGAGTGAAAGACAGGCTGATCTAAAACAGAACGGACATTTAGGTGCCAAGTGTTAATGATCGTAAAAAGGAAGGTAATGTTTAACCTAAGGGGTCTCTTGTCTGTACTACTGGAATTTGTTCAGGAATGCCCCGAAGAACATTCTTCTAATAATGGTGTGATTTATCATTCTTCATACCATTATGTGTTAGGTTTAAATTAAAATCATTATATTTTGAAATCCCATTTTGTTCCGCGAGATAGTTGTGTGGCCTATAGTATATCTCTTCAGAGTATGAGATCAAAACCAGGGTGAATCGGTGTGAACACATCTCTGGGATATTTTTGTTGGGTCCTCACCCACAGGTACCACCTGTGGACTGCTTCATCATCGGACCCACACCCTACTCACCTAGGGTGGGTGGGCTCAACACGTTTGTAAGCAGAGCTCTTGAGCTATGGCCTAGGGACTAAGAGTGAGTTAAAATTGCCTTCCAGATCCTAATACCTTGTTTAATCAGAAGGTGCTCTCGCAAATCATAAAAACAGTGAGATGTCACAGGGGTACAATGGCCCTAGTAACCCTGTGACATCTCACGGTTTTTAACGTTGCCAAACGTTCTGAGCTCACCCGCCGACACTAGGTGAGAAGGGTGTGGGTCCTTAGAAGCAGGCCACAGGTGTTACCTTTGGGTGAGGACCCAAAACAAATATCCCAGAGATGTGCTGATCACACCGATTCACCTGGGTGTTGATCTCATACTCTGAAGAGATATACTATGGGGCACGCAACTATCTTGTGAAACAAAAGGGGATTTAAAAAGATAGGTTAACCCTCCATATTGTAATTACTTCAGATAGTTTGGGAGGCTGAGGGTTCTTACTTAATCATAGCCTCTTGCTCCTTCATAGGGTTGGTTAAAATTAAAAATCACCTGTTGATAGCCATAGAGCATAGCAAAAGCTGTGTTTCAGATAACAAAAAGACAAGCTGCGAATCATCAAAAAGATGTTTCTTTCCCTTTGAAGCATGATTTATATGCACATCAGTTAAAAGGAATTTTTGAATTATCCGTGCTGAAGCAACTATAAGTACACAAGGGATGTGACCATATTCATAGTCATTCCACTGAGCTGTCAAGCCACAGCTCAAAATAAATGTAACAGCGTTGTATCAGTCCATTGAAAGTGCTTCGATGTCTCACTGGTAAGAATGAAGTGCTACATAAATGCAAATCAGTGCATCTGCAGAACAGCCTGCCACACTCAATGGACTGTTTCAATGAGAACCTTGATCTTTATGACTCTAAAACTTAAAGATCCTGCTTATGGTAGACTGGGAAATTAGCATCCTATTTACCTAAAGCAGGGCCCTGAAACATCACTAACAGTTTTTTTAAACAAATTAATAGATTTGGTGCAGCACTAGAACCACCACTGGCATACCAAATATTACTAATCTTCCTCCAAAGTAAAAATCTGAAAATATGTATGGAGGCAACTAGCTTAAATTTAAGGGAAAAACAATAGCTTTTTTCCCCTCAGAAGGGACTCATACTTCTTAGCGAGCAAGCCAGCAGTATTAAGTCGCCAAGCTGTAGTGACCGGCAGTATAATGTCACAAGAGCATGGGGTAAAAAGCATAAGTTAATGCATTAAAATAATGACACTCCATTGGCAGACTAGATAAGATCTCCTGTTGAGTGTAGGCAAATCAAGAAAGCCATTAATGTGCCTCACAATCATAAACAAAAATATTTTTTCTGATGTGTTCATGCACTCCTCAATAGCTGACAGTAAGAGAAGTTTCAGGAATACATCTGTATGCTCAAATAAACTTAAGAATAAATCAACAAAAAAATCTCCACGACACTGGACTTAAATCAACTTATTCCCCCAGGGGAACAATGACTGAAATTAAGGCATTTGGGGCTAGATGTACGAACAATTTTAGCATGCGCAAAAGGGTTAGCGACCCTTTTGCGCATGCTAAAATTGTCAGGGCCATGAACCAACACAATTTTGCGAGTCGCAAATGAATTGCAACTCGCAAAAAAGTGTTTTGAGACTCGCTATTTGGAAGGGGCGTTCCCTTCCAAATAGCGAGTCTCAAATCATGTACTAATGTTTTGCAACCGCAATTGCGGTCGCAAAACACTCGCGAATTACCACCTACTTCAAGTAGGTGGTATGCATTCGCAAATGGGAAGGGGTCCCCAGGGGACCCCTTCCCCTTTGCAAATGCATGCGAAATTATTTTTTAAGGGCAGGCAGTGGTCCCAGGGACCACTATCTGCCCTTAAAAAATGAAACGAAAACGTTTAATTTTCTTTTTTTTAAATGCATCCCGTTTTCCTTTAAGGAAAACGGGCTGCATTTAAAAAAAGAAAAAAAAAAAACACTGCTTTATTTAAAAGCAGTCCCAGACAACGTGGTCTGCTGAGCCCAGCAGGACACCATACCTGGGAGGGCCTGTCATTCCCAATGAGCTCGCAATTGCGAGAGGCTCATTAATATTAATGAGCCTCACAATTTGCGACCCCATTGGGAATCGCAAACAGTGTTTAACAACTGTTGTACATGGCAAATTGCACCTCGCAAATTGCGACTCGCAAATGAGTCGCAATTTGCGAGGCACAATTTTGCTGGTCGTACATCTGGCCCTTGATTTTGAATACATAACGTGCTTCTGGCAGTCTATGTGATAGGCAAATTATCTTCAAATGTATCCCGTTCCTGACAGGTAAAATTATCAGATGCTAAAGCTAAGATATTAAGTGGAAGGGTGAGGCGAATGACCCTTCCCTTGAGGTTAAGTCGTCCCATAAGGGACATCTCCAGTAGATTCACTATGTCTGGGAACCACATTTGTTTATGACAAAGGCAGGCTACCCCAATCAATGCACAGAGGAAGCTCCAGGAAAACCTGGCAAAAAGTGGAAGTGGCGGAAATGGGTACAGGAATTTTCCCTCTATTGAAGGACACTAAACGATGATGAATAACCACTCCTCATCCCCCATGCATTACAGAGAAACTGCAACTTCTCGTTTGGAGCAAGCAGATCAAGAGGGAGAAGTCTACTGCCACAGGGTGCAATGTAATCTGCTCCCCCAGTCAGACTTCTGGTTTGATTTACCTGCACAGCAAGTTGCTGTTCGAGACACAAATATGTTTTTTTTACTTGAAATAAGAGCTTCAGTTTGAAAACGAAAACTTTCATATTTACATTTATTATAACTAGGCTTTTCAGTTTCTATTTTTGGTAAATTCTGGTGGGGTATTTTCAGTGTTTTCAAGTGATTTCAATACCTTAAAAAAACAGTGGTTATCAGTGGTTATACATTCTCGTGCCCTTAAAAACAACAGAAAGTGTTTTTCCAGTGTTTATGGAACTTTTTGCTTTTATTACTCCAATCTTTGTTGAACTTGGTAAGAATGTTTTGCAGCAGCATTCCAAGTGACACTGCTTTCCATGTTTTCCAAAAGTCTGGTGTCATGTTTTCATTAGTATCCCAGATGCTTGGTGACTGCACTCTTTTCACATATACCTATCACTATACCTTGCATTGTATGTTTAAAGCCTGGGGTGTTTGGCAATTCACCTACTATCAATACTGACTCACTAGAAAAGGGGGCTGGTGTATCAAGGGTTTTTACCCATTCTGTGTGGGTAAATGTGATGGTACGTGTAGGGAAAGATTCTTATGAAACCTACATTTTTTCTATCAGTGAAAGACCTAAATGTAGCCAAAAAATCAAATATGATTTTGATATTTCCTGATTCTCCACAGTTTATAAAATAATTAAACAACACCTAAAACATGCTTCTAACCCCTGTATCTTTAGACCAAAGACCACAAAACTGAAAAAAGGAAGAAGAAACAATATTTTAGTGACCTCCCTAAACAACCAAACTCATGCAGAATGTTAGCCCAGTCTTTCTTACTGTTACCTTATATAACGTTATATTGTATTGGCCCCTTTACGAAGAAATAAAAATGACTCTTTCACTCTCCTTTTCCTTTCTTTGAATGGCATTTAGTTTGTGGTTGTGCAGGGTTTTTTTCAGTGTTTATATGTTTACACTGATGAGGGCTATTTCCCTTCTGGTGGGGTTTTATCAGTTATTATAGGTTTAAACCTAAAACCGGACAGCCTAATTATAACACATTTACAACATAATGATAAAAACAAACATACTAAAACTCAATTCATCATATTTCTGTTTACATGATAATCCTGTCTTTTCCTGTGCATCAATATAACTTTTTAATATTTTATATACAAAAATCCTCAATAGGAACTAAACTACATTTTTATAACTTCATACATATAAAATCAAAGAAAAAATGCATTACAGCCTGTCTAAACTGCTGTACGCAGACGACGCCGTTCTCATGGCTAGGACAGCCAGGGGATTGCAATCCTTGTTGGATTCATTTGTCCACTTTATGGAGGACCTGGATTTGCTTGTCAACAACAACAAATCCTTTGTAATGCGAGTAGGTTCTCGTCCTAGCAAATCATTTACATTTGTGGTGGGGACCACGCCGGTCCACTAGACTGACGCCTTCTCATATCTGGGGGTAGTGTTTGACGCTGCCTTGATTTGGCGTCCACTTATTAGTAGAAAGAAAGGGGATCTCGTTAGGATCAACGCCGCTGTTTTCAACTTTGCGTCTAGATTGGGCAATAAACCTATCAGTGCCCTCCTGCAGATTTATACGGACAAGTGCATTACCAAGGTGCCCTATGGCAGTGAGATTTGGGGCTATACGGAGCACCAAGAACTCCAAATTGTTGAAAACATCTTTTTAGAACGATTATGTTTACCGCAGAGCATCCCCTCCTTTGCAGTCCATGAAGAATTGGGGATGGTTTTTCTTTCTCACTTGTCTTATTGTCACCTATCTTTGTGGGTGGACTTGTGGCTTAGGAAGGGCATTGCTTTAAGTAAGGAAATTTTAAGTGACTGCCTCTCTCTGGATTATTGTTATAGTATTGCCTGGATTGAGTACGTCAGGGATTGCCTTATGGGTTTGGGAAGGCCCGACCTATTCCCCAACCCTAAGAAAATGTGTAGAAGTGACCAGTTTTGGGTGAAGGACTTCTTTAAAAAGCGACAGCTGGACAGAGAACAAGTGGAGCAGAGGAAGCCCAGTGTGCGTAGGCATTCTTTACAGAAAACTGTGCCATCGACCGAGCCTTTCCTTTTATGACTTAAAAGCAGCCACAATCAATTTGTACTGACCAGGTTTTGCTTGGACCTTTCATTATCTTCTGGCCCACCCGCGGGGGGGGCACACAGGGGCCAGACTCTTTCTCCCTGTGGCTGCGACGGAAGGCTCCATAGCACATGATGCACTTTTTAATGTTTTGCAGTTTTTATGAGGTACCAAGAAAGTCCTACCTTATCCCATTTAAAAAAGACAAATTTTAGGCAGGTTCAGACATGCTTTTATTTTTTTACAAATGCTTTCTAGCAATTCAGGATTACATTTTTTTAAAGACATCGGTCGGGCTCAGATCCAGTTGCGATTAATGGTGGTCAGAACTTAACTTATTCCAGTCTTGACTTTTATGGTCATATCCTATCTCATCACTATTGAAATTCAGGGGGCTGGGTTTGATGAACTGTACCGTTAAAAGTTCCATATATTATGAACATCGAGTAGTTTTAATTTAACTTATTTCTGTCTTGACCCTTATGGTTTTTTGTTGTATATACCGTACAAAGTTTTTTAATGAATTTTGATAATTGTAAGAGAAAAGCAGGCAGGTGGGATCGCATAGCGGACACCTAGTCGAGGTTTTTGCCTTTCCCCTTTTCCTTTTGATTTCAGCCCAAAATGTCAAACTAAAACTAGGATGTCATACATAGGGGTATGCTGTTAAATCGTGATATTGCCCTTTTATGAACCATTTTTATAATGCACTGGGAAATATACTGTTTATTTATTGTACTTTAATGTTTTCCTTTCTATTGTTCTGTTATGGTCTATTTTTATAGATCGAATAAAGTTTACTATAATGATTCATTACACTTTTAACTAAAACATACATGCTTATATAGGACACTTTTGTAGCCCCTTCAGAACACTAAGGTGCAGTGAAAAGCTAAGTGTCCTGTACAAGCAGAGGAATGTTCTCCAATTTGGCGTGTTCAGTGCTTCAATAGAGGGGAGGATGATCCACATCGATTGAAGAGAGGGTGCATGCTGTATTCAAACTCCCGTTTGCACAAACTGGAAGTGCTTATGTGCAGGCTAAGCTGCAAGGAAAAGTCATGGTTGTAAGCTAGGCATCGCAACGGGAAGCAACAAGTGAATCTTCCCTAGTAAGGGAAATATCCTAATGAAGCACTTTAAATTTTCTCTTTCATAGAAGCAAATTTGCGTAATGTATGGCAACACAGTGACTGGTCCACATACTTAATTATGGCTCCTTGTAACTGGCTATAAAATGTTTTTGTGTCACAACCACAATTATATCAGGAGAATATAGAGTTAACTGACAGAAAAGATAAACAAAAGAGAAATTCTGGACATTCTAATACTTGTCAGATTTCCTCTTGACTGGTATCAACATTAACCAGACAAGTTTTGGGGGAGGGTGGACACTGTGGTGTGAACAAAGCGCCAAGCCTTAATAAGATGGGAAGGAAGAGAGCAAAGCTTCATCAGATACAAATGGACATTAAGCGAGGGAGCGGAGAATAGCCATCGTCAGATAAGTTTACTGGCTGAACCTGGAAAATGGGCTTTGGCCACAGTAGACTTGATGCTGCTTATTTAATTCATCATGCAGTGGATGTTACTGTTATTAACTGTAAACACCAATCTTGAGATATGCATATATTTTAAAACAATGCCTAATGAGCCAATGTAATTTAATGATGTACTGAAAGTAGTAGCGAACAGGAGAAATGTGCATTTCTAAAGCAATTGTAAAACGCTCCAAGGCCATGCAGAAATACATACACCTTGCTTCGACCAAAAAACACATTAAATGTGGTCTGATTCTCTCTTCAGATTTTCCCTGGCAGAACAATATGAATATGGGCCAACTGAAAAGAGTGAAAATGAAATCTCAACCAAATAAACAATTTTGTATGTGGTGCAAATAATTAACTTAAGGGCAGTGCTAAAGTAACACAGGACCCTTGACAAATCTCAGAAGTATGAAAGTAAAAGGATAATGTTACTTACTCAGTAAGCGTCTGTTCTTGGCATGTAGAGCTGTAGATTCACATGCTTTGCATACTCCTGCCATGTAGTGTTGGGTCCAGATGTTTGCAAGTTGTTTTTCTTCGAAGAAGTCTTCCCAGTCACGAGGTAGGTGATTCCCCCTTTCGGTGATAGTGCGCATGGGCATCAACTCCATTGTTAGTTGTTTTCCCGCAGAGGGTGAGAATGGAGTTAGTAAAGGTAGACTAGAGATGTCCATGTGTATGTATGTAAAGTAAGAAAACTGCAACAGGTATAGGTACCCGGGGAGGCAGGTGGGCACATGTGAATCTACAACTCTACATGCCAAGAACAGATGCTTACTGGGTAAGTAACATTATCTGTTTGAGGCATGTGAGCTGTAGATCACATGCTTTGCATAGACTATACAGCAGTAAACTCCCAAAGAGGTGGCTAACCTGTAGCTGTTGCAGTTGTTTGAAAAAGTGTTTAAAGTACTGCCTGGCCTACATTAGCTTGTTGCCTCGCTAACACATCTACACAATAGTGTTTGGTGAATGTGTGCGGTGTAGACCATGTTGCTGCCTTACAGATGTCAGCTAGGGGAATATATTTCCTAAGAAAGCCATAGTAGCCCCTATTTTGCGGGGGAATGCTCTCTAGGGGGTATTGTTAAGGTTCTTTTCGCTTTCAGTTAACATGTTTGGATACATTTCACGATCTATCTTGCAATGCCTGATTTAGAAATGGGATTGCCTTTGTGTGGTGGCGAAAAAGCAACAAAGAGCTATTTTGTCTTACGAAAATCTTTTGTTCTTTCCACATCATATAGTAGAGCTTTTCTAACATCTAGTGTGTGTAGAACTCATTCTGCTACAGAATCAGGTTGAGGAAAGAATATGGGTAACTCAACTGATTGATTGATGTGAAAAGCAGAAACCACTTTAGGAAGAAATTTGGGATTGGTTCGAAGAACCACTTGGTCGTTGGGAAGTTGAAAGAAAGGCTATTGTATAGTTAGTGCCTGGAGTTCACCAACTCTCCTTCCTTAAGGAAGTGATTGCAATAAGAAAAGCAACCTTCCATGAGAGAAATTGCAGTTGACAATAGTGCATTGGTTCAAAAGGCGGACACATTAGCCTCGTAAGGACTATGTTTAAGTTCCATACTGTTGCAGGTGGAGCTCTTGGTGGTATTTCTCTTTTAGTCCTTCCATAAAGGCTTTAATCACTGGTACTCTCAATAGAGATAAGTGTTGTCTGTTTTGTAAGTATGCAGCTACTACTGCTAAATGCAATCAAATGGATGTGTAGGCTAATCCAGATTGCTGCAAGTGTAAGAGATAACAGATGATATTTTGCACTGAAGCATCAAGGGGATTGATATTGTTACAGTATATAACAAATTGTTTCCACTTTACTGCATAACATGCCCAAGTAGTAGGTTTCCTAGCCTCCTTTAGGATATTCATACAGTCTGGTGGTAATTGTAAATAACCAATATCTAGGACTTCAGGAGCCAAATCACTACGTTGAGTTCCTTGGGATTTGGATGCCTGATTTCTCCATGGCTCTGAGTGAGGAGACTGGAGTTGAGATGCAGCTTTTGGTGTGGAACTACTGAGAGCTCCAGCAGGGTGGTGAACCAAGGTTGACGTGCCCATGTAGGAGCTAAGAGAATGAGTTTGAGGGATGATTGTCTGAGCTTCCAAACTACCAGCGGAATAAGTGGGAGAGGCGGAAAAGCATAGGCAAATATCCCTGACCAGTTCGCCCTTTGGAGGGCGGGCGTGGGAACCTGGAGGCGAAGCTTGGGCATTTTGAGCTGTGGCGAACAGGTCTATGTGAGTCCTGAAAGTAGAGAAGAAGAATTTGTGGATGAAGTTCCCACTCGTGGATTTGCTGTTTCTGTCTGCTGAGAAGGTCTGCAATTTGATTGTTTACTCCTGGAAGATTTCTGCGAGGAGATCAATTCTATGATGTATGGCCCATTTCCAAATGGTTTGTGCTAGGCGTGACAGTTGGAGAGAGTGTGTCCCCCCCACCCCCTGTTTTTGTGGATAAAACATAGCTGTCATGTTGTCTGTGCGGACTAAGACAGTTTCGCCTACTAGGTGAGTTTGAAACGCTTTGAGCGCTAGACACACTGCTAGTAGCTCTAGGTGATTTATATGGAGACTCTTGTACTTTAGAGTCCATAATCCTTGGATTGTGTGACTTTGTAGGTGAGCGCCCCAACCAGTGATCGATGCGTCTGCTGTTAGCACTATCTGTTGAACAGGGTAGAGAAAGGGCCGCCATTTGGATACATTTTGTGGGTTCCACCACTGCAGAGAACGATGGGTGCAGCCATCTACCAACACTAGATCGGTCAGCTGACCCTGCGACTGGTTCCACCGACTTGCTAAGTATTTTTGAAGGGGACGCATGTGAAGTCTTGCGTGGGGAACAATTATAATGCAAGACACCATCATCCCTAACAGTTGCATGAATACTTTTGCTGGCAATGATTGGTTGGGCTGAAATTGAGTGAGAAGGGACTGAATACTGTGAATCCTGGCTGTATCGGGAGAGGCTAGAGCTTTGTGAGCGTCTGTCGTGGCTCCCAGATAAGTGTGTGTGTTAGAAGGCTGTAGGTGAGCCTTCAACGCATTCACGGTAAACCCTAGTTGGTGAAGTAAGTGAATAGTGGTTTGAGTATGTTGGAGACACATTTGGTACGTGCTGGCTTTGATGAGCCTGTCGTCCAGGTATGGGAAGACATGGATGTGTTGTCTTCTCAGATGTGCTGCGACTACTGCCAGACATTTGGTAAATACCCTGGGAGCGGTGGTGACTGCAAACGGTAGTACTTTGAATTGGGAATGATGACCCGCTATCATGAATCTGAGGTATTTGCTATTAGCAGGATGAATTGGAATGTGGAAATAAGCGCCTTTTAAGTCTAGAGTAGACATAAAATCGCCCTGCTGTAGAAGTGGGAGCACTTGTTGAACTGTCACCATGTGGAAATCCTCTGAAAGTATGTAGAGGTTTAGTTCTCTGAGGTCAAGAATAGGTCTCAAGGAGTCGTCCTTTTTGGGGATGAAAAAGTACAGGAAGTACACGCTTGTCCCTTGATATTGTAACGGCACAGGTTCTATGGCTCCTTTGGACAGGAGAGACTGGACCTCTTGCTGAAGCAGATGTAAATGATCTGGTGACATTTTGCGAGAACGTGGTGGAATGTTTGGAGGATTGCTGGTAAGCTCCAGGCAATAACCATGTTGGATAATTCCATTTGTCTGTGGTGATTGATTGCCAAATGGGGAGGAATTGTAGAAGGCTTCCCCCGACAGGTGTTAAATGATCGGGGGAAGTGTAGGCAAGTCACTGCTTGTTGGGTGAGGAGGACTTACGTGGTGTGGAACCCCTGCCTCGACCTTTGTTGTTGTTGCCTCTGTATCCTCCTCTAAAGAAGCCCCTTGGAGAGGAAGATTGACTGTTGCCTTTGTAGGAGGCGGCAGTATTGTCTGAGGACATGGTTTTCGACGAAAGGAGCCCCGATTAGAGGAAGACTGCAGAGCTCCCATAGACTTGGCTACTTCTGTGTCTTTTTTCATCTTTTCTAATGACTTATCTACTTGTGGCCCGAAGAGATGTTCCTTGTCAAAAGGAGTATTTAAAATAGACTGTTGTACTTCGGGTTTGAAACCAGAAATCCTTAATAACACACTAGTGTTGATCTCTCTAGCTGCGGTGTCTGCAGCATCTAAAGCGCATCTGGGAGGTGTTGTAGCAACTGCTCCATTTCACCCCAGTGTGCCCTATCATATCTGGCTAGCAGGGCCTGGGTGTTGGCAATGCGCCAATGATTTGCTGCTTGGGCGGCTACTCGTTTACTGGAGGCATCTAATAGTTTTGACTCTTTGTCTGAAGGGGGAGCATCCCCTGTAGTCTGTGAATTGCCCCGTTTACGGGCATTAGAGACCACCAAGGAGTCTAGTGGTAACTGTCCTTTAATAAAGACTGGATCTGAGGGAGCAGGCTTAAATTTCTTATCAATTCTGGGGGTGAGAATGCGAGCACGCACTGGATCTTTAAAGATATCATCGGCATGTCTCATCATACCTTTAAGCATAGGTAGAGTGTGGCTAGCCCTTTGTGTGCTACTGAGCGTTTCAAATAGGAAATCTTCCTCAGGAGATTTCTTGTGTAACTGTACCCCTTGATATTTTGCAGCACTAGCAAGTAATTTTAGATATCCTACAGTGTCGTCAGGAGCGGAAGTCTTTACAGGCTAAAGATCTGGGTCATTATCTGTAGGTGAATCCGTGTTCTAATCCTACCATGGGTCTATCGGTAAAATACTGTTCTCCTCCCCCTCCCTCCTCCCCCCCCCCCCCATCTCCATCATCTTCAGGTGGTGGAGAGTTAGTTGGTGTAATCAGTAAATGATGCAAAGGTGGAGAAGTTGGTGGAGGGGAACGTGGTGGAGGAGAGTAGGGGTTAGTACCTACATTCTTCCTCTTCAAAGGAATATAGTAAGGGGTGTCCTCGGACTAAGGTTTGCGTTTCTGAGGTGATTTAGTAAGAACACGTCCTGTATCTGGATTTATATAAAGTTCCTTTTGTTTTGGGTCTGATTTGGGTGTTGGGGTGTAGAAAATTGGATCCTGCAGCTTCGGAGGAACAGTTTTAGGTTTCGGCACGGAGGATTTCTGTGCCGGGGTAGAATGACTTTTCGGCGCTAAAGGTTTCGGTGCCGAAGGAGGCTTTGTTTTCGGTGTCAATGATTTCGGCTCCGAAGCGGTTTTGGGCTTCGAACCTGAAGGTTTCGGCTCGGTGCCAGACTTTGGCCGACTCGATCCTGAGCCGGAAGGCTTAGTGACGTGTTTCGGTGCCGAGCTGGAGGGCGGGGCGTCAAACATCTTGAGGGTGCCGACCGTGGTCCGAAGTCGGGGTGGGACCGAAGCCTTTTGTTTCGGCTGAGGTGGAGTTTGGGTTAAGGGGCGTTCGGTACTCACGGGACGTTGACCTTGTGTCAAGTCTTCTTCCATCTCGGAGTCCGATTCTGATTTGGAGACAAGTTCTTCTTGTTTTCCTCGGCCATTGTGCGTCGAATTCGTGCTCGGATCCTTCGCCGAAGATGTCCGACGTGTATCCGACGTTTTGACTCTGCATCTCGCGACGTCAAGCCCAACGATGACAGAGTGTTTTCTTCGATCGGAACAATCGGCAAGCGTTGCAGTCTTGTTTGTTGTGCTCCGGAGACAAGCACAAGTTGCTCACTTCGTGCGAGTCGGTGCGCGGATACTTGGCGTGGCACAGATGGCAGAATTTGAATGGAGTCCGTTCCATCGACTGCGAAGTGGACCTACATGGTCAGGCCGGAAATCTTCGATCGAAATATAGGTTTTTCTTCAACGGATATGATACGTGGAGAAGTGAGATATGCGTTCGTAACAATGCCGACGCGAGTAGAGTGGATTGCACACAGAGGGGAACCCGAAGAACGGCTTCAAACCGGAGCACAGCAATACACGTCCGAACCCGATGGCGGTAAAAAACAATCTAACAATGGAGTTGATGCCCATGCGCAATATGGCCAAAAGGAGGAGTCACCTACCTTGTGACTTGAGACTTCTTCGAAGAAAAACAACTTGCAAACATCTGGACCCAATGGCAGGAGTATGCAAAGCATGTGATCTACAGCTCACATGCCTCGAACACAAAGGTCCTCTGTGACCCCATGGTAAACAGCAATACAAAAACTAAAGAGAACATATGGACCAAGGGAAATGCGAAACAGAGGGTTAAATTAGATTCAACTAGGGACGGACACTGCATAAATCTTTAGATCACAGAGGAACAAGTGATAACTCAAGTGCTGGACAGACTTTGAAACAGTGAAGATAACTATAATGTAGATTTGAGCATGAAGGTGGAGGCCTTGGATATTGAGATGCAGCACCATACCCCTCCACATCCCCTTCCCCGACTGGGAGAGAAGGTCTGCTCTGGATGGCAGTCGTATCAGAGGACACAGGGAGGAATGCAGAAAGTCTGCATACCACACCCACCTTGGAAAATCCAAAGCAATAAAAATGACTTGGATCTGGTTTTGGCGAGTCTTGCAAAAAAATTAAGGAATATGGGGCAGGGGGGGAATGCGTAGTGCAGCCGAAATGCAGTGCAGTTTGTATATGTAAGGAAAAAGTTACTTGTCTGTAGCCCTATTTCTCCAGTGTTGATGTCTTCCAAAAATTCATGATAGACCCATTACCAGTCGACATGGTGGGAGTCTGAGAAGAAAAATGCTACTTACTCAGTATGCATCTCTTCTTGGCATATACAGCTGTATATTCATTCGCGTTAGCATAGATCGCCATCTGGTGTTGGGCCCGGATGTTTGCACTTTGTTTTTGTTCGAAGAAGTCTTTGTAGTCACGGGATATGGGACTCCTCCTTTTGGTGATAGTGCGCATGGGCATCGACTCCATCCTTAGATTGTTTTGCAATAACGGGTGATGATGGAGTTAGTAAGTGTAGTAAAGAGATGTCCATGTAGAATGTATCCAAGTAAGATATTATTGCAACAGATAGAGGCACCCAGGGAGGCGGGTGGGTGCATATGAATCTACAGCTGTATATGCCAAGAACAGATGCATACGGAGTAAGTAGCATTTTCCGTTCGAGGCATATGAGCTGTAGATCATATGCGTTAGCATAGACTACACAGCAGTTATTTCCCAAGCGGTGGTTACCCTGTATCTGTTGCAGTGGTCTGAAATAGTGTTCTTAAAACTGCCTGGCCCTCACTAGCTTGTTGTTTTGCTAACACATCTACACAATAGTGCTTTGTGAATGTGTGTGGTGTAGACCATGTTGCAGCCTTGCAGATGTCATCTAAGGGTATGTTCCCTAAGAATGCCATAGAAGCCCCTAGTTTGCGTGTAGAGTGCGCTCTAGGGGGAATTGTTAAGGTGCGTTTAGCTTTAAGGTAGCATATTTGGATGCTTTTAACTATCCATCGTGCAATACCGGTTTTTGAAATGGGATTGCCTTTATGTGGTGGGGAAAAAGCAACAAAGAGTTGTTCAGTTTTCCTAAAAGATTTGGTTCTTTTAATGTAATAAAGTATCGCTCTTTTTACATCTGTGTGAAGAGCACGTTCTGCTACTGAGTCTGGTTGAGGAAAAAAGGTGGGCAACTCAACAGACTGGATGAGATGAAAAGCAGAAACAACCTTGGGTAAAAATGTTGGGCTAGTCCTAAGAACCACTTTATTTTGGTGAATTTGTAAAAATGGCTCTTGTATGGTTAATGCCTGGAGCTCACCAACTCTCCTAAGAGATGTGATGGCTATAAGGAAGGCTACTTTCCAAGATAGAAATTGCAATTCGCATTTGTGCATAGGCTCAAATGGTGGGCCCATGAGTCTTGTAAGGACTATATTAAGATTCCACACGGGAGAAGGTGGAAGTCTAGGAAGAATGATTCTTTTGAGTCCTTCCATAAAGACTTTGATAGCGGGTACTCGAAAGACAAGTGTTGTCTGTTTTGTAGGTAAGCCGCGATAGCGGCAAGATGTAATCGTATAGATGTATATGCTAAGTTAGCATGTTGTAAGTGTAACAGATAGCAAATGATCTTTTGAGTTGAAGCATCTAGCGGATAGATTTGATTGTTAGTACAATAAATTACAAATAGTTTCCATTTTGCTGCATAGCATGCCCTCGTGGTAGGGCATCTAGCCTCTTTAATGACGTTCATGCAGTCTGGTGGGAGATTAAGGTAGCCAAACTCTATGATTTCAGGTGCCAGATCGCAAGGTTGAGTTGACTGGGATCTGGATGTCTTATCTCTCCATGGTTCTGAGTGAGAAGCTTGGGGGAGAGATGTAACTTTTGATGAGGAACTACAGATAGTTCCAACAGGGTTGTGAACCATGGTTGTTGAGCCTATGTGGGAGCAACTAGGATCATTGTGAGGGAATGTTGTTTGAGTTTCCGAACCAGTAATGGAATTAGCGGGAGAGGCGGAAAAGCGTAAGCAAATTTCCCTGACCAATTCATCCATAGTGCATTACCTTTGGACAACGGGTGTGGATACCTGGACGCGAAGTTTGGGCATTTTGCGTTGGGGTGTGTGGCGAACAGATCTATTTCTGGGTAGCCCCAAATGTGGAAGAATGGGAGGAGTACTTGAGGATGTAGTTCCCATTCGTGGATCTGTTGTCTTGGACGACTGAGCAGATCTGCGATCTGATTGTTTACTCCTGGGAGATGTTCTGCAAGGAGATATATCTTTTGAGGTATGGCCCATCTCCATATGCTTTGAGCTAGGTGTAAAAGCTGCAGAGAGTGTGTCCCCCCCTGCTTTTGTATGTAGTACATTGCTGTCATATTGTCTGTACGGACTAGGACAGCCTTGTCCACTAGAAGTAGTTGAAAAGCTGTCAATGCCAGAAAAAGTGCTAGCAGCTCCAGATGGTTTATGTGGAGTTGCTTTTGTTGTAGTGTCCAAATGCCCTGAATGGTATGTTTTTGAAGATGAGCTCCCCAACCAGTGAGCGATGCGTCTGTTGTTCGCACTATTTGTGGAACCGGGTCGATGAATGGCCGCCCTTTGGAAAGGTTTTGTGTATTCCACCACTGCAGAGAGCGATGGGTGCGGCCGTCTACCAACACCAGATCGGTTAACTGACCTTGAGCCTGGTTCCACTGACGTGCTAAGCATTCCTGTAAGGGACGCATTTGGAGTCTTGCGCAAGGAACGAGTAGAATGCAAGATGCCATCATTCTAATGAGTTTCATGAACACTTGGGCTGGTAATCAGTGTTGAGGCTGAAATTGTGATATCAGGGTTTGTATGTTGCATATCCTGAGAGGGTTGGGGTATGCTAGAGCCTTGCAAGTGTCTATTATGGCTCCTAGGTATGCTTGCGTGTTGGAGGGTTGAGATGAGACTTGGTGAGGTTTACAGTGAATCCCAAGTTGTGAAGCAGCTGAACTGTTTTGTGTGTGTGTTGTATGCAGCTGTGTCGTGACTTGGCTTTTATTAGCCAATCGTCCAAGTAGGGGAAGACGTGAATGTGTTGTCTTCTCAAGTGTGCTACGACTACTGCCAGACACTTGGTGAACACCCTGGGTGCTGTAGTTACCCCGAACGGGAGAACTTTGAATTGGTAGTGTTGTCCGTCCACTACGAACCTGAGATATTTCCTGTGAGCCGGGTGAATGGGAATATGGAAGTAGGCGTCCTTTAAATCTAGAGTGGAAAGGAAGTCGCCTTGTTGAAGCACTGGGAGCACCTGTTGAAGTGTGACCATGTGGAAGTGATCTGATTGAATATAGAGGTTTAGCTTTCTGAGGTCTAATATAGGCCTGAGAGAGCCGTCCTTTTTTGGAATCAAAAAGTATAGGGAGTACACCCCCGTCCCCGGATGGTGTAATGGGACTGGTTCTATTGCATGTGTTTGTAACAGGGAGAGAACCTCTTGTTTTAAGAGAGTGAGGTGTTCTGGTGACATTGCACGCTCTTTCGGAAGGAGAGTTGGGGGAGTGCATGTAAGTTCCAGGCAATAACCATACTGGATAATCTGTAATACCCACTTGTCTGTGGTGATTGAATTCCAGACAGGTAGGAACTGTGAGAGACGTCCCCCGACAGGTGTTAAATGATCGGGGGGTAGTGGAAGGAAGTCACTGCTTATTGGCAGGGGAAGTGCGGGTGAAGTTACCTCTGCCTCTTCCCTTGTTATTATTTCCCCTGTAGCCTCCTCTAAAATAACCTCTGGAGGAGGTGGATTTGTTGTTTTTATAAGAGGAGGAGGGAGTCTCTGACGACACTGTTTTTGAGCCACCTCTATAAAAGGAGCAGCGAAAGGAACCTCTACTGGAAGGCAATTGTAAGGCCCCCATGGACTTAGCAGTTTCGGTATCCTTTTTCATCTTCTCAAGTGTAGTGTCAACTGTTGGCCCAAAAAGATGCTCTTTATCAAAGGGCTGATTGAGTATGGAAGATTGGACCTCCTGCTTGAATCCAGAGATTAGAAGCCAAGCGTGCCTGCGTAATAGTATGCTGGTGTTAATGGCACGAGATGCTTTGTCTGTTGCATCCATCGCACATTTTATGGAAGTATTAGTATAAGCTTCCCTTCTTGAATGAGGTCGTTAGCCTTTGTCTTGTACTCGTCAGGCAAGTGTTGGATGAGTTTCTCTAACTCATCATAGTGAGCTCTGTCATAGCGTGCTAACAGGCCCTGAGCATTGGCGATTCGCCAATGGTTAGCAGCCTGTGAGGCCACTCGTTTGCCTGATGCGTCTAACAATTTAGACTCCTTATCAGGAGGAGGGGCGTCGCCTGTAGTTTGGGAATTAGCTCTCTTGCGGGCGTTAGATACGACAAGATTGTCTAAGGGCAACTGTCCCCTAATATATACAGTATCCGTAGGAGCGGGCTTGTACTTTTTATCCACTCCAGGGATCAGTATTCTGGCTCTGACTGGGTCCTTAAATACCTCGTCTACGTGTTTTATCATACCCTTGAGTATGGGCAAAGTACTAGTGGACTATTGTGAATGAGTAAATGTCTCCACAAGAAAATCCTCCTCTAGAGGGTCTGAGTGTAGCTCCACCCCATGGTATTGAGCAGCCCTGTTAATAAGCTGTGCAAAGCCTATATTGTCATCGGGTGGAGAGGGTCTGGAGGGATACAGGTCAGGGTCATTATGATCTGGTTCTTTATTGTAATCCTCCCATGGATCAGTGTCATGTGGAATGTCCTGGTCTTGTGGTATGTCCTGATACTCGTCCCCATCCCTGTCCCCATAATCATCATCATCCTGTGGCTCAGGTGAAAATGTGGGTGGTGGTGAATTTGATGGTGTGATTAGCAAATTTGGGTTAGGTGGAGGAGAAGGAGGTATGCAAGGGGGAGAAGGGTTAGTACCAATGTCCTCCTTCTTTAGAGGAATAGGAGAGTCCTTTGAGAAATCCAGCTTCCGCTTCATTGGAATAGTGGCTGTAAGGCGTCCAGTATTGGGATCAATACTGAGTCTCTTTTGTTTTGGGTCCGAAACTGTGTCCTCGGATGGAAGTTCTTTGGAAGGAGTGTCTTTCTCCTTAGGAGCGGGTTTCAGCGTTGAAGCTTTATGAAGGTCTTTGAGCGCCGAACATTCCGAGTCTGAATCCTTACTTTTGGTGTGTTTTGAACCAGAATGTTTCAGAGCGGGATGTTTCGGCTCCGAATGTTTCGGTGCGGAGTGTGTTGGCTCCGAGCTTTTAGGTGCCGAGAACTTCGGTATGGACGATTTCGGCTCTGAATCGGTTTTCGGAATCAAGGGCTTTCGGTGCCGAAGGTGTCTTCTGTGCCGACGGTTTAGGGGGTGGCACCTGAGGCGGCTTATGTTTCTGTGCCGAAGGTGTTATTTCGGTACCGGAAGGGGGCCAGCTCGAGCCCGAGCCGGAAGGCTTGTCCTTATGTTTCATAAAGCCCCGCTGGAGGGCGGGGCTTTAGAAACTTTATGTTGGTGTCGACCCGAGCCCGAGGGCGACGCCGGAGCCTTAGTTGTCTTGGGTTGCGTGGGCACATGGGGGTTTGTACTCTCTGTACCTTGACCCGGGGTGATGTCCAGGTCTTCCTCCATGTCTGAGTCGGCTTCGGAGATGGAGACCGGTTCTTCTTCCTCGGCCTCTACGTCTGTACGGGGAACCTCTGATTCTACACCGAAGATGTTCGGTACGGAGCCACTGTCTCGTTGCCTTTCGTGGCGTCGAGCCCGCCAGTCACGAAGAGTCTTCTTCGATCGGAACGATTGACACGCTTCGCAGTCCTTCTCGATGCGTTCCGGGGATAAGCACAGGTTGCAGACCTTGTGCAGGTAGGTGCGTGGGAACTTAGCACGACACCCGGGACATAGTTTAAATGGAGTCCGTTCCATCGACTGCTGGCGTGGTCGGCACGGGTAGGCCCGACGGCCCACCTCGAATTTCCAGATCGAAGGTTTTCACAAATTATACGATGCGTGTCGAATTGAAAACCGCGAAAGACAATACCGTCGAGGGTAGAGGATTGCGCGTCGAAGGGGTTCGAAAACGATACCGAACCGCAGCAATACACATCCGAACCCGATGGCGGAAAAAAACAATCTAAGGATGGAGTCGATTCCCATGCGCACTATCACCAAAAGGAGGAGTCACCTATCCCGTGACTACTAAGACTTCTTCGAACAAAAACAAAGTGCAAACATCCGGGCTCAACACCATATGGCGATCTATTCTAACGCATATGATCTACAGCTCATATGCCTCGAACATTAAATATTGGTGCATGGAGGGGTTCATGCATCAATATATACCTGGGCCATATTAGTGCTATCAGAACAAGACAGCCTGGTTTTAGTGGAGTCGTGAATAGGTCTAATTTCGGCTTCCTGCATCACTTGAACATTGTCTGCAGTGTCTTGTTTTGTTGGCATTCGCGGCACATCTGCCTTGTGGAGCTGAATGCATCTGCTTGGCTATTCCTTAATGTTCTGCCCGCAAGGATATTTGATGGTGAATGGCCCAAAGTCACAGTCTCCGAGCTTCCTCAGTGCCTGACCTTGATCCTCCCTGCCTGCTCACGCACAACACTGATGCAGTGTCGTCCACCCTTACAAACACAGATAAGCCTTGCACGCGGGATAAGGAGGACTGTATTCCCCCCTGCCCCCCCAAAAAGAAATCTGATAGGCCTCAGTTCCAGTATGATGTGTCTGCTCATCCCCTGTCTAGATGACCATCCTTTGGCAACAAGTTATTAGATGTGCGAACCCCACACAAACACACACACCCGTCCATGGATGCATCTATGGTCATAAAGCTGGCATGCTTTGCAGGAAAAATGCCTATTTCCTGTTCAGTTCATAGTTACCCACCAGGGTAGAGCTGCTCTCATTTTTACTGCAAATCTGATGTGGTCGTTGAAGGAAACAGAAATCTGAGTCCATTGTTTTTTTTGTCCCTCTTGTATTGGGTGAATTTTCAATCTGCTAAAGGGAATATATGATGACAATGCAAGCAATCCATTTATAATAAGTGCACCATTACAGTGGGCTCCTTATGAGTTTAGGTTGCCAAACCTGACAGAGCTGCTGCTTTTTTCATGAGAAGGGTCTGCTTTTCCTTCTGGGGTATACAGAACTGTGTCCAAGAACTAAATAGCCTGAGATGGATGCAGCATATATTGCTCCTTGTTTAAAGTCAGGCCTAGAGTTTTGAATAGTTGAATGTAAGCTGCATTACCAAGGAGTTTCTGCATCGGAAAGAACTGACTTTAATCAACCAGTGGGTGTGGTATGGGAAGGCTGGATGATCTATCTGTTGCAGATGTGCGGCCATCGCTGCCACAGATTTCAAGATTCTTGAAGCAGACTTGAGGCCTAAGGGGTTGTATAAGCTCGGGTGCCATGGAGGATACTGCTTTACTGAAAGCATCTATCGTTCACCCTTCTCTGTACCAAGAAGCCATATATAGAGGTAGTTGGACTCCTAAAGCTGTGTCGCGGCTCCTGCAAAGCAATGGGTGCCCCATGAGGCTTAGTGGGGAGCTGTCTGTTGCCTTGTAATTTTTAACCTTGCATTGGGATGACTGCAGCAATGGATTGCTGGGTGTCTGTATAAGCCTTAGTTATTCTTGCCAAATATGTCAATTACTGGGATGGTTTTCACAGATTTTCGAGCCAGTTATTGAATATCATACAGGAAAAAAATCTGTTCGCTTACCGGCAGCTGAAACCCCATTGACAGTCCATTCACCAAGCACGAATCTGGTAATATCGTTTGGTGGTGAGTTTGGCACAGGAGGCGTGGCCTGCTCTGTAATATCCATTCCCTCCCAACAAGAGGATGGTACTTTAGCTGCAGAGGCATTCTCTGATAGAAGCGTTGTTGGTACTCAGTCATCTGAAATGGTCACTTCCTGGCACCAGAATCCCCGGTCAATGGGACAGCCGCAAACTGAGTCATCAATGAAGGTATTGCAGACGTTGGTAAAATCTCTATCACTGGGGTGGGCTGGGGGCGTGGGGGTGACACTGACGAAGATTTGCAGATTTTTTTCAGCTTCGCATTATGCATTATCCTCTGAGGGAGAGGTGTCTCATTTCTTTAGGGCTTACCTAATTTTGTAGAAGGCCTACAGGAAATAGATTTTAAAACATCTGGAGAGGGGATGTTTTGAATCTCACCGTAGGGAATTCCAGGTGGGAATGCACCTTCATCTCCTTCTTTAGAGAAGCACTTCATTAAGAGTCATCCCCAGAAGATTGAATCCTTGGCTTTGGTTGGCTGAAGCAACCCGAGGCCCCTTTAATGTCTTGGCCAATAATTGTGTGTAGAATTTACAATGTTTGTGTGGATTATCAATGGCGTCTCTGCTTGTTACAGGTCTGCCAGGCTTTGAAAAAGTACATTTTATCAAAGTTTTAGAAATAATTTCGATCCAATGGCAACAGTGAGAATGAGGAACATTGAACCCAAGGAAAGGCTATACAGAAGAAATAGAGAATTTTTAAAAAATAAAGTAGATTTATCAATTTTCATGGTGAGCAAAGCTTTGAGTCTCTTCCTTCCCACAAGAGATGCAAAAGCCTCGGAGGATTGAGGCTGGGGACACTCACCCGGAGTTTGGAATCTTTTCAATGAGGTGAGTGTGCATTAGTGACACTAGCATAGGATCTTTCATGTAGGTTGTGAATTCTTATTGCTACTGTAAGTTTACCATGGGACTTGCACTATGACGATGGGGAATGATTTAAGCATGTGAATCTATGAAAGAATCAATGCAGAAAAAGCTTTTGTTAGAAGGGGAAACAACAGCTGATGAGGCCGAAACTGTTTCAGGTTTTTCTAACATCACGTCAAATCTACTCCCATAGGGGGAGAGGATTAAGCAGCTAAAGTTCCCTTTGACCCAGATGTTTTGATTGCTCACCCACCTCTTTAAAAGTCATGTATGCTTAGTCCAGTAAAAGGCTGAGGAATTAGTGGGCATTTGCAATCTGGAGAATATGGTTATGAAAGGCAGATGAGAGTAGAGTGAAACATCAGAGAGACCTTAACCATGTTTGGAGTGTACATGGTATTTGTTTGCAGATGTAACCTGTTTTGTAGATTACCTAGGGACATTTTCAACTGCCACATTCCAGTACAATTGACTTCAGGAGGCCCATTTGCTCCAGTCTTTTGCATTGCATAAAAAGGAAGTCCTAAAAGGTCATAGAGGTAATCCTGCAGAGGGGCATGTTAACCCTAGTTTGTTGAAGAGAAAATGGTTTACAATTGAACCCCATTGCTATAAGCATGGGCACTAGCACATTTTCTGTTTATTTCAAGGTGAAACTTGGCAAATAGGATAATAAAAGTTATATGCTGCCTTATGATTCCCTCCCCTTTGGTATTTACAGAATATGAACTAGTCAATCCAGGGCAGTCTCAATTAAAGTACCCATTTTAAGTAGGGAGACGAATCAGATAGCAAAAGCTATTGCCCTATTTAACTCCTAGACTCTTCAGCAAAACTGATGAGCAATATACTTCTGAGACTTGAGGAATGGGCACTGTATAACTATTCTATCAGAGGTACAGTTTGGATTTAGGAGGGGCTTGGGGACAGTCGAGCAATGTGTGAATCTTGAGTTGCTGACTGGTAAGTATACCAGGGCTAAGGCAGTATCCCTTTATCTTTGTTTTGCTGATTTAAGCAGCGCATTTGACTTGGTTGACAACACAATTCTTTGGTCAACCTTGATCTCCCTTGGTGCCCCAGAGGAGATTATTTGCTTTCTTGCATGCCTGTACGAACACTTGTCAACCAAAGTTCGGTATGGCCCCAATGCAGAAAGCCTCCCCCCCACAAAAAGTAAAGAGGAGAATTAGACAGGGCTGTGTACTGTCACTATTACTGTTCTCACTCTTTATTAACCGGGTCGATGGTGCCCTTCAGGCCGATGCGCCCAGCGCCGCCGGCCGTCCCGTCCCTGTGTTGTTATATGCCAACAACACTGTCCTACTATCTAGGACACCCATTGGCCTGCAGAAACTGATGAATGCACTTGGGGTCTTTATGGAATCTAGGAAAATGGTAATCAATAAATCAAAATCTTAAACAATGGTCTGCAGGAAGAAGGTGCAGAAGTGTAGATCCTTATTTATTGGGGACTCACCAATAGCAAGAATAAAGTTATTTTGTTATCTAGGGATCCTTTTCTCGAGCAACAGCACATGGTCCCAACAGATTTTAAATATTAGATCAAAGATTAGCTGAAATTGTGAGGGGATTTTTAGGTTCTCTCATAAGTTGGGCAGACGACCAGTAAAGGAGATGGTTGATATGCAAGGCAAGAGGGTTGTCTACTGCTACATTTGGAGAGGGCTGTGGGGTTACACCCCTAGCAAATCCCTTCAGGTCGAGGAGAACTCCTTTTTAAAGCATTTGCTATGTCCACCAGCCTCTGCGTCATCCCTTAAGGAGGTTGGGTTGCAATTTTTGGAAGATCTGCTCTTATTAAAATCCCTATTATCTTGGT